>WARS01000015.1:17553420-18048420 GCA_008933995.1 Datnioides undecimradiatus
TATCTGGGGCATCTCACACATAAGGAAGTGGAACTCTAGATTTTAAAAATGCATTGTTTGGGTCCCCCGAACAATGGATGTGTCAAAAGCGTAACAGTTATTATAAAATCAAACCATTCCATATTTCCATTTCTTATTGTCTGAGGTGGTAACTCTTTCCTTCGCTGTGCACATCTGAAGCTGTTGGAGACATGTATCTGAGTGTTAAGTCAGTCTAACCGGTCTCCATATAATCATTGGCATTGCCACCGTTGGCGCCAAGCTGAAGCCATGTTAATACTAGTTCTACCTGCTGCATGTAATGTCAGGGTTGTTTTTTCACCATTACCAGCTGTGTGTTTCCTTCCTGCCTCCCAGGCCTCATGACACACACACTCACACTTTTGATTGACAGTTCACTTTGATGAGTGTTACTTCACCCCAATCTGTCTGTCAGCTTTTCGCAGCAGCAAGCAAGCTTTTTTTATTCCATTCCTTATAAGCAGCAGGGTTGATATCTCAATATGTCCAGCGCTTTGTTTTTGTTCTTCTCAGAAAAGCGTGCCAAGAAATGCATTATAATGACGAATGACAGTTACTGGAATGCCAGAGCACACGTCCACATACATGCAGAGGTGCAGGAGATGTTTTGGATAACAGGATGTGCACTGGTAATTTAACAGGTTGCAGTCATGCCTTTAGAATTGCCCCGCAGCCCTACGGTTTCCTGCACTGCTCGGTTTGTGTGTGTGTGTGTCTGCTCTGGCAGACGTCCAGAACAATACAGAAAAAAACAAAGAAGCAGATTTTTTTTTTTTTTTTTGCTCAATGGTTTAAATGTTTAGTGTTTACCACTCACGTCAGTCACTAACTCGTGTGTGTGTGTGTGTGTGTGTGTGTTTGCGTTCACACACATACACACACGTTTGTGCGCTGTGCGTAGTCAGAAATCTTATGGGTATAAGCACTGAGCTTCTCTTACTTACAGCAACACTTACTTAAAATGATATGTGGCAGAGTCAACGGAGATCTTGTGTGCGATGGACAGAAACGCTGAAGTAAAGTCACTTGTCTCCTGTTTTAGGGTCGTCCTGAACTGACCCCAACAGCCATCAAAGCGGGAAAGCTTCTGGCCCGCAGACTGACTGGTCTCAGCACAGAGCTCATGAACTACGATAACGTAAGACACACACACACACACACACACACACACACACACACACCAAATCTTATAAAGTCCACAGTGTGTCTGTCTATGTGGCTTTTCAAACCTTTAGTGTTAATGTCTTGTTTGGGGCTTGTTCCAACCCTCACTGGGGTTTTGTGGTTGGAGTGTCTGATATAACGACACATCTGATTCTGTACCTTCACTCATGACATAAACATATCAGCATCTTCCAAAATGTCATCATTTTTACCCAACTCACAGTCCAAAAAGCACTGCACATATTTACATCACCTAAAACAAAAACAAAATTAGAGTACACTAGAAAAACTGGTCAACGGAGATGGAGAAATGGGTTTTGTTTTGACTGAATCCTGTCAGATTATTAGGTAGGTAATAATTGTTTGTTGGTGTGTATGTGTGTGGGTGTGTGTGTGTGTGTCAGGTGCCCACCACAGTGTTCACCCCCCTCGAGTACGGCTGTGTGGGTCTGTCTGAGGAGGAGGCTGAGAAGAGGCATGGAAAAGACGGCGTCGAGGTGAGACAGATGTGCTGGATTTGTCTCTATAGTACAGCTGTGAAGTGAATAACAGTGATATATATTAGCTGCAGGATGGATTTGTTGACTTTTTTAAGGAAAGACTTTGTGTCAAGTTAAAATAGAAAATCTGAGTTTTGGTTGTTGTTTTTTGAGCAATCTTTTACTTCTTTATAGAAAATATAGTGCCAAAAATATGTTCTTACATATTTGAACTTTGTTACACACCACCAAAGCCCATATTGTTGCCACAATGTAAATACAAAATAGAAAACCTAATCTTTTGACATATGATAACATTTGTTGTTTCTGTTTTAATATAATGAATTCAGCAGTCATATGTGGAAATCTGAAATCAAAAAATGAAATTCTGTTTTTGTGCTCAGTGTGACCTCGTTAGTGGTCCGCTGAACAGCTAACCCCGCTACATGGTGAAGTAGTCATGTTTCTAATACATGAGCACAGAACTGCTGCAGCGTCCGTCCAGAGTCGTGACTATAAATGAATGGTTACAGGCCACACACGCGCAAGGTTGCCCAGCCTGCGTTAGTGGTTTGTTACCATCAAGCTGCAGAAAAGATACAGTGTTCCATAACCCATAGGCAAACATTGACACAAGCATACAATGCAGGAGCGAGCAGCTCTGTGTCTTACGTGCTTGCGTACGTGAGCGCTGTGCCAGACTCTCGCCAACACCTGCACGAGGCCGCTGATAAACGGTTTAGCCGGCGAGGTGGGGCTCCTTGCTGTGACTGACAGGTGAGCAGGAGGCCTGATTGAGGTGTGTATGGGGTGATGACAGGCACGCTGAGATCTGAGGAGGAGCTGCAGCGGCGGCCCCCGACAGCTGCATGGCCCTCACGACTTGTGCCGGCACGTTCGCCCGCGGAATAAAACACACTCCGCTCTCGTTTCCAGTGAGCAGAAATCAATCACTAGCTTGAGCACACACAGATATTTAATCCCATTTCTTACAGCGTGTTTAACGTGGAGTTGCAGTTGCATTGATAGTGAGCTTTAGTCTTAAGAATCATGGCAGGATTATTATAAAGATTCAGTGTGAATTGTAATGAATAATGTTCTCTTATGGCTTTGTAAAAAGAGCATTAATATCTCATAATAATGGGCTTTTAAGGATTTTATGAGTTTTAGTTTCAGCAGTTGGAAAAACACAAAATCAGACTGCTCAGATTGCAGAAACATCTTTCCTGTTGATATGATTGATGTGATCCTGTTTTTGTGTCTGTGTAGGTTTACCACGCTTTCTACAAGCCTCTGGAATTCACTGTCGCAGAGCGCGATGCCAGCCAGTGTTACTTAAAGGTTGGTTTACACCGCAGGTGTTTACGTAGTTTTGAGTTGATGTTTTTGATATTTAATACACTACATAATTTACTTGTTTGTCTGTTTATGTTTGTTAAGTTTATCTGTGTGACACACACTATTTGTGCATGCATGTAGTTGAAGGACAGGTAGAGCGGGACCTCCTGCATCTTGTTGGTGCTGTTTGAAGGACATTTTGAGAGGGACTTGTTCTCCACTGATCTTATTATCTTTGGGATCCACTCGCCCTGCTCCACTGTTCAGTTAGATAATAATAACCTCAGAATATTGGAGTTGGTTTGACAGAGTCAGAAGCCACCACTAACACCTCACTGGCTGAAGTTCAGGTTTCTACCTCCTCAGGTGATTTGTGAGCGTGGAGGAGAGCAGAAGATCCTGGGTCTGCACTTCACTGGTCCAAACGCTGGAGAAGTCACACAGGGCTTTGCTTTGGGCTTCAAGTAAGTTAAATATAACTTCAAACTAGATATGTAAGTTATAAAGGTGAAGTTCATGTTCTCTGTGTTTATGTCCTATGGAACAACCATTCAAACAGTTACAGTGTTGATTTGATGGGTTTGAACTCACTCAGTGTCACAAGGAATTGCAGAATGAACTATTTTGGTCCTGGTTACTTTTTCTCTCAGCACTCCTGCATTTAGTATTTCTTACAGCAAACCATAACAATGAAACACAACACAGTAAAATAAACATATAAGCTGCCTGTCAGTTTTATTTGAACATAATGTTTTATTGTTTTTCATTAAGAACACGTGAGTTTTGATAGTTTGGCTTCAGACTTATTTCTGACCCACTGGTCATTTTTGGGCATTTCTAACATTAATAATTCAAACACCTGACTGACAGAGTGTAAACAATGACCGTCATCTCATTTAAGCCTTAAAGAAACATATCACAGAGGCATTTTATAGCTGCGTCCTTTCTCAGGTGCTCAGAAGTCACAAGCTCGCATTCATTTCAAGATCCACACCATGAAGGACAAACTGCTAATAAAGGATAGTAGGTAACAACTTGAATGACCTCTCTGTGTGTCTGCGTGTGTCCCAGGTGTGGAGCAACATATCCCCACCTGCTGCAGACGGTAGGCATCCACCCAACCTGTGCCGAGGAGGTGACCAAGGTCAACATCACAAAGCGCTCCGGCCTGGACGCCACGGTCACAGGCTGCTGAGGTTAAGCCCCTCAGTCTCTGAACACTAATGAGCACACAGGAAGGTATTTAGCCCGGGTCTCTCCTGCTCTGTCTCCTCATCCCTCTCCCTCTGTAAGGCACCACAATGGCCCCCAGTTTCACAGTCCCTCCTGAGGTTTTGCTGCACCTCTTTTGCAACAGGGACTCTGTTCATTGGCCAGTCCTGCAGGTCATCACTGGCTGCCCAGGTTAGTGTCACTGACACGTAATGTGATAACCAAGACTATGATTATCCCATATACATGAGTGCATGTGGTAAAAGCACTGAGCTTTGGATCAGGTTAGTGAGAGCTCTGGCCGCAGAGCGAGCGTCTTTTAAATAAACAGGCTCATCAATCAGGATTAAGGCCTGCGCTCAGGGTTTTGTTGAAATCGTACGAGAACCGTGGACCGAGCCCGAACGTTTTTCTGAATATATATTCTGCAAATATTGTTGTTTCTCCGGCTGTACTTCCTGTCCATTAGTCTTGGAGGTGACACATACCATACACCCCCACAAACCCTCCCCATGACACTGATGGATAGCCCCCGGGCCGTCGCCGCAGCGACACCGCCCCATTTCCCATGGACACACACAAACAGTCGGCGGGCCGCCTGTCAGTCAGCCAGCTAAGACCTGGCCAGGGGGCCCCGGCTTGTTTAGGGCCCAGCAGACCCCTTCCTTTCCCTCCCATGCCCTTCTCCATCCCAATGCATGAAAGAATAGAGTGGGACTACAAACATGTGCTGTCATAAGCTGTGAGGATGCCACAGTGCAGACACAGGGCACCTCGACCCACTGACAACAGTGCTGCCAGAGCTCTGTTAGTGATGCACTACCCAGGCTCACCCAAAGGTGGCACTGTTGCCCTCCTGTTCTCCAGCTTTCTGTCTGAGCCAAGACTGGGGGACAGGATCAAGTAGTCACTGGATAAAACATAAGCCTGAATACATTCAGGTTGCACATTTAATCCCTTTAATCCCTATAACAGATATGTGCTTTTGGAAGAAGCTTGCAAGCTGACTGGTTTTATTGGTGCCAGACTGATAAGGGTTATCTGTTGTGTATTTACATGGATGGCAGGTTGGGTCTAAAGAGTCATCACCCTTTAAGATAAGGCAAGTTGTTTATATCAATAAAGCAGTAATAGAGCCCTGCAGTTTGCCAAAGTGCTCGAATGTTCAACCTGCTGGCTGCACTGTGAACATCTTGGGTTTATTAAGTAGAGGATGAGGGAGGAGGAGGACTGTCAATAAAGTGGTTTGCTACAGAAATCAGAGGGACCAAAGAGGAGGCTGCTGGGCGTAGTTTATTTTCATTTGAAGTCTAATCTGCCCAGTCTGATTAATGATTCCGATGAGGGGAGTGACAGTGTGCCAGGAGATGGAGACCGGGGGAAAAAGAGAGAGCGAGGTACCAGGTTTATTTGGGCCTGGGCCAGAGGAGAGAGAGCCGAGTTTCAGCCCTGGTTAGGGAGGGAAGGGGGATTCCTGTGTGCTCTGTTCAGGGCTGAGGTGCTGACTGAAGGACCCTGACCTCCGCTCAGCAGGAACAGCTTGACTCTATCACTCGGAGCACAGAGGGCTCACATGCTGCAGCGCTGCACGGCAGGGGCCTGGGGGGGCTCAGGGCGGAGGGGGAGGCGGGATGGCCAGGGGACGGACGGAGCCAACCAACCAGCCAACCAACACAACACTGAGCGGTAGTGGTGTGTTTGCCCAGGGTAATTGAGTCTATGTTCCTGTGCTTAACGAGCCACTTCAGAGACCTCAGGGTGGACCCAAGGCAACGTGAGGGAAGTCATTGAGGCCATCAGTGTAACTGTAATGTCTGTTTGCTTTTTACCCTCTACTTCCCCTTTCCTTCTTTTTTTGCTCTATTTAATGCACAGTAAGGCTGCTCACACGCACAAAATCAAATCGCCAGTCATTACGTTTTTTATCATTTCAAATGAAATCTGTTCGCTGTTGTTGATCAGTCACTCCAGGCCCAAAACTTAACCAGTTTGCCTCAACTGTGCCCCACGGGGGGGGTCAGGGTTCAACTTTCAGGTCGGCCAGCTAATGATGACCTGCACTAAAACCCAAAACTGGGGAGTGCAGGCCTGATGTAACCTGGCCGCCAACTTTAGTGGCTGTAAATAGAGAAGTGTAATTTTCCATTAAAGCTTTGTTATACATAATTTATATGTAAAGTAATGAAATGTTGGAATGCACAGCGTCACCATTAAAGTAATGATGCCCAGTGTTCTGTGTTCTTCTCACCGTTCAAGTTTACCCATAAGCATAACCATAGAGTTTCATTTCACTGGGCTTCATTTTGCAACAACAGTCAGCGAGAGAAGGTGAAACTGAGAGTTGTCTTACAAAATTATTGTATAAACTGATAAATTGAACTATTCCTTTAAAGAAAATCTCAAATTTATGGTGAAATTTGATGGTAAGTGCAACATTCTCTCAGCGTCCGTAAAACAAATCCAGAGAACCACTGATGGCTTCAGTGTGAATGTGCACCTCTGTGGTTCTGCACAGGTTTATCGCTGCATGGCTCAGACTGAATATCTAGCAGTGTCACAAGGGGTGGTCACACTTTGACCTGGAGTCGTTTTTGCTGACAGGCAGCTCTGCTATGCAGCCCTGTCACTCAACCCTCTGCACCAACAATGGCAGAAATTCCACTGTGTTTGTTTGGTTAAGGACAGAGCTCTCTGAAACCCCTGAACCTCCTCAGGATCCACAGCAGCCTCACTCACCCTGAGAATGAAGCCGATGTCAGTCCCAACCCAGACAGCGGGACTAAAGTTCACCCGCCATCTCAAGAATAGTCAGTCCCATTTAGCAATTGTGTCTCTTCTGTCCGTCTACAATGGAGCAAACAAGCTAAATCCACCTTGAAATGCACTTAGTAGAACATGTCAACATGTCAGGGAGCGCTCGGTTCTACGCTCCGTCTTAATCCAGCCCATTGAACGCTGACAGTTGTCTGTGAGTCAGACATTCACCAAGGCCTTTGTGACTTCAGGTCTTGAGCTCAAGCAGCCACGCTGGAAGAGAAGAGCCCTCAGACACAGGTTAAAACACACATGTTGGGTATACAGCCCTGCAGCCAGAGCAAAAGCCTCAGGAGGAGGAGAAACCGATACATACCTTGTGTAAACATTAGTGAAAAAATGACGCTCGGAATAGAAAAGGCTCAAGCTAGGCGAGGATTATCCCTGAGAAATGAATAGGGGCCAATTATGACTGCTCTGTTGTACTGCCAGTATCTGGCTCAAGAGCTGTCAGCCTGAGATGCCTGCAGGGCCCGGACGGGGTGCGGTGGCTGGGGAGGGGATCCTCAGCAGGCTTGATTTAGAAAGAGGGGCCAGCAGACTGGTAAGCCAAGGTGAGTCTCCAAACTAGAGTTTGGTGCTTTCGTCCTCATCAGGCCCCCCAAGTTCAAGACAATTAGCTCAAAGAACCAACTGAAGCCATGTACTAAGACTAATGGCAGACTCACAAAAACAGCCATGGGAACAAGGGTGTTGAGATGAGGCTGCATGCTTTTCCTGTCATTTGCCGTACGAATCTACAGTGTATAGACACAGCTGTCTTCTGTGGGGGCTCCTCAGTCCAAAGATACATTTTAATCTCGAAGCTGGATTGTCTGCAGTCTGAATCCAGGCTGGTTGGAATCTCAAGGCTGTCTTGTTTCAACAATCTAAAGACTACATACTTGAATTTGCTACAGCTGTAGCTTCAAGAAAGATTCAGTCAACGGGTCACCTCCCTTTTTCTCAACTTCTCGTTCAACCACAAACACTGAGAAAAAGTCCATGAGGTCAGCCCTTGTCAGAGTGGGGTCCTGTTGGTAGCCCAGTAAAGGTGAGGGCCTGTGAAATGAGCTTATCTGACCCCTGATAAGAACAGGATACCCTCAGGAATGGTCTAAACTCAATACACATGGCCGCTACAGCAGCCTTTATCTGAGAAGATGTGGGTGTTTGAAAAGGAGCTAGATGCAGCGCTGCGGTCAGGGTTTGCCTATCTCGACTGGTCCACCCAACCACAGTCTTACGTAGAACACCAGTGCCTGTGGCCAACAGTAACAAGGATGTGCTACAATGTCATAGTTTGTGGTTCAGATTCCCAGACGTCACTGCGAGAGCTATTATGATCAGCGACCTCAACTCCTAAATCATTTAGTCAGGTCTTTTGCCACACAGGAAGCTGTCTTATTACCTCTGGAAGCTGCTCAGAGATTTATCAAGCTGATGTTTGATGACAGCAGACAACAAAGGGACAGTGTTTGTATGTGCACACATGCCAAACCATGCCGACTGGGACATTAGCAGCCTGCTTGCAAAATCAACACAACACACTCTGATAAACAAGACATGTCTGGCACTCTGTATTTGGACTTGGAGGAATCATGATTATGTTGTTGCACCTCTAACATCCTCTTAATCATTGTCTGTTTGATCTGCTCCACTTTTTTCCCTCATCAAAACAGATGACATGAAGATTCATATGTCAATTAATTCCATAGCTGTCCTTGTGCTGCAGTGCTTCGCAGTTGTGTACATTAGTGCTGGAATGAAACTTTGCGGCAGGGTTTAATGTGGAAAGCTTGGAACAAAATGAATCAGTATTAAACTGAACTCATAACAAGATTGAGCAAATGTTAAAAAAATACTACTTTCACAACAAGGCTACAACAAAAGCTAAAGACAGGCTAAAGCAAAATGCACTTTTCTACTACATATGGAATCACAGACTATACAAATACTTACTTTGAAGGTTGGCACTAACCGCAGCCCACAGTTTGTCACATTGATATAAATTAGATGCAGCTTGGCATGAATCCTGTTCAAAATCAGTACTAAGGAAGTGTTAGATTGATCGTAAAACTGGTTGAGCCTTCGGGTAAGTCAAGTCTGGAAACCAGCCTGAATGAGAACAGGATACTCGTCTCTTTATCACGTCAATGAGAGATTGTTTTCCATCTGGTGACAAGTATTTAAACCTGCTTTATAATACAAAAGTAAGCTTAACTTTGCTGATCTTCCTTTAAGGAGTTAAAAATATGATGCAGTGTGTTTGGGTACACTGCTCAGGTATGAGTATAATGTGGCTACATTTCCTGCATTTCAATATATCGTCCCACAAATGAATTCTTTTTAGAATTGCATGTTATTGGATACTCTGCGGTTGAGTTATGATGAAATTTGAGATACTTTTTTCATTAATGTAAAACCATTTAGCAAATACCAGCATTTGTTGGCTCACATTAATCAAACCCTTGTATTGATGGAGATAATTAACTTAACAAGCCTCTGCTCAGAAAATAAACTACTTCATTACACTTCCCAAAGGTTTTCCCAAGCACTAGCAGAGCAGAGAGAGCATCAGTATAAACACAGACTTGACAGTTTCCTTCTGAATGCGTCTGCTCTGGAGCTCCGGTGTTATCAGCGTGAGTCACATCGCATAAATCAAAGTGCCTTCCAGTGCCATGATGGCTTCCCGCTCCGCAGCCAAAACATCTGGCTGGAACTTTCAAGAACTGCCTGGGCCTGAGCTGAGCATGCAACTGGCACAGTTTACAGTTCCTGCTGATGGCGCTGTCCATAAATTTTGCGTGTGGTGAGAATACACACATGCACCCGCTCTGAGCTGCAGAGATGGTTTGATCGCGTGATGCAGATGGACTGCACGCTGGGCTCACACTCCGGCTCCTGTCGATGCTTCTCTGATTGATTTTGTCTTTCCTGTCTAGCCAATAAATGCTCCACGTGGTGGGACAAGGGGCTGGTGAATGCATCACACACACACACACACACACACACACACACACACACACACACACACACACACACACACACACTGCTAGCAGTGTGCGTCTGCTCGCTTTGCTTCTGGAGCTCACAGTTATGCTTGCCTGTGTTTATTTGTTGGTCACTGATCTGATGAGAGATTGCTTGCGTGGTATGTTTTGTGTGTGTGTGAGTGTGTGTGTGTGTGTGTGTGTGTGTGTGTGTGTGTGTGAGGTGGTTTGTGTGGGGGCAGGTGGGAATGTGAATGTGTGGGTGTGCAACGTGAGCTCTCTTGTGTACTGCCCATGTTTGAGTGTCCACACACGCTGCATGTTCAAATGGCACAGTGTGGGTACAGGCCTACTGTAAGCCTGCATTCAGTTCACATTAACGTTCCCTAAAAATAAAACAGTGCAGAGCTATGAGCTATACCTCTGCCCCGTCTTTCCAAAACAAATTCAACGTTTTCAGACGGTTCTATAACAGGAGTGTCGCTGTCACAGCCAAAATATGGTATACACACAGGCCCAGAGACCAATGTATATATAACCAGCTCAGTAATTAGCCGTCACTAAGTAACCTTTGGCCCAAATGTTATCCTGCATGACAAATGAAGCAGCAGCAGCAACATGAAGAGTGGTCATTAGTGTATGTCGAGGCGTATGCTGGAAGAGGAGCCACGGCATGCGTCTCAACTCACTGATCTGGGTTTTGTCCAGTGCGATGGCATTTTTAGACCGTCTTTATCTTTCTTCCTTTTTCAGAACCACAAAGATGGCCTGATCTTTTAGATGATAAATTAAAAACTGCTGGGTGGTGGAGTTATGAAAAAAAATATTTTATGACCTGCAAAAACTGCAACTAAATTGTTTCTTTAAAATAAAAAAATCATCTCCATCAGATGTGCAGAAAGGCTAGCTGCTCACCAAAACATGGCCATAAAACGATTTAGAACTTCCTAAAGAGGAACTTCGGTGCTGTTTAATGTGGGCACTGTTTTCCCATGTTTTTGTGTGTAAGGGACCGACTCGGACAAACATTTTTGAAATGAGTCCAGTACTGAGTCAGAGTGCTGCAGCCAGTAGCTGTAAAATGGGCTTCAATGTCCTCAGGGGGAACCACTAAAAAAACTCTTTTTTTTGCCACTGTTCCAACAATCACCAGCTCTAGTTTGATCAAAGGAATATTTTATTGTCAGACTTAGATGTGAAACTGTTCTGGCTTTACATGTTCATTTCACATCGGCTGCATCTTTGATGTACTCGCAGACTAAAAATATGTGATATCTCCAGATATTTTCCTGTTAGGGAATGTAACTTGAAGTGAAACGTTGAAAGATAGTACTTCAAATGCGGTGCATCGGTGCAACATCAGCTGTATTAAAACATTTAACCCTACAACAGTTCATTCTATTGTATCCTCTCTCTCTATGGCCCTTCCTGGCTCTCTCTCTATCTCTCTCTCTTTCCCCCCAACCGGTCAAGGCAGATGGCCGTCCACCTAGAGCCAGGATCTGCCCAAGGTTTCTGCCTGTTAAAAGGAAGTTTTTCCTTGCCACTGTTGCCAAGTGCTTGCTCATGGTGGAACTGTTGGGTGTAATTAATAGTAATTAGTGTGGTCTAGACCTGCTCTGTTTGTAACGTGCCCTGAGATGACTTTGGTTGTGAATTGGCGCTATATAAATAAAACTGAATTGAATTGAATCGATTTGAATTAATCCTACACACACCTTTTATGTAAGCAGACTGTAAATGTAATTCAGCAAGATGTGAGCAAATGCAACGGCTTATATCTGACATGTGAACTGTATTAGAATAAAAAGGGGCTTCAGTTGGTGACTAAGAGACACTTTGAAATATGTTTAGTTTTGAGTGTAGCAATCAGGACTCAGAGATAATCATTCTCCCTGTCTGCTGCTCCCAGTGGACCTGACCATGAGAAACAGCTTCATCATTAAAGAGGAGTTTCAAAAAGAACTGATAAGAATATGAACTTTAGACACTGGGTGCCTGCCCTTCTTCACTGTTCCAAGGGAGGATGGTTTGGTGGTGCAGATAGGGCCTGAGCATCTGCTTTCTCCTTCCCACTACACGCTGATTCATTAAATTTGTGTTTTGCTCTTCGCCTCACAGTAACAGGCGGGTCCATCACTCCTCGCCCTCCCTGAGATCCCTCCATTCACACCTGCAGATGCCCAAGGAAAACATGAGCCGGGGATCACATGTTTTGATACCTGCACATTCAACACATCCTCCCATACACAGCATCTCCTCCTTCTGTTCCGATAGCTTAATGCATACTAGTCCACTGGCACATACACTGTCATTCTTGTGTCCAGCTGGAGGTGAAGTGAAAGAACAATCCAGTTTTCAGATTGCTGATGAGGACGGCATCACAGCAGCTTTTCTTTACTGTAGTTTGTTAGAACATTGTTGTCATTTAGCACCACTACAAAAACAAATCGAGTACAAATATGAAATCTCACACCCTTTATAACAGCCTCAGTCATCCAGAATCAAATGCAGCCATGCACATCGTGTGTTGAGCAGGGGGAAGGTCTGCAGAAATGTAAGAAATTACTGACTGATGTTAAACTGGTTGGAGGTCAGTGAGCGCCACAAAACAATTCATCTGGCTTTTTCACAGCAGGCATTTTGTCACAGGAAGAAAAGCACAGCTCAAAACATAAACGACGCGGTCTAGTCAAGTCTGACGGACAACATGTCCAAAGCTAACTAATAGACAAAATACAAACGAAATAAGTAACAATGGAAACAAATGGAAAGAGCCAGTCTACCATTTTCCTTGTTTCTAGTCTTTGCACTAAACTAAGCTAACCAGGTGCATCAGGGTACACAGTACAGTGCAAATACAGTGGCAGCAAACTTTAGCTCTCTGCAAGGAAGCACATTATCCAAGGTCACACTACTGCTTTAAAAAACACAGACTTTTGGTTAAAAAAGAGTTCTGATACACACTGTTTAATAATTAATATCCTCTCTTTATTGTTGGCTCACTTTTTACTTCTGAAAACAAGTTCAATTTCACATTCACAAACCCACTTTAGAAGTATTTTTGTTGCTTTAATGTCCTGAGTGTCAGTGTAGAAAATTGCTCCTGCTCATCATGCTCGTCTCTTGGTACAGTAGCTCTGTGTGTCCACACTATGTATTCATTACTTTATGGTCAGTCTCAGGGACTTAAAAGCACTGTCTAGTGTTCCTCCCTGGAGTTTTGCCCACCATGGGGTACAGTGCAATCTTCTACCTCCCTATGATGAGAGAGGAGCCTGGTAGCACTCCCATCTATTTCTACCTCTCTGTGGTCTGGCTGCTGCTCAGGCTGACCCGCAGCCTTTCTAATTTGGTGATGAGCTGTAAAGTGACCTGCCTGCCCCCACGGCCGGGTGGCTGGAGCGAGAGTGGGATTCCAGGGATTTCCTTACCAGACAGTCAGTCGGTTTGGTTGGATGATACTGCATACACACCCCAACACACCCCTATCGCACACACACATACCCTCTCCTACTCCTCCTCCTCCTCCACAGCTTCCTTTTCGGACCCATGGAGAGACCAGTGCTGTAGCTCTCAACTGCACCCTGGCATTGTCCCGTACACCCTCCCTGCCCCTGGGTAAGTTGAGATGCCAGGAATAATTGATGATGATGTAGGCCATGGTATCTGTCCATGCAGGGCAGCAGACACTTTCTCCCACCTCCTGCTGAGAGGTTACTGTCCTGCCACCTCCATTTGCACTAATTAGTTTAAACTCAATGCTGTTCTACAACTGGGGCTAACCCTTTTTATGTATGTCATTAAGTGCTTATGTATTATGGTTCATTAGTAAATTAGATACATTGGTAATCCTCCTAGACTCTGCATCCAAAATATTGTATGTCTCATTTAGTATAATTTGAGCATGTCTAGAAGTTGAGAATGCAGTTTCAGTGGTTTCATGTGTAATTTAAAATCAATTTGCTGGGAGCCAAAAATCCCAAGACTGCGGTGGGTTACTATTAACATGCCCAAATAACTTCAGGTGAATGTGATTATTAAAGTTAAATGAGATGATTTAGGTTTCTAACCCACCGTGCGCTGCATGTTTTGCACCTTCTCCCACTGAGCCACCTGTACTCCTTATTGTTTCATTTCAGAGTGCAGCAGGGGGACCGACTGACTCTAATCCACGGCCACAGAAGAGGTTTAAAACACTCTGGTTTCATCTAATCTTCCAGCTCAGACCTAGCCGAGCTTGAAACCCGCTTTCTCCATGATAGGAATGGACAAATAAAGGTCTCTCCCAGCACTCCCATGAAAGGGGCCTGTGTGCTCTGTGGATTAGAGCCCTGTGTTTTCTCTGCCTCTCTTTCTCCATTAGACTGAAAAGGATGAAAAAAAATAAAGACTCTCCTGTTCATGCAGTATTGTGAGGCTCTTCAACTTCTATACTAATCGCTCAGTTCTGATGGTTCTTTAGGTAGTCATTGTTTACTGTTATTGCAGTAGCTGGAGTTCAAGAGTTTATATCTGATGTGCCAGTATTCTCTCGGAATTTTCTCAATTCCTATTTTTTTAATTCACTGGAAAACAGGCAGTTGAAGTGGCAACCTCAATTGTCATAATCAGATTTCAATTATGAAAGTGCTTAATCCAGAACTCTGTAACTTAGTATTTCCATTGCCTAGTCTTTAATATTTATAAGAGATTCTCCACATATGTCTCATACATTCCTTAAATATAAGCAAAAGTAGTGAACACACACACATACACACACACACACACACACACACACAAGGGCAGATAGTCATAGCTGTGGAGACAGACAGCTACAAGGTGAGCAGAGAGCGCGCGAGTGTATTGGCTTTTCTGTACAGGCACTTTCGTGGTCAGCTCAGCTGCTATAAATAGAGGTCCTTCCACTCCGGCGCATGTTTTGTATCCCCTCCTGACAAAGCTGGCTGGGTCTGACAACTGTCTAAACACCGGTGTCTCAGTGAAATGGTATTTTGTGAAGTTTTGTTAAACCTTCTTCTCTTCCTACATTGACCTTACCTTACCCAGTGATAACGTTTGTCATGTAAAAACGTCGTATATGTGTTGTTTGTAGCTGTAGTTGTAGGAAGTTGCTAGCTTGTTGCTAACCTTTCAACTAAACAACATTGTTGGAAAGTTGAACTTAAATGCTTATAGACACATACTGTAGTCTTGCATATTAGTTAATGCTTTAGCTTCGGAGTGGTAACAGATAACGCAACCCTTATAGCGTCAGTTAGAGTCGCATGGAGACGCGAGCATGCCAAACTCCATTTAAAACTACGGCTATTTAACGATGACAAGCTGCCTTGCTCGTCCATGTTTCTCAGTGATCCCCGTTGTCCTTTTTTGAACCAAGAAGCCCCGTCCCCGTCTGTCTGCATCAGTAGTACTGATTAAATGTAAAATAATGTCACTCACAGGCTTGACTACTTCATATAAGTATCCAAGATATGAAAAGGAAATGAAAGTACTGAATAATTAAGAATTCACAGATTAAGTTTCTTGATAAGAAATCAAGAGTAATTTCATATATAATGAGCGGCAAATAATAGTATTGTATGCAGTACTGTAATGCAGTAAAATCATGAGATACTTGTTATATCACAATGTCATGATACCCAAATGATGATATCTGGTCTCATACCATGATATTGACATTAACATCAATATATTGCCCAGCTTGCTTGTGCATCAAATAGGCCTATATGATAGCTGTCATATTACAAAAGGTCAGTGAGATGCATGTTTATGCTGATTAACAAAACAAGAAAAAATTGCGCATTTTCTGAATGAAATTTGGCATGACGGTTAATAGGTAAATTCATTTTAATATCTTGAAACTAACTAACACAACTTTATTTGGTAGAAAGAGTAGTGGAGAGCTCAGAGCAGATACAAACACTCCTAGATTTCTAAACATCAGATGTAATATGTGTCTGTTTTCTCTTGACCTGCAGGTAATGATGCAAAACTTTGAGTTGGCTTAGTGTTAGTTTTGTTCAGCTCGCCCTCTATGAGAGCTTCTTCAAAAGTTGCTAGGACTCTGGAAGCTGTTCACCATGTACTAACAGTTAGCAGTCTGTCAAACCTTTCACCGTCCATTACTTAGTCCTCATGCGTTCACTCATCACAACCCTGAAGATGACTCACATTTGTAACACTGGGGGATGTGCTGTTTGACAAAGTGTAACATCATCTTGTTCTCGGTGCTCCTTATCCCCTGTTGCATGCTGTCTTATTGGGATTATATCAAAATAAACATGTTGTTGTTTTCAGATCTTTGCTGTTTGTGCTGCAGAATCCCCACAGATCCGAAGCCCATCACACCCTTAACGTGTGGAGATGTATGATGACACTTGAGCTGTCAACCCTCTTGTGTCCCTTTATCCTTTAGTGTCCAGGTAAATGACCTCATGGAGGAAATGGGTGATAGTGCAAACAGATAAGGCCCCTGGTACCTGTAGACCACAGTCAGGATCTCCTAAAACAGGACCCTCTGACACAGTGCTCCATCAGGGCCTGCCTCAATGACACCCACAAAGCATTTAGCTCTTATCTGCAATGGCCCCTGCTTAGCATTCACGCCATTCACGCGAACAATACCACCTCTTCCCACTCATTGGATCTGTGACTGACAGTGGGTGTTGGTGCACTTGTGTCTGACTTCAGCCTCTGTCCGACACTGGGCTGTTTATCCAGTCCAGATAACCCCACCAAGACACAATAAAGGGCGTGCGTCTTCCTCGCCACTTCCCATGTTGTTTGTGTAACTGGACTTTTATAATGGACCGCGCTCTCTATTTGGCAGGTTGGCTTCCTCCTCAGAGGGATCTGTATTAGTTGGGGGATGGGTTAGGGGCAGAAAGGCTGAGTAATGATCTTAGAGCCAGTTCACCACCCTCTGACCAGCAAGCGAGGTGGAAGTGCCCCGTTGGCGAGACGGCGAGAAGCAGAGAAATGGCAGATAAGAGCACTGCCTGTGATAAACAGCAGAATGACTAACGCCTGAGGTATGATGTGGCAGGAATTGACGGATTAGGCGTCTTCCTCTCAAACATTCCGATTTTTCTGGCTGGCAGAGATGTGACGGAAAAGAAATACTGTTGGTTTGAAAGGTTATGAAGTTGGCTTTTCGCTGGACGGCCTATCTAGAATGCAGCTTTTGAGTTATGTGTAATCTACTCTGGGTTTTCATCATGCAGCTCAGATCTCATATTTGACGAGGGTGATATCAGCAAGGGATCTTGGGATCCCATGCCTCCATAATGGCTCCTGTGAAGCTGGGGCATTATAAAGCTTCTGTAATAAACCCCTGTGATCAGTATACCCTCCCTGCCTGCTCTTATTTATGAATGGCAGAATTTGACAAGGGGGCAGCTCAGGTGGGGAGCTGCCGATCACATGATACCAGCACTAAAGAGCCAAGCGAGGAATGTGGACAGGACGCCCCCCTCCACCCCTACTCAAAAAAAAAACCAACCCAACTTTGATGCCCCATATCACAACCAATACCCTCTCTGTCCCCTCCCCCCTCAAGCCCTCATATGTGCAGCGATGCCGAAGAAGGGTGCTGCAGTCGAGGGCGAGGTGAGGGGAGGGGGGGGTACAGATAGTGGCTGCGTTTGATCTGAAGGTCGCCAGCCCCTTGCTGGTGTTGAGAGATCCTTGGCGGACGAGGCTGGCTCTTATTTAATAACATGAAGGGGAAGCGGACCTTTCTCTCATAATTAGGCCTAATTACCCAGTAGGTGTGGACAGACGGCCCAAGAAGAGACAAACTGCCTTTATCCACGGACTTAGAGTCAGATTACCCCAGAGCTGTCTTATCTGTTGCGGGGCCAGCAGGAGCCTCAATCCTCCTCTCTTGCCTCTTCCCACTGGCTCCCATATCCAGCTCAGGTATATTAATCAGTCAGTCTGATTTATTATTCCCTGTCCGCGACACACACATGTTTAATTAGGGCCTCGCTAGTTACCCTGTCTTGTAATTTCAGAAATCTTTCCGTGGACACGTTTAATAAGAGAGTTCCCTGACGTGTTCGGTGTTTATCTATTGCTGGATCACTTTATGAAAGTTAGGGGGAGAGAATTTGGTCCAAATGGGACAGGTTAGTTGTCCTTGAGGATCTGTGCGCAGAGGATCACATCCACCCTGCTGCTGCAGCGTTTTGTCGTGTTTTCTACAGATGTCTTTCTGATATCAAAGTTAAACACTTCGCTGTTTGCTCGCCCGCCTCTCTCTGTCAGAAAGGAACAATCTGAAGGTCCTTGCAAATAGATCTGAGTGACATCCTGCCACCGTCTTGTTTGCTTGCAGTGTCTGTCTCTCCCTTCCTGAGCTGCCTGCATGTTTGTATTTGGTTTTGCGGGTGACTCACTTGCAGCCACCGCAGCGGACCTATTGTTGGGGGCAGTTCAGACGCTGGAAATGCTGACGCCTGGAAAACAGGAGCAACGGTCCAATGAGGAAGTCGCGGCAGCGGAGAGTGGCCAATACACTCCTCCCCATGGATACCAGTTTGGTTTTGCAGTCCTCAAGTGACATCTCCATCACAGTCTGTGACTGACAGGAAGCTGTGATTGGCTTTGGAAAGTCCTGCAGCCCGCCACGGCCCCGAGACAATGAAAACAGCCGGTGTCAGGCCGCTGTGCCCGTGACTCACAGCTCCACGCAGGTCCACTGCAAGAGGACAATAAGTGACGCTTAATCCACCTGTTATCAGGGTGAGCCTCAACCTGTCACACACTCACAGGGACAGGACTCTGGCTCAGGAATGCAGCCTTACCCACCCATTCACAGGAGGAGCAGCTTAGCTGAGAGACCCTCACAAAAAAGCTGTTGACGGTTTCTTGCCATTTCTTCATTCCACACAAAAACGAGTTTGTACAGTTGTTGGCTGAAAGGTTTCCTGTTGGTTTAGTTCACGGATATGAGTGATGCCGAATGGTCAGTGTATTATACAAACAGACATATGCTTTGAATCAGTTTTGTCATCTTTTGTTCCGTGGAAACAAATGCCCCACTTTCCCAGCATGCAGCAGTGTGTCTCCCTATGCCAGGACGCTGATAATAGGAAGCTTGCTGGATTGACTGTTTCCCCGCGAGTCCACACAACAGTTCTGTGTGCTTAATTGGGCGGGCTGGTCGGGGGACTCTGTCTCTCTGCTCCACAGATTCACACGGACAATTTAACCACTAACCTCCTGAAATGAGTTGCTCCTGAATGCCTCAGGCTCCAGTTTCAGCGTCTGCTGATTGCAGGGAGCAAGGGTTATGATAAGTAAAAGTGGAGGCAGGGGTGTGTGTGCGCGTGTGCGTGCATGTGTGTTGTTGGTTGTGCTCATTATCTCAGATGACTTAAAACCTAGAACTGCGCTTGATTCAAGAGACACTTCGCTTTGCACAAAGGCTGCAGTCCAGAGAGAAGCTCGCTTATTAACATACGTCTCATGCTTTTAGTCTGGACATAAACCAAAGTTATGCTCGGCCAGGAGCATTTACTTCCTGGAGTCTCTGCTAGACGTGCTGGCTGTTCAGTCTTTATGATAAGCTAAGGTATTCTTGGTGAAACCAACTTGTGCGTATTTTTTTTTTTGTGCCGCATTAATTTAAAACTTTCAGAGTGTGGTTTGGCTCAAATTGGTCCTTTTGAAAACATTAAATTAGATAACCAGTTCAGAAAACGGACGGGTAAGTGGATTTAAGTGGATATCCGCTGTCTGAACGCAGCCGTGAAGCACCAGTCCTGTGTGATAGCGCTGCAATTTATTGTTGACGCATCATTTCCTCGCAGCATACCTGCGGTCGGTTGGGTTTCCTCATGAGCCCGGCCTACAAACGACATAAAAGCCTGAGCTGTTACCTCTGCCTCTGGGACAACGGCTGTTGATCACAAGAGGAGCGAGAAGCCTGAATCTCCGTCTGTTTACTGTAATTAAGCTGTCAGGGGTTGTGATTTATGACGTATTGAGTAAGAGAGGTGTTATCATGTAGACTAGCAGCAGGAAGACAGACGCGGAGAGAGAGAGAGACAGAGAGAGAGCCACAGGGTTTGTAGCTACTGACAATAGAGAAAATACAGACAGTGAATTAAAGCCAACTGTCGGCTGCGTGGAGGAGAAAGGCTTCGAGGCAAACTGGAGCTCCTCTCTGTCGGTGTCTGCTCAGTGTTTGTGCAAAAACAAGACGAGATGATTACGCTGCTGAGGATTTTGGGTATTGGGCATCCACTGAACTTTCATCTTATTGTTTTCCAAATTAGCCTTATTTGAATGAAAGTTTGTCATTTCTGCTGAAACGGCATAATGTTGTTGAGTTTAGTCAGTGGATCAAACTGCTGGCGCTGCTTTTCCAGTTCTTCAAATCCCAGACTTGAACTCATTTCTCAGCTTCTCTGTTCTCCTTGTCTGGTCTGCTTTCAGGGAATGGCCTGACGTGGATTTGCAGCCGCGCAGTAATTGCAAGACCCAGGGATGTCTCGTCCTGCTCCGTCCCCTATCTACACCCTGAGGGGGGCTGGCGGGCCCCTCAGCACCCTCCACTTTAGCTGCCATGCAGGGGACACTCCCCTGCTGTTTTCTGGGTGAAGCATTTCCCTCTCTTTTCATCTCGTCCTCTTTTTGTAATGAGTATGGAAAGAGGCTTTAGAGCTTCATGTACCACTGAATCATCCTTCAGACCATCACAGGAGACACACAGACAGGCTTGTTTTATTATGTGGTAAACAGATACCAAGACAGCCAATCAGGATGCAGTTTTCAGAACAGGTACAGAGTTTGGATGTGCAAGGTCAGCTGTCGATGCAGCAGATGTAGGTGAGAGCAGAGCAGTGGCGACTGATGTGTTGCATGTTTACTGTGTGATTAATAAACAGCCTGATGGGTTATGCAGGTCAGAGAAGGGAGCCATCCACATGTGGAACCTGAACACGAGGAGGGCAGAGAAGGTCATCGAAGGTCATTCGGGTAACTCTGTCCTCTGGGTCAGCACAGTGCAGGGGACAGAGACCCTCATCAGGTGAGGACGCCTGTATTTCTCTTACTGTTACAGATTCGCTTTTGAAATTTAAATTAGCAGGTTTTTTAATATATATACATGTCTGCAGTCAAGGACGGGACATGCAGGTCTGTCTGTGGGATCTGAGCGGAGGTCGCGGTGAGGCGGTGGACTCTGTGTGGACCGGCAGCGTCGGGTTCTGTCAGTGCTCCATGCTGGAGACAAGTCCTGGAAACTACCTGCTGGCATTTGCTGGGCAACAGACAGACGAGGTGAGACTATAGAAACAACTGCTCCTTCATGTAGACGCAGGTGTGAATGTGTCCAGGCGTCTCTGTGCTCATTTCTAAAATAGCACCCCTTGCCTCTCACCCAGTGCATGCTGGGATGTGCTCTAGCCACCTACAACCTTGGGGAAAAAGATAGAGGAACAGATGCGGGGAAGGTCATTTTCCAAAGCTGCAACTTTTTGTGTCTTCTGTGGAATTTTCCTCTCCAGTGGGGAAATCAGCATTACCAATTAATGCTTAGTTTTTAAATGTTTAAATTGATTAAATTAACATATTGACAGTTGGGAGGGAGGATAGTTAGCCGGGTAAACAGTCTGACTTGGTTATCAGAAATGTCAGCCTGTTTGAACGTGACCCGACTTGCTGTTGCCAGTTTTGCTGGATTGACTTTTAAGCATTGACACATTTTTGTGGCTTTTACTCCTGCTGACATCCTGCCATGTTAGTGGAAAATTAGAGGTCCCACATTAGGAGCTGTCCTCTCCCATCAAGCCCCTGTGATCGTTTCCTCTGAGGCTGTGTGCTTGTGGGCTGATCCATAAATACAGAACGGCTTCAGTGTAATCAGGTGGCCGACGTAATATTTTTAGCAGAGCGTCAGTGAATGTGTCGCGAGTCGACGTGACATGTGAGCACGCTTTCAGCAGCCAGGAACTGTCATACGGCGATCTAAACAGCATCATTAACAAACTGGCATTCATTTCATGAGTCAGCACGCACATTGCAGAAACAGGAACTTAATGCCAGCCACCAAATGTCGGTTAATTTTGGCTACAGCTAGTAACATGCCATTCACTCAGCGTGTTTGTCTAAAACACCTGATAGCTGCATGAGGGGCTAGGAAAGCAGGTTTAATTGTGCTGTACAGAATGTAACTGTTGCTTTGGCTGGTGAAACACAGTAGATGTTTACATTTTTAATGTGTTGAAGAGTAAAATTCCCAGGCCTGCAGAGATCGCGCTCCGGAGTGAGAACACAGTTCTGTTTGCACAGTACATCTGCAGTGAATGCCCGGCACTCACAAGCCTGTTCGTTTTTGTATGCGGTGAGGGAGGATGGGGAGAGGGCAGCCAGCGATTCAGCCATCTTTTATTGCCTCCAGATTCATGTTACTTGCTCCGCTGCGGAGGAGCCACACTTGAAAGGGACAGGACGGTCACCTGATCCAGCCAAACGTGCCTCCGCTAACCCCAGTCCAGCAGGCCAGGCATCGGGGCGCCTGTGACTCACAGCACCTCAATAATGCCATTGTCCCAACAGACACAGGCAGACAGAAACACACACACCCATACGAGGCAGACCAAAACAGGCCACAGCCGATTTTGTCATCGACTCTCCACACCCCGCTCTGCAGATATAACTGGCCAAGAAAAACGCTTTGTGCGTCTGCAAATAAAACACCCGCGTTAATGAATTCCTTCAACAATACATGCACACTTGCCACAAAACATGCACTATGGCGTGAACCAGTGCCATCACAAAATGCGGATTGGTCAATATTCAGGTATGTAACAAAGAAAACCTCTTCCTTCATAAGCATTTCAGGTGGTTTCAGTGTTTACTGCTCACAGCCAGATTCCTGCCTGCAGATTGCTGCCACGGCAGAAACATTAATTAATAGTGTGGGTGTTTTATTTATGGGCAGTGTGATGCCACACAAGAACAGCCGTCACCTGAGGCACAGGGAAGTCCTTAAAGGCCTGCTTTGTCAGGCACGCAGAGGTAAACATGCAGGACAGATGTGGCCTAGCGCTAAAATACAGATCACTCCCTTAAAGGCGTGTTTAATCTGAGGCCTAATGAGGATGAATATGTGCATCATCAGCATGCAGGAAGTCAGGGGAATGAGTTTTGGTAGTGATCTGGGTACACGCACACAAAGGCGCACACTTTATCACCGGCTCCATTAGGCGGTGTATTTTATCAGAATCAGCGCCAATGTGTGCAGGAAAACACCATTCATGTCACGGGGTCAGGCTTTAGTGGGATTTATTATAGACAGCGGGGCGGCTGCTCCGCACTGATGGATGGCACTGTACTGCTGGTTGGAGGCACTCTGATCTGCGGAGGTCCTCGACCACAATGACAGATTCAGGTTGCTGCTTTGTTATTTGAATTGAGAAGACAAACAAATCATGACTTGGCAGGCAGCTTGTGGATAAATATACGTACAACTGCAATTTGTGTGTGTAACTGTAGCCGGGTCTCGATAATGAAAACAGATCAAAAATAATGAAAACACAGAAATTAAAACAAAAATACTTTATTGGATAAATTCCTGAAATGATTACAAAGAGGATGCTTTTCATGAAGCTCTGCCTGCCAGCTGTAGGTAGCGCCCTCACAGCCTGGGTGGGCAAGTGACTCACGGTTTGGTTAAACCTGAAAATGCAACCGCAGGAGAGTCTGAGCATGCAACAAGTAATCTGAATTGAAGCTGTGCAAAGCGGTTTAGCATGCTGACACCTAATAATGTGCAGAAATCATGAGGTGCAGTCACTACGAGGGACTAAATACACTTTCAATCCTGTCGAGATGTCTGTCCTCCCTCTGTAGCAGCTGTTGGATACATTTGGTGAAGATATCACGGTTCCCAGAGGTTAAGGCTCATGATTTATTTAAGTATGAGGTGCGAGCACAGATTTAGAACGTGGGGATGAAGAGATCGGCTCTCCGTAGTGAGTTGTTGTGTTTTAATTATCACGTGTTCTCTGCAGATCAAGATTATCGAGCTGCCTAGTAAGAGCCCAGTCTGCACGCTGGTACCAGATGCTAAGCTGGGGATGCTCATGTGCGTCCAACTGTGGCAGGTAAGCACCAGACAGTCCTCACAAGGGTCATTTTAGCAGAAATCGTTGCGGTGTTTCTTAACGTGATCCCCGACATAGTTGCATCTCTCAAACTAAACCTCAGGTTCAGCGAGTTCACGTTGGCAGCCATTATCCAAAGCAGATTCTTTACTGTCTCTTTCCTCCCTCCCTTTCATTCTACTTTTTCAATACTTACCTGCTTCGCTCTGATTGGCGAGCGGCCCATAACAAGATGCAATAACAGAAAAGTCAACAAAAACGCACATGAGAGACGTGGCACATGATTTACAGCCCAACAACTCATCCCGGGCCATTTTTCCAAGCGTTTCTTCTCAGCTGGCAGCGAGTTCCAACACTGTAATTAGAGCGTTTGGAAGGGCCGGGGGTTCACAGCCATATATCAGCCTGCAGCTGTACATCCAATCTGATGCGAGCAGAAAGTTCGCTTTCTGTTTTGTAAATGCTGTCGAAAGTTTTATTTTCCAGCCATTAACGAGAGCCTGTAATTATTTTCACGGTTAATTATTAACTCTTTGGGTTTTGGGGCTTTAGGGGACAGAGTGGGGTTTGAGTCTTACGCAAGACTGTGGATGCTTCGAATCCATTTTATGGGCTGTTCCAGTTTACAGGCAACAGAAATCAAAACGCGGCTCATCATTCTGAAGCCACAGCGGAGCGAGTTGCGGCCCCCGTGTGCACTCACTCCTGTATTCCTGTAATACTAATTAGATTTACTTAAATATCTTAACTACACGCCATAAAGGTGACATTGTGTGTGCGAAGTAATTATAGAGACATGTCGTTAAGTCAGAGAGGCTCGGCGTGCATGCTGACATCGTGTTTGTGTTTTTCTTTCTCTCCCTTTGATTTCACTGTTCCACCCACCTTTCATCATCTGATTTATGAACCAATGCTGGTTCACCGTTGAGTGCCAGGAAACATAATGATCAATTATATCATTATAAATTATATAATATCATTGTAATACAGCGCAGGCAGCTGTCTGACTTCAAAGCCGAAGGGCCCAGGTGATTCTAAATCATTTCAGGCTGGGTCCTTTCAAGACTGAGGCGTGTTCATCTGTTACACTCACTGGGCCGCTCGAGAGGTCCAAGCAGCAGGGAAAGACCGAGTGTGTGTGCATTTGTGGGTGTGCAGACCCACTTTTGCACAACACACAGGTTGGAATCTCTGCCCACACATTCTGTCTGTCAGTAAGAAAGAAAGGGCTCATGTTGTCTTTCACATCAAATGCTCATATGCTCCCCACTGTTTCCTTAACCTCACACAGCAGGAGGCAACAGCTGACACTGGCACCGCTCTTTCCACCCCGTCTCTCTGCATCACACACACTTCAGGAAGAAGCCACTGACAACGACCTCCTCTCTCTGTCTCCCCCCTCCCCATCCCTCCCCTCTCTTCTTCCCACCGTTGAGACGAGAAGTGATTATCCTCCATTATTTCCCAGACAGGTTCAGCAACAGATTTATCGTCGCCCTTTAAGCCCTCTCTGTCGGAGTCGGTGGAAAAGATTAAACGCAGTGTTAAACTGCTTTTTCTTCCCCATTCAGCCTCCCTTCATCAAAATCCCACCCAGAGCCCACATGCTGAGTCTAAAAGGTGACAGAGCTGTCTGATATCTCTGAAACCGATTGGCTGTGAGGCGGTGAACAATGAGGCGGAGATGGAGGAAGAAAGTGCCTCAACATGTGGGTTTTGACGTGCGGCGGGGATGTGGTGTTGAGGGGGGGCAGGGTTGATATATGATGTGCAAGGCTTTTAATGTGAACAGAGGCTGGCGGGGAAAAGGAAATGTTCCTATACAGATATCCATCACTCTCAGCTCATCACCTAGCTACCTCGTGGCCATGACATCATGGAGGATCGGGACAGAAACCGGAGGAAACGATTGGTTCCTTATGCTGAAGCCGTGCCTGCCCGAGGCCTGCAGCAGCCACATCAGCAAACAAGTGGCAGGGTCTCTGGGTTGTTCGTGGTTTGAAAAAGCCTTCCCACATAAGGAAATGACTTACAAGTGTTCTGCGAATACACATTAAATTCACGATAGCATCCAAATACACTCATTAGGTGATTTAATACAACAGTCCTGCCGTAAATCCTGCCTCTACAAATATAAGAATAATTAGTTTTGATTGACACTGTCAGAGAGCTCCTCGTTTATCTACATCTGTGTTACTGAGGTTGTGGTTTGCAGGCTGCATCACATCGAGAGGTGTTTCTGATATTTTGGCCAGCCCTTTTACATACACGGGAGGGCCAGAAAATTAGAAACACCTTTTAATAATAACACACTCCAGTACAACACAAGCACCAACTGCGACCTCAGTAATAATCAAGTAGAATTATTGCCTTTCTGACAATGTCAACAAAAACTGAAAAATTATAAGCTTCTTAAAAAGTAGAATTCATGGCAGAGCTGCTGTATTGATCACATTAGCTTGTACAAGTGGACCTAATGGAGCTGGCAGTTCTCTCTGATTACATTTAGATTTATTTATTTATGTTTTTAGTTTATTTGACAGGAGCAGTGCCTATTGATCAACTGACAACATACTGTGGAGAGAGCGAGAACCTAAATAAGCATAATATTCAGCAGCCGTGTTGGAGCAGGTCTCAGAATGATGCACTTGAAATGAAATGAGAAAACTAGTGCGTAACATGAAGTAAATCCACACAAAATAGCACAGCAGGCGTCCACAGTGCAACACGTGGCTGAGAGCTACTGGAGGAAAGATGCACCTTTGATCACTGTGAGACTGAAAGTTGTACGCTGTTGTTTTGTGGTTATGTTGTGTCTAATTGACTGCCCAAATTAGGGCCAGCAGGCCAAAGTTGTCCCTCCATACACTTGATTTGGCCCAACAGAGCGGAAAACTATAAAATATTTATTTATTAAGATTTATCTAGTGAGAAAAATACTCTTTAAATCTGTATTATCCCTATTTCATAATCCAAGATATTCACAATCCTAAAATCTATTTTATCTTAATTCTGAGTTGTTTGCCTCTCGAGATTTTGGGTGCAGCTGATTTATACTAATACATTACAGGCTTTAAATGAATCCAGGGCTGCTGGAACAGTTTTAAGTTACATATGAGTTGATTCACTTAAAAACACAATATTGTCAAAACACGAATTGTACATTTACATCCATATTTTCTGCAGATGTGATATCAGAAAATTAGAAACACCCTCAGAGTGTCAGTGTGTATGAAGACACAACGTTGTCCTTCTGTGTGTATGAGGTCTATAGTTTTGAGAAGCTGCAGCCGCGTTTCCCTTTTTCTCCTCACTGCCACAGCCGTCGTCCCCTACGCACAGGAGAAAGTTCCCTGTGGAAGTCAGTGATCTAAGCTGCCCACAGGCCTGTTTATATTCACTGACCCACTGAAAAATCTCTCAGTGATCGCTTTAAAAGATAATTTCCTCCAAATGAAAGTTTAACCTCACTTTAGTAACTGGTATGAAATAAATAATGTGGTTTTGTGTAAATGAAGAAATGGAAACAAATCAAGTTGAGCAGTTAGTGAAGGAGTTTGAGTTGCAGAAAGTAAATAAATCAATTTTTGTGATGATCTGTTTCTCAAAATGTAAAGTAATTCAACTTCAACTTTTCTTTTTTTTTATGTGGCAGTTGATTAGTTTTGGAATATTTGTCAAACAAAACAGGCAATTTGAATTTTAGATGTGTTTTATTATTTTATTCCGAATGATAACTGAATTAAATGAAAAAATAAAAAGCAAGGAAACTAACGCTGAAAATAATCTAAAGCTTTAGTGCTGCAGAAATACTGAATGAGAGGTTTTATTCTGTGTGTGCAACTTATCTGCAGCTGGAGACTTCAGAGGAACTAAAAGTAATTTAGATACATTTGTGAAGCTCGTTTTAGCGGCTCCAAAGGTTACATCTTTGTCTTTATGCTGTGGCAGCAGCAGGGGGATTTTAAACATCTGCATCGGAAGAGACTGTTTTACAAGAAAAAGGGAGAAGGCTTTATTTGTAAAGTCCAAACAGACTGGACACGTAGTTAAAAATAGGGCTTTGTGCTTGAAAAGTTTGCAATAATGATTTGAAATGCCTCGGATTAAAACAGTAATGAAGATTTGGTTCACACCACTAGTTAAGGCCCAACTAGAAGCCATTCACGAGAAGATCCAGCTTCATTGCTCTCTCTGCTGGTCCAGCCTCTTCAAGCAGCTTCCATCCGTCCGTCTTTCCAGCTGCTCCGTGGTGATGAATCAGCTCCCAGAGCCCCAGCCCCACTCCAGCAGAGAGCCCTCTTGTAGAAAGGCCTGCGGAGGATATAATGAATTAGGTGTCTACCCAGGGTTCCCCGACCTTCGACCCATGACATCATCAATCAAGGAGGTCCTACACTTAAGTGAAACGCTGGGCCCCAAGCCTGGAACGCTTAGCCCGGGCCCTGCCGGCGAGCAGGGGCCACTGATTTTCACTTGTTTTTATTTGTTTTCATAATCCCTCCGTGTTCGTCCTCGCTGATGTGTTTGGAAGGACTACACGACTCTGTCTATAATTTGTTTAAAGCTGGAAGAAGAGAAATATAGAGCGTTAAGTGAGAAGAGGACTTGAAGATGGATGAAAGAATGGCAGACGTGGCCCCTTCGCACATATGGAAAAAATTTCTTTCCCTCCCTGCCTCTGCAGGGCACCGTCCTTTTGCTGAGGGGCTCGTGGTGTTCTGAAGCAAAGGCACGAGTCAGGACCAAGTGTACATCTGTGTGTTGTGTTGCTCCAGCAGCCAGCGTGACAACTTTTCAGCCTCAGAAAGGTTAAATCTTTGTTTCGCAAACAGGGCAACAGGGCAGTTGTAAAGCGGAGCGTTCTAGCCGGCACAAGTCATCACACTTCTTATATGTGCACAGAGGAATTGTGGGACTTCAGGAAATCAGGATGGAGGTTAGATCTCATCAGTCGTCCCTCCCTCCTCCCTCCCATCTCTCCCTACTTCAGTTCTTCCTTGCTTTCCTCCAGCATTTCAAAGACGTATGAAGCCTTCAGTTTTTATCAGCTCACCTTTTATGTTTTCATTCACAGAAATGATTTCTAAGCTCAGTGTATATGCGCCTGTCTGATTACACTGCGCACGCTCATGCAGAAGAAGCGAGCTTGCATTGAGAGGCTATCTGTGACTCCACGCTATTCGAACACTACTTCATTTCATATCGTGATTTGAAAGATTTACTCTGATGGTTTCTGCAGTTGTAAATGCTCTGGACCTGTTTTGTTTTTTTTTTCTGAATAAGCATGTTTTACTATGTGAGCATGTTTACCGCATATTAATTAATATCAGTTAATCAGTTCAGAGAAAATCAAGGCTTATAAATAATTCATTTTTAATTGGGGAATGCAGATTAAAAAGTTAGCTTTTATCTGTGTTTTGTACAATACACAATTGTACATTGCACCTTATAAAAAATGAAATTAAAAATGTATGAAAATGAATTAGCATTTTAAAACTGTTAATCAGACACATGTAGCAATCCTGGAAGTTCTGGAATTTTATAGACTGAATTTTAAATCTAATCATAAATTAAATTAATAAAATTGTATTTATAATAACAGTGCTGGGCCTCTGTAGTAGTTTATTTAGTTTTTATTTGTTAAAATGAACAATAAAAATGATCCCTGAGTTAAAATTTGCAATAGCAGCAATATATTATATTCAAATAATAATATAATATAATATTCAAATAGAAAATGATTTTTAAAATAGAAAGAGATATACAGTAGGTACATGTAAAATGTACCAAATCAATTCACTTATTATAAAAGTCTATAGGAACCAAAAGTACATTAAAGCAGGGTTTGCCATTTGTTCACTGTATGTTTCAGTGTCAGCTGCGAGGCCTGTGTCTCAGTGATACAGATGAGGAGCAAAGTGAGGAGTGGTGTAATGGAGTGCTGCAAAGAGAGCGCAGCAGCCTGACGAATGGAGCCCACAGCGTCTTTCCGAGTGTCAGACGCAGCTTCCAGGAAGATAACCTCTGCTCCGCTCAGCTTCCAGCACCACGCAGCGGTTTCTGTGGTTTCAACTGCACAACTTTCATCTCACATCTTAACTCACACTCCTCTTTCTGTTCGCTCTTCCCATCTCCCTGTCCCTCCTCCTCCTCCTCTCTCTTATCATCCTCCCTCACTTGCAGCCAGACTCGGGTCCTGGACCTCTCCTGGTGGCTGGATACGAGGACGGTTCCCTGTTGCTGTGGGATGTAACCCAGAGGTCTGTGCTGAGTCAAGCCAAAGCCCACTCTGAACCTGTCATGTGCCTGACCTTTGACACCAAGCGTCTGAAGGGCGTGTCAGGCTCCTCTGACAAGAAACTCTCCTCCTGGATGCTGGACAGACAGAGCAACTTGCAGGTCAGCAGAGGACGGGCTCACAGAGGGTAGTGGTAGTGTTGTCTTGTCTAGTGGCCAATCATTTTGTCTGATGAATCCCACAGCCCTGTCAGATGATCACCAATATAATTATGATAGATAATCCACAGTAAGATGTGCCAAAGTGTCCGGCAGCATCGCTGTGGGAGCCCAGAGTTCAGCTGATATTATTTCCATATTTTTGAAATGATTGAAGAGTGCATGTTCAGGCACCTGAAGCTGTTCAATTGAACCATTCATGCATCACTGTTACTGTCAACCATTTATCCATTACTTGCAGGTATTTTTCCTTTTTTCACCTCTTTAATCAAATCTCAGTCTTTTTTACCAGTTTCCAGCACTTTCTCTCACTTTCTAAATGTTTTCCACTGTTTGGAACTTGGTCATTTATCCATTATGTCCAGATAACTGTGAAACTATTTACATTGTGTATTCATTACTTTTAAATAACTGTTGAGACGTCTTGCAGTTTCAGTCACACCCTGTAGTGTTCCAATGTTACAAATGACACATTACCTTTTTTTCCAAATTACAATCTTTCTAAGTAGACTGTGACAGCTACAGAAGTACATTCGATGGTACAAGCACGACTGGTAGCTATTATAATGTTCACGTGGCCTACTGAAGTGGTCCTGGTCAAGGTCCTGAACTCCTGCCTGCTGACTAATTGTTGCACAAGAGAGCCAAATGCCATGAAATATTGTAGAAAGGTAACAGTGGAGATTGGAGGAGCGGAGTGTTGCCTTTCTCCAGGCTCTCTTGGAAAACATCAGGGGCCAAAGAGGAAGAGGCTCAGCGGGGCTCCGGGGCCATAAATCAGCTGCTGGTTACACAGTGTTGGCAGGGCCAGGGGCCAAGGGCCGGGCTGGAACTGTCACTCCAGACTCCAACCAGACACACACACACACACACACACACACACACACACACACACACACACAGTCACAGATTAGGCCCTACTAAGATGCTGTAAATGGACACACCACAGAATACATTTAACTAATTATTGCATCAGAATAAAAAGTCAAATCTGTGTATATTGCAGCACGACAGTGTTTCGATGCATACTCACTATGTACCTGAGAGAACATCCAGGTTCTCACACGCTCATAAAGAGATCAAGCAACACTAAAAAAGTCCATACCAGAGCATCCTCTGCCCCACCAGAAGATCCCATCAGCTTTGTACTGTAATTCATTTTACATAACAGCCAATGCTTCAGAGACTTAACGCCTCATTTGGAGCTCATATTTTGTCTTGATTTCATGAGCAAAAGGGAATGCTCCCATTTTGCAGCCAACCTCCATGAATCAGAGCAGAAAGGAACCTGAGGCTGATATAGTACACTCCTGCGCAGTGAAGGCGTATTATTCTTTCCAAGGCTTTTTACAAATGAATGCTTGAATTAGAAATATTTGCAAGGCCCCGAAAATGCGTCTAGAAAAACACTGTGAAGGATTTGATTCAATATACCAAAAACAGGAGGAGAGTGGTTATTTGGTTTATTTTGCTCGAGCAACAAAATATTGATTCAGCATGTAATCCAGGATGAGGATGACAGGAAAAAAGCACAAGGAGAGGGAAAAGGTCCAACAGGGGCTTTTAAATTATCCCGAAGTGCAGCTCAGTGTGACGTCCAGACAGCTATCCTCAGTTCTTCCCACAAAAGTATTTTTGTGTGGCAGCAGTAAGGGGGCGGGAGGACCTGCCGGGTGGCGAGCCTGGGCCCCGGGTCCTGACGGACGACCCGTGAGAGGTAATAAAAATATCAAAACCTCGGAGGCCCCTTAACCAAACAAAAAACACATCTGCAGTAAAGGGAACAGTAGTTCACAGTGGGAGGCTGCAATAAAGGCTGAGGAGGCTATAAGTGCCACAGCATCCCACTTCCCACAAATTACCCCTGCGATACAGTCCGGTGCAGTGGAACCGGCTGGCGAGGAAGATAGATGCTTTTTGTGTAATGGAGGGGAAACCGAATGTGACACAACACAGCACGGTTATGATTTAGTGAAGCTGAAAGGCTGTGAAGTGAGCTTATCAAGCCCAGATAAAGACAGATAGCCCCGGGAATGGAGGTTAATGTATTACACATGGCCCCCAGAGGCCTTTATCTGCTGTTTGACCTGGCCGCCCTGATATCGTCTCATAATAATGAGGCATCATCTTTTTTCCTCCTTTCCTTCTAGCGTACATTTTCAGGAATGTGTCAGGGTGAGGGTATGAGGGTGTGGGTGTTAAGCTGTTAAGCCAGATGGACATATATTTAGGCGGCCACTCCAAATCTATTGACAAGAGCAGTGACGGGTTCCTACAGGACAAAGAAGACGACAGAGGTCACAGACTGGAAGAGCAGGGAGCAGGTACAGACAGAGAAAGATCAGCAGTGTAAATCAAGCATGGCTGACAGCAAGCTATTTCTGAGACCGATGACAGTTCTCTCCAGGTGGAGCTCCTGCCTCTCGTCTTCACTACAATGTAAAGATATCCTGGCTGTCTCCCCCCACTAGTCACCTACAGGGTGTCTACATGGTGAATTCTTGCACCCGTCAGCCAGATCTGACCTGACTTATGGGTCAAGTCATACCATATCAACCTCAGTCTGCTGTTGGACTGATGCACACATGAGCTGCTGTCATAAGAATTATTGCTCTCTTCCTTGAGCAGCAGCACCCCCCCCCCCCTTTCTGAATGGGACCGCTCACCTGTTTGACACATCCATCTCCTGTCAGCCAGAGCCGAGCTCTGACAGGCAAGGTGACAAAAGGCTGTAATCTCCCCGCTGCTGAGTGTGATTCAGGGACAGGGTGTGTCAGAAATACCTGCGAAAAGCCTCCCAGCCGCTCGGCTCGAGTGAGTGAGCGATGACGGGACGTTTCAGTAGATGAGCGTGAACGCCAAGATCCGTGCCAAGAGTGAGGGGAGAGACCGGGAGAGAAGTGCGGCGAGGCTTGAGTGAGATCTGCCAAGTGGACGCTCCTTTAGAACGTCTCCTCTGTCCGTGAGATGCTACAAAAAAGGATGCTGAAGTGTGAGTTTGTGTTGGATCTGTCGTAAGCCACAAAGAGTGTAGCGGGCCCAGCTGCAGAGCAGAGCTGGTCGCCTCCTGACAGCTGAGAAAGTTGGCATTCAGACAGCAAACCTGCTGTGTGTGTGTTGTAACACAGGCAAGGAAGGAGTGTTCAAACAAAGAAATGATGAAGGCCAAAGACGAGTTCTGTCTAAGATGAGATGGTGAGGAAGCAAGAGGAAGAAAAATAGGGCGTCACATAAAATGAGCCAAGACTCCCCGGTTAGAGCAAATGGATCTCATTACACATGGAGATGTGGTTAATGGCAGCGCTGGATATCAACAGCGTTTTCTCAGTATTCACTCAGCAGTGGGGTGATTCTGCAGCAAGAACAGCAATGCAGCTGCTTTTGAAGGTGATTGTAAATGACTGAAACGATTAACAGATTACAAACGTAGTTGGCGTTTAATTTGAATGTTTTTATCATGCTATATCCAACAAACACTGACAACGTATGTGACCAGTATTCATACTGTTAGTAGTTCTAATGATTTATTTATCTGGTGATTATTGTTTAGACCCTCAGGTGATGCCGTCAGATGTTGTTCTTTTGTTCAGTTCACAAACCAAAACCAGAAGATATTCAATTTGGAAATAAATAAAACAACATATGTATAAAATATAAATATAACTTCTCTGAATGAACTTTTGTGTTGATTAACTAATAAATAAACCCACTAATTGTTTTGGCCCTTTTTGTGTCAGCTCAGCAGAGCTTCACATGGGCACCATTCATTTTTAATTATAGCAGGGGACACTCTCACCACAGTTTCCCGTTCTGCTTTCTCACACTGTAGAAAGTAAAAACAATTAGCCAGCCGGCCCTGCTGAATGACCATTACTACACCATCAGCCATTTACTACTTCCAGTTGACCCTCTAATGAAACAAATGCCTTTTCCTGACACAAACTATGGGAAGCAAAACAAACAAAAACAGACACTTAAACCCATCATTATCAGGCCTCTAATGCAAACCAGATGGAGAGAGGCAGGGACATACCAACTTCTTGAGGTAATAACAAAGCTCCAAACAATCCTTCACCTCCCGCAGGTTTCTTTCTATCACTGTATCTGGATTGTTTGGTCTAACCAGCCACACTCTGATGGTTTGATTAACAAAAAAAAATAAAAATCACATCTCTGCCTGCTCTGAACTTTGCTTTCTCGCTCTGTTTTGATCAATGACATTCCTCCCCGCTGCCTCTCTCCCTTGCATTCCACTTTATCCACTTGGGCCACGAGTACCTGGCTTCTATCTTCCACATGCAGCTTGTGGATGGTTCCTGCCCGGAACAGGAGCATGCAGATAAATTCTCCACCGTCTCCTCCCATCCAAGGTCATTAGTCTCCCAAGACACAACTTATGAAGTCAATTTTACGCTGTCCAGTTTGATTTCAGCTCCCAAATCCAGATGTTTGAGTCTCATCTACAGGTCCAGCAGAGATCCCTAGCCCACAGGAAGAGCACGTTCGTTCCCCAGGAATGCCCACCACAGCACACCCTTTACATGGTGATCTTGGCCACCATTCATTATAATATGTCAGAATGTTGCCCCTTTAGAGAGATTGATTCAGTCCTTGGGACACTGTAGATCACAGGGAGGGGGGGAGGGCGGCTGTGGCTAATCTTTAGCAGGCAGACGTTACAACAGCATATTTATCGGGTCTCCTCTCCCGCTGACCAGACCTTTCAGTGCGAATGTAATTCATCAGAGGTGCTTAAAGCAACAAGGGCTCTGCAAACAAGCATTTCAGTGAGATGGTCTCCCTCTCTCTCTTTCCTGCAAACTGTGACAAAGGTAACTCAAGCCCTTTCGTGCTTCCAGAACAGGCCTACCTAACTCCAAACCAAACACTGGAAGCGCAGAGCCCTCGTGCCATAATGTTTTATGGCCGATGATTGAGTCCCTGGAGTCTACAGCCAGGTTCAACAGACATGCAGCCTCACACTTGGACCTCAGTCATCAGATCAGCTGATAGTCTCTCCCCGATGGTGTTTGTGTTGGCCTCAGTTTCCTAGATGGCAGTGATTTATAGACTCGTTGACCTAATTCGTTCCTAATTCCTAATTATTTTTGTCAACTTATTTGCATGAGCAATATGTTCATTTGGTTTTACATTTCTCTGACAGTTGTCGCTAAGAAACTTCTACTCAGCATTGTTGGTCTTTGCATGGTCTTCTGATGTGGAATTGTTTGTAATACATATAGAGGTCTGTGATTGCACCCTGAAAACACGTGCTGAGATCCTCTTTCTCTTTGTGGTTTTACAGCTCCAGGACAGCGTCCCGCTGGTCAACCCCGGGGTTTCCCAGCTGTGTCTCAGGGGTGACGGTAAAGTTCTGGCGTCAGCAGGCTGGGACCATCGCGTGCGGGTATTCGGATGGAAGAAGCTGCGACCACTGGCGGTGCTGCAGTATCACACAGACATGGTGCAAAGCGTGGCCTTCTCTGATCACAAGGACCCCAGGCAAAGACTGCTGGCTGCTGGATCCAAGGACCAGCGGATCAGCCTGTGGTCAATATACAACGAGGGAGCTGACACTAGCTGAGCCTCTGAGCTCTGAGAGGATATACGAACCTCAGTCATTACTGTCTTGACCCTCACCTGCACCACTGTTGGTGTGATCAAACATGCATGTCAGTGGTATCCAACAGAACAGTTGTGCTATTGAGTTCAGAGCAGTAGTTTATTTGGACACTGTATATTATGTTTAGCTGTCTCTTGATATTCGGGTCAAGCAGTGACGTAGCCATCCAGCGCCAAGCGGCATTGATGAACTGAAGCAACACCAAGGGCCGGAGTACAAATGATTAATTATTCAGTGTTGTGATGAATCGGTTATGAAGTGGGGCAGTTGTCCGCCTTCTAACCAACTGTGTCGCCTGAGCTTTCAAGAGCGTAACAGGTACAGTAGTAAAATAAAGGATATACATTTACTGCCCCTGCTCACTTGTTTACATTCCTAAAAATATGTGCAAGCACACGGATCCCCAACTCTAGTGACCAGGTGAATAAAGACGGCTGAGGTAATGAAAACTTTGTCCATGTCGATAAAAGTTCCAGTTCATCCTTGATTTTAATAAATTGAAGTATTAACTAAAATAGATGAATAAATCAATAACTATCCTATGTTTACCTCCCATTTCTCAAATGTCTGCTGCTAATGTCAGAGATATCAGCTATTGGAGGCTGTGACCTGCAGGACGTCATTAATTACTGCAATAAATGTGAAGTTTAAATTGAGGCCTAATTTTCTAATAATATAATACAGTATTTTTTATGTATATAAACATATATACCTGTATATATTTATGTATTAAAGCTAGACAGGAAGACACATCTGATTTTAAACTGTGAGGCTAATTAAAATGTTACATTGTAAGTAGTTCTTTAGGCACTTGCTGACTTTTTCAGCCCACTGTTTGCCGAAGCCTTTTGTGATGCTCTGTGCAGCTACGTGATGTTGACTTATCTGATAGGAGATTTGCTCCAGTGGATTTGAATTTGAGGTATACGCCGCACCTGAGCAGCTATGTAATCTGGTGTTGTTATTTTAGCAGGTCTTGGCTTAACACAGGCCTCTCCAGCCTGACCTGAGCTGTATTTGTCAGACAAGGTTAATCACATGGGAGCCATAAAGAACAGAGAGCTGTTGGTTCAGGGGAGGATCTTATCTGCAGAGGCTCTCTTTGGTCAGCATTATGTGTTCAGTTATTATTTTTTTACTTCTTAAAATCAGAAAAACTGGAGGGAATTTGGAATAAATTAAAAGTAAATTTCATCTTAAATAAGATTACTGTTTGCTTCTACATTCACTTGCAGTGCCAGATACAGATGTCTTTTTTAAGAAACAGGCATTTGTCATGACCAAGGCCAAGGGTCTTGTTGTGAAAGTCCCAGAGAAAATAGAGAGGTGTTGTTTTTCTGTCCACTGTCTCTAATAATATCTCTGTGAGTCAATGAGCAGCATGGGAGCTCATGTGTTACAAGACTGCGCTGAGAGGCCGGGGGCCGGGGCTTCAAACGTTAGAGGTTCTGCTCCATAAAGGCTTTGTCTCCTGGGATGAACCCAAGTTGAGAAGCTCATCGTGCTGTACAGGAAAGGGCTGAGGAATCAAAGAGCCAGACTAGCATAATGGCCACGAATCATTAGTGAACAGAGGAAAGACAAGGTCACTCGCTAGACAAGCCGCATGCCGTGGAGCTACTGTCATTGAAAAAGTGTGTAAGTGCAGGTTTGGTTGGTTGTTTTGCTTATATCCAAGGTTATTTTTGGGATGTTAGCATTTAAAACATTTGTTGGCAGGAGTCTAAAATAAGAATTAGAAAAGAATAAAAACTTTTTTTCCCATGTGCCTGCTTTTAATGACGTGCTTTCCTCACTCCCTGCAGAGCTCTATCTATACCTTTTGTCCCTGACCCTGCTGGTGACATCTCGCATTCATACCAGCTTCCTAACTCTCCTGTTGGCTTTGAACAAACACTAGAGGTGGCGTGGGCCAGCTTCCGTCCGTTCTCTGATAAATCAAATGCTGGGTCCATAGGTGCAGATGTCTGCTGAATGGAGCAGACAGCAGCCCAGCAGCTTTAGAAGTGCCTGGTGGGGTGGCGGTGGACCTCGTAAATCACTTCATAATGGATCATTTAGGAAGTCAATAAATGGACTGGGAGAGCGTCTGCACAATAGCCCCTGTGCTTCACTTATCACCTAACGTGTGGCTTCCTTGGCCTTGAAGGTCAGAGGTCAACCTGGCTTTGGGATAGGACATAATCCGTTTGGTTGTGTTAGTGTGTGTGTGTGTTTGATGCTGTCATTCCCTTTTGCCTTTGGTTGTGTTCATGGCCATGGAAAACGCCTCCCTGATTATTTAGAAAACATGAATGGTGTTAAAAAAATGAGTCTAGGAAAAAGAGCCCCCCTCAGTGGAAGCCAAAACCAGCATTTAGCCTCACAGTTAAATTGCCTTTATTTATTTTTTCAAATGTGAGTTAATGCAAATGTACCAAGGCTCTTGCCCGGTGGTGATGATGTGTTTTGATGTTCCGCATAAAATGTCCGTCAGCGACCCCATGCACACCAAAAAAAACCTGTAGCACCTTTTGTATTAGAGGAGAGGCCCTGGGAGAGGGGAAATGTGAAACACGTGTGTGATCTGTTGTTTAGTTGGAGCATTGTGGTTGGTTTACCTGCCTTGTTTTTAATAACTGTCCCCAGGTCCGACAGGCAGGCGAAGCTCAGCAGCAGAAATGTACACAGAGGTGATGGGAACGAATGGAGACCCTGATGGGCCCTGTCACAACAGATGTTCCAGATGCAGCTGAGTGTCAAATGATGCCTCAGGTCGCATTATCATCCATCCTCTACCTCTTCATACTTCAATGGCAAGTCCTTGGCACCGTGTCTCCCGGAGCCCGAGACATCTGGGCACATGAAGTGTTCCGCAGTGGAAGTGGGCCTGAGCAGGTTGCTCTCTTCATCTGTGTGAAATGAAGGATGCATTGAAATATTGTGCCTGAAAATGGATGAGGGCTGTTGAAAGCATGCTGGAGCTTATTTAGATGCATATGTAGAAATGTAATGTGGAAAATGTTTTCCAATACAGACAACATACTGACTTTATTAGTCAATACCAAGGTGCAATACATCATTATTCCTCCAGTAGGCGCAATTTCCCCTGGTTTGCCACTTTGAAGGAAATCACTTATTTCATTAAGTTTGCAAGAAGTTAATACACATTTTATCTCAAGCCATTACACTATTTTATTGATTCAGAAAAATGAATTTTCATTAAGGTGCTACAGACTAATAACAGACAAAAAAATCCCTACAGGTCCCATCTAATTGTAGGGCAAGGTTACAAAATAAGGACAGCAGCTTAAATTTCAAGTCTCCCCAGGCTGATGCATATTATATTACAACATTTATTAAGAGCACAGCATATGAAGAACTAATTGCTGGATACAGTTTCTGTAATACAATGGTGAGATGTAACAAAGTACATTTGCTGAAGCACTGTGCTGTGCTTTACTTGAGTGTTCATATTTAATGCAACTTTACACTTGACTGCAATTCTAAGGCAAATATTGAAATTTAGTTTATTTAACAGATAGAGATTTTGCATGTAATATATGCTTAGATATTATAATTTATCACACATTAAACTATGCAACACTAAGATTTATAAGATAGGGTCCACCTTCACAAACTTGGAAGCTGGTTAATGTGATAATCAAATGATATAACAGTTGATAGTAATATTGAGGTCATTTTCTGAGTTAATATTATTTGTAATTGGGATATTTTTAGTACATTTTCCTATTAAATCTTTAAAAGAATTTACTTTTGATGGAGCATTTTTTCTTTGCAGTGTTGCTACTTTTTACTCCAGTAACGGATCTGAGTACTTCTTGTATTGTTACCTGCCAGATATAAATATGGATTTTCTTGCTTTTCCGGTTGGTCACTGCAACCCGTATTCTACACCCTCACAATGGATCCTCAGCTTTTTTTGGACTGTGGAAGCCACAGATCTGGAGGTAATAGAGGATATTAACGCATCCAAACGTATTTTACATTCTCAACAGGATCCTTTTTTTACCTGTATGGTGAAAATCGTGGGACCTGTGAAAAGATACGCTATTATAAGGTAAAAACTCATTATATGACTATATACTTATATGATGCCGAAAATTCACGTTTTTTTGCGTCACTGACACGAGGTCACAGTTACTCGGACAGATTATACGCTACTAAATACCACGTCTGTCTCTTTTGAGTTGCGAAACCTATAATTAGTCAGAATATGGCCTTTTGACCCGTCTTTCCCCACTTGTTAAGCTCGGCCAGCCCCGCACGAGCCTGGGCGGTACGGTCATAAACCCAGTAGGGTCTCGCGCTTCTTCCGATTGGCTGCTCCTCAGCACCTGCAGGCCGGCGACGGTCCTCACCAGGTGGCTTCCTGAGCAGACAACACGGAAAACGTTCCAGTGTACGCTGTTTATAAGGGCAAGTACAACGATTTTAAAAACATTAAAGTATGCATTCTTCGTCATTTAGGTTAAATAAAACATGTTATGTTTGTATAAACCCAAAGGGCGATTTAAAGTAGCAAAACAGGGATTTAAATATATAATTTAGATTGACTAGAATTAAAAATACAGTGTATGATGGTGTGAATGTTAAATTATGAAACGCAACACGCAAATAATTTGTACTAAAATTGGCAGCTTTGTGTGTAATATTGTGTTTTTATTGTGTCTGTAATATTGTGTCTGAAGAAGAAGACGTACATAATAACCCTAACCTTTTCGTAAGGTTTCACAGAGCTAATTTGCTAGTTAGCATGTACCCTACGGCTAATTTGTTAAGACGTCACTGCCGGTATAGTCTATGGCCTTCACAGTTCAGTGAGCAGCATCTTTCCAGTCACTGTCCAAACGTAACGAAAACAATACACAAGCAATTAGTCTGCGTTTAAATGAGTGGAAACGTTATTTAACCTTTGACACCTTTACAAGCCATTAAACAGTCAGAGGTCAGGCGCCCTCGGGCATCCTTTTCCCCTGCTCTCCGCTCAGTGGCAGCTGGCTTCAAGGAGAACAGATCCATTATTGAAATGAATCATTAGGGTTCGTTTCCCTTTGCATCGTGACAGCCACAAATCCCATTTTTTCCCATTGAGATTAACCTTGACAACAAAGCATTCCTCAAAGGACTTCAAATAGGAGATGGAAATGACTGTAAGATAGGAGCGGGTGACAGTCTTAAAATATCACTCAACTGTCCCATTAAATATGAGCAATGATATCCTTTTGTGCAGAGGGGAAATGTCAAAGCAGGTTTTCCACATTGTGGATGACTTGGTAACTTATTTCTAAACACAAATTTCAAAATAAATTTTTAAATAGAATTATTATTATTATTTACCTGACACCATTCCTTGTTTGCACCACTGAATGATACAACTACTTATTAAATGTACAAATAGTCCTATAATATAGTATCCTTTAAATGTTTTTTTATGTTAAAGAAAAACTTTTTAAAGTCCCTCCTTTTAATAATACAGTTCTTAGTTGACTGGCTACGTCATTAACATGAAAGCTCAATCCGCAGTGTGACCCAGAGCTGCTTTAGTTTTACGCACAGTTTCTCCAAACCAAAAGGAAGAAGTAGGAAGTATGGTCATCAAGTGCATTAATGTGTTTGCCTGCTTTTTTCCCCACAGAACCAGGTGCAGATTTCAACATTTGAACTCTAGTGCAGTCGAATGTTTAGACAGCCTCCAAGTCCTGGCTTCCAACGACTGCAGGAGCAGCGGACACCTCAACCCAATTCAACAGAGCAAATCCGGTTGGAGAAACGTGAACAATGCTATCAGTGAGGTAAGCTTTTTTCTGTTATCCCTCCCCCCTCAGCAGTGCATCAGCACACACAGCTTAGAATGGAAGATCTGCATAGAGGCCAGTTTCTTTATGAATTACAAGAATTTAATGTTTATTTTACAGATACAGAACAGTCATTCTGCTTCATTTATTTACTTTGAATTGCTGCAAGTCAGTGCCATGGTACAAGCTTCTCAGAGCTGCTCAAGATGTTCAGAACGTTTCAAAATCAAATCTCGTATATTTTTTTTTTCTCAAACAAAAACAATTCGATGTGTTTCGACACCCTCTCTGATGAGCTCAACATGCAAACATCTCGTCTACCTAAAAAGGTTGATGTACTATATAACGTATGGCTTTTTTGAAAGCAATAAAAACAAGGCAAATCAAAAAGTGCATCCAACACAAAAAAGAAAGAATTCAATTCCAGTCTGTGATCAAAGGTATTGTCCGTGTTAAGGAGAGGTCCCTCCTGTCTCCTCTGTTTGCTGGCTCAATGTCTGCACTGCTCAGGTAAGAGGCGCCCTGGTGGGGAGCTATTGCCATTTGAGTTTAAAGGTCAAAGCAGACCTCATGAAGGACTTGGAGCAGGTGCCCGCGCTTAACGCAAAGAGGCATTTCCTTTAAATAAATACGGCAGGGTTTATCCAGGAGAAAGGAGGTTCAGTCTGTGAACGCACCCTGCAGGTTGCATAAGCTGTCGATAGACAGGACTATGTCTCCTTTCCCGCCTGTTTCAATTCCCACAGTGCCGTGCGCCGGTTGCCCTGGTGGACAGCAGTCATTATCTGGGCCCGTAGTCATAGTTAGAGGGGCCACTGGTGGCTGAATACATGTTAGCTGTGGCTGGGTTCATGTGGTGGTGGTATGTGTGTCCTCTGATACTGGGTAAAGGATAAGGCGACGGCCTGGTCTTGGCTCCCAGGTAGTGTTCATAGGTGGTGGGGTACTTGTAAGGGTGGTGGTGCAGAGTGTCCGGGGGTAGAGGATGGGGTTCTGGTCGAAGGTCATGAGGTGGGCTGGGTCGGCCACCAGTGAGGGGGACAGCATGGAGGCCTCCTGGCACAGGCAACGCAGGGCTGAGGACGCGGGACATCAGCTGGTGAGCTGGGTCGGCATGTATGGGCGTGCCACTGGGGTCTCTCTCATATTCCCGCCTACTGTCGTCTGTGTAGGAAGAGATGAGAATGTGAGTGAGTTGTGCGTACCTTGCAGACTGAATATTTTTACTAGCTGTGACTGTTTTTAGTTCTGGGCTCCACACTATGCAAGTTTATGCCAGCGAGGAGTGTTTTGACACAAATAACAATTTACACTGTGTACTGATGCGTAATCACTTCTCATAGTACACTTATAATACCCTCACGCTGTGTTTATTATATTTTTTTAGGCAATTTACATATAATTGATGAAATAAGTTTAAATTTCTAAATACATGAATATTACATATCTGCTCAACTCATACTTTCATGCATATAAAGTGATGCATTTCACTTGGAATGAATTCAAAATTGGAGTCTCAGTAGATATATTTAATACTTCATTGAACCAATTAATATTATTATACAAATAATAAAAACATCATGTCAGGAAAATCCATGTTTTTTGCAAGTTTTACTGTGTTGTTGCCGGGAATAAGTACATTAATGACACTAGCTGTTATCAGGCGTTTAGTTAATAGTCACTACTAATCTGATAATTAAATGAGGTAATGATAAATATGAAATACATCCATTTCCTCTAAAGGCTGGGGAGCTTAATGTGACCATGTTTTTTGTGTGATAGCAGGCATGAGTTTATTATAAAACAAAGAGAGAGCTGCAGACCTTTCTCTGAGCCGTTCTGCTGAGGGGGAGATGACATTGGGTTTCTTGTTCTGGCAAAGGCACTCATTATTGGCAGAGAGCCTGGCCTGTGATTCCTGGGCCTGGAGCAGAGAGAATGGATTCAGTTACATACTCATTTAATGAATGTCAAGGGCACAATTTTTTTTTTATTATATATTAAAATGATGAATGCACATTTTCGGAGTTTACACTGATGCATGTAATGAGCATTTACACATTGACAGGCCCTCAGTTTACAATGAATGAAATGAGAGGCAACCAATTACATGACTCAGATTGGCCTCTACAATAATCAAAAACACCCATAAACTTCAGTGTAATTGCTTCAGTTAATGTGTTTAAGAAAAAAGAAAAAGGTCCTTTGCAGGTCTGGATGAACCACATTTGGAATAAGTATTTGCATGGCTTTCAGCTGCCCAGATGGGTGGGGTTTACTCCACTGTGACAATTATGAGGGTGTCTGGTTATTCATCAATGACAGAAAAGCACAGCCAATGGACTTTCAAACAATATCCAGTGATTTCTAAGCTTCATGGCAGTCATTCTGTTCATCTATGTGGCAAACTCCACCCGTCTGGTGACTGTGTGATATAAAACAAGCGGCAGAACTGTTTTGCAAATGCTCTCTGATATTTTTACACCATGTGGAAACATGCCAATAAGACTGTGTTTGAGTGTAAACGCTCACCAGTCCTCTGGGTCACAGTCCCTGAAGCCCTTTGCAAAGGGATTGCTGGCTATCTTCAGCTGTGTGATCTGAAATCCAGAGCGCAATATTAAATAAACCTCAGTGCAGCATACTGTATTGACATTTTTTGCATTGCATTCGGTTTCCATTAGAACATACAGCAGTGATACGCCAGAGTCATGGACTGAACGTTGTAGGTGGAAAATGTGCTCTGTCTTTGAAAGAAATCATCTTTGAATGCACTGCTGTGTTTAATAAAATATGCAGCAGGGTCTGTTGTTCAAGGCTGCAGCATCGTGTCCATTCATAGTTATTTAAAACACAAGTGAATTTATCATACTGCCTCTTAATACACAGCTTATATTGTTTCAGGCTGGTCACTTCTGAACTTTAAAAACCCAACATTTACAGCTGCTTCCCTCTGATTTCCACAGTCTCAATCATGACTTTTTCATAATTATTCAACAATGCATTTCACACCACCGTTACATCCTACTCATTTTGTCTCTAATTTCAAATGACCCACTGTTACTGAAACTATTCGGCTTCAAGTGGAAAAATCATTTCCACTTTGGAAAATCGTTTAACATCAAACAGTAATTACATTCTCCAACCTGATCACCGTGTAGTCATGGGAATATTATAACTGCTCTTACTCGTAAATCGCTGAACTGGGCTGATTTTTTTTTTTTTACATTTAAAGTTTCACTCGTTTGGAGTCGCCCTGAATAACCGCTGAATGGACTGATGAGTGAATCTAAACAGACTGATGGAAAACAGAACAGAGACGGCGCAGCTGTGCGCACAGAGCACAGGCGACGTTTACGCGCAAAAGGCGCGCAACGGACGAGATTGTATTCGACCTAACTAAGCGCAGCTGATTCATTAGTTAATGATTTTGCACAATGCAGTGCAGCAATCAAAATATTTTATATCTTCATTTATTGAATTAATTGTTTGGATAAATAAGTCGTTTAGGCTGTGTCCTGTAATAATAATTTTCTCATGATGTCGCTGCACCCACAATCTTTCAACGAATGTATACACTGTATTTTTGTGCCTTCAGAAGCTGGCCACATCTCCCCTAGCTGCTGTGACTTTCATACAGAGTTATAAAAGTTTCTTACCCGGTGGTTTTGGTATGCTGTGACCGCTGTGAAGCGGGTTTCCTCGAAAACAAAGGTTTTGTAATTCTCCTCGGCATATTTTTCGCTGTCCTTGCGGGGGTCCACATAAACCACATGAAACCTTGGCTGGTAGCGGTGCATGGAGTTTAGAATTATCTGTGAAAACAGAGGATTCATCAGTACTCATACAGAAGTATAATGCAACACTGCACTGAAGGACTGGAGGTGGAGACATTGTTCCATCTTATATTTTTAATAATAGGCTGTGTAAACTGTATTAATAAGTAAATGATGTTCAGATTAGGAAAAAACAAAGTATAAATATCTTTAAAAATCAAACGAGGTTTGGTGAATGTTAAAAAAAGTTCGTGACAACTAAATATTGAAACCGTGTCAACCATCTCCAAAATACATATTTTAAATGCAAAACTGCAGTACATGTACTTTAAATGCAAAACTAACTCGGCGCAGTATAACAGTGCGCAGGGCCGTTTGAAACCATGCTATTTATCTAAATGACCTGCATAAAGAGATTTAATTCGCATGTTCTATTGGCACAAGTCTCAGTTAAAAGCCCAAGTATGGAACAATAACGCTGATCAGTACTGAACGTTTCAGGCCCATGATGCGACCATCTCGCTAGATTTCCCCATCTCCACCCGTCTTTTCGTGCTTTGTAATGTATGCTAAAAATATATCTCTCCTTTTCTCTCTGATTTCCCAGCTGCAGCATCGACACACACACACACACACACACACACACACACACACACACACAGCCCCTCCGGCGTAGCTGAGGATCAAGCGAGATGCGCTGAAATAATTTCCAGTGGTGAATTATTCCACTTCCCTGCTGTCATTTTTGGAGTAAAGCCTGGTGTGCAGCGCCATTTTTGTGGATCGAAAATAGGCTTTTTGGCAACATCGGGCTATTAGTCAAAGTATCAAGGTTTATTACTCTTAAATCGCATGCATCAATCAATTTGAGGGCGAATTAAAATACTCAACCTCTCCTTAACCAAGTGATCTTTCTGCTCGGAATTAATGTGTCTATGTGAGAAACCTACATCTTGTTCATTTACCAGTTTGTAGTATTTTGACCTGCTTAATTTTTAGTAAAATCTGTGACTTGGTGCTTAGCTATGCCGCCATTGCCGTCGGTGAAATTTCCCCAAAGGCTACTTTTACTAAATCAATCCTGAAGCCGTCACTCTGCCCGTCTTTTCAGCATGCACTTATTTCCACCGGTGTACTTACATGGCCGTTGTCGTCCAGCAGGTTGTTTGTGAGCTTGAGTTTATCGAAAGAGACGATCTGCTTCATCCACTGGGCGCCTTTGGCCGGAGAGTCCGGGTGGTAGTGCACCCTGCCCGGTGTGGCCGGGTCAGCTTTACCCGCAACCAGCCACGATGAGCTGTGGAAAGCGTACCTGTAAGACCGAGAACAGCTCATTAGATAAACAGCTTCCGATTGTCCAACATTAAATTAAATGACTATGAATGGTGAGAAATGTGACTTGAATGCATCACGTTCGTGTCGAATATAAATGTTACTTGTTGAATAAATGTTCGAGTCTGAACATGTGCGGCTAATAGCACGCATGCATGTTTATATCCATTAATTCATGAAGTTTATTTATCTATTAGTGGCCTATTTATATGCTATTGTGTTTTTCATTTTGCAAGAGGCATTGACTACTGCAAAGTGTGAATGGCGCGTTTGACTGAAAGCCTCCAGTGTTTTACGGTCCCGTTGTGACAGGTGTGTTTTTAGCTGCATAAAGAGACTCGGACAGTTACCTGTAACGTTTGTCGTCTACAGGCAGGAAGTCCATCAGGAGCATGTAGTCTGCCATGGGATCCATCCCAAATATTTTCACTTGGAAAGTTGGAAACATTCTCCTGGCAAGGAAAAAACATGGGCCGACTGTTAAATCAAGACTTAGTATGGTTGCTATTGTTGCTCGCTTGGGTGCACATTTAGTTTTTATGTCCTACTTTTCCGAACTGGATCATCGGAGTGTGTGTGTGTGGAGACGGTGGTGTTCAAGTGTTTGAATCGTTTGGAATTCACTCGAAGAGCCAACAAATAATTTAGCCAAAGCATTTTTCAGAAAGTCAGCATGTTTGTAGAGAGACAAGCAGCTCCAGGCCTACAGAGCCTCATTAGGCCTGAGCTGGAGGCTACAAGAGAAGACTGAAGCTTCGAGCTATTGGAAATGACGTGACGTTACGTCCGTGCGTAACCAGATAAAACTCTCCCTGATCTGAACGGAGCTTTGCGTTTGTTGCCTTTCAGCTCCGCGTTTTGTAATTTCTGGCAAGACGCTTTAACTTCGCCTCTGCTCTTTTGATGAGTTCCAGAGACACGGAGGCCTACACACTTGTAGTGGAAACACACGCGCGCAATGGGCGTTGTTTGAGTGGGCGAGGTGTGGCACTGCTCTTTAGAGAGTCAGGACTTTTCAACATCCAGATCGAGAGAAATAACATCAGAATAGTGCGTGAAAAAATATCTTGGAACATTGAGTGGGAATGTTCTCTGCTTTCTGATATATTAGTGACTTATTAATATCAGTGATTTATTAATAATGTTCTGCTTATCTCAGTAAACCTGCGTTGGATCGCTTTTGGAGATATTGCTGTGGCTTTTGCTCAGCGTTCATACAAACAAACATTTGTTTTATTTTTGTTTGTTTGTTTTTTTCAACCCCCCTCCGCCTCATATAGATTACAATGCCGGGCAGAGCCATATCCCCCGCGAACATCAGCTGAAAGTTGAGTAATCCGCCGAGTCAGTGAAAGGGATCCTAAAATCAACGCTCAATTAACGTCAGTGTTGTGGCTAGGTGAGGCTGAAGGAGCCTTTAAAGTGCTCTGCTGCAGATCTCCTTTCTCCTGTCAGGCAGCGCAGAGCGGGGAAACAGAACCCTCACTTTCAGGATTAAATCAATTATCCCATGCCTCTTTATATTACTACAATACAGAGGAACTCGGGACGACATTTGGAGACGACTATATGTACGATTAGAAGCAGTTACTAGTAAAAATAACAATACTAATGTACCACTTTTATTATTATTTGTGGACGCAGGTCAGAGGTCACCGCTGTTGAGATTTTTCTGCTGCCTTAAGACACAATCAGAATAAATAATATATCCTACAATATAAAAATAATAAAAAGGCACATCTGTTTAATTGGACTCAAACTTCTAAATTAAAAACCCCAAATTGACCAAATCCGTAAAAGGCCATGCTCTGTTTTTAACGGGATAATGTAACAGAACTTGATTGTAGTGAGACTGGAGAGGAAATGGAGGGAAGCAGACAGACACTCCTATAATGAGGGAATAAGACAAAACACGTGTCGAGGCTCGAATAAAAACAAGACTGCAACGCTGTCAGCTTGTGTGCGAGCTGATCTTCGTTCACACATGTAAAGGCTCTCCTAGATTAAAGGCCGTAATGTTCACAGCAGTGCGTAAAATTGATGCAGACAGTGGAGAAATCCTCGTTGGATCTATAAAACGCAGCAGGATCAGATCAACACGGAGTTTACAGCTGACGCACCCACACGGGCATCAGCATACGCGCCCGTTTGACTTCGTTATTAAAACATCTCAGCTGCAAAACTTTACATATATTGTAGAATAAAAAGTGAGGTCAGCGTTTTTTAATTGAATTCATACAAACATTTTACGCATAAATGTGCACGATTATAATTTCTGTGAACTTTTAACCATTATATCAAGACTATTTTTACAAATGTGGAGCCACACATATGTTAATTTAAGAACGAAACGCAACAAATAATTAATGAAAAAAGTTTGTCCATTTTGATGCCAAGAGGACAAAAAAAAGAAAAGAGTATTTCCAATGAAACGTCTTTATCCTCGTTTGCGCTTGTACTATTTGCAAAAATATATAATCTCAAATAAAAAGTCAAACGAAATCTATATCCTGCATATTTAATATTAAAAAATGCTCAAAACAAAAAAAAGCCTCAGGTATTTCATGCCATAGTTCTTCCTTCTCCGAATAATAGTATGGGTTTATTATTAAAAGTGTGAAATCTGGCTTCTCTGTCTGAATGTGCAGAAGCAGAAAAGTTTCCAGCCTCTAGCCTGTTTGTGTCTCACCTGCCAGCTTTGGTGACGATCATCTCCGTGCCCAGTTGGTTAAACTCGTCCCATAAAGCTTTCATCTCCAGCTGGACGTTAATGTTGGCCACTTTGGGGTTCTTTTTCACTATAGTTTTGCCGTTCGGTGTGGAGTTGGACGACGACGAAGAGCAGTTGGGAGTCCCGCTGTCACTCGGCGGGGCCTGGCCCGGGTTAGAGCCCGGGTAGTTGTAGTTGTGCTGGGCGGCCGGGCAGGGCTCGAAGTGGGACTCATGTTGACTGTAGGGGTCCCCGGGGGACGGAGAGAGGTGGTAGCCCCCCGGCGTGTTGAGGCTGCTCAGGCTGCTCGTCGTGAAGGCTGCAACATCGCAAAAATGGGACAGCTGCGTCAGCCACGGGCTGGATATGGCTGAAATCATCCCAGAAAACTGGATTTACTAAATATGCCTTGCACTTGAAGTCGGTTATAACACAAATAGTAAAAACAGAAGCAGGACTCGGTGATCTCCAGATGAAGATGTCACGCACAAATACACCCCTTTCGGTTTTAAAGTTTCCGTCTCGGTTGCTTATTAATCCCTGAGGTTGCATCCACTGCCAGCATACTACTGTCTGCCTGGTCTGAAATAGCAAGCGTCCGAATAGTGACGAAGTGTTTCCAAAAAAAACTGCGGTGCTCGCGTAAAAATCTCTGAGCTGTTCACAGAAAACGAGCCTCGAGTGCGCGTGAATGGGTTTTTGCTGTGGCTCGGCTGCGCTCTGAGCGGCCTCCGTCGTGCGCTGCTGCAGTGTGCTACACTGCAACCCAGTCTCCTCTCTTATCTGACACAGAGGGCCTCCCCTTTGCGATAAAACCGGTTCTTATTTCTATTTAGATAAGGAACTGCAGGTAATGCGCCTTTTCCTCGCCTTGGGACGAGACTGATTGACAGAGAAGTGCGCCCCTTTTTAATGGGCTTTCCGGCACCCATTTAACTTTTGGATAAGGGTATCGCCCACATCACCCACGTTAGCAAACAATAGAGGATCTAGCTGGCAGAGTGGAGTGTAAACGGTTTACAAGGTAAACACACATTGATTTGCATGAACAAACAAACAGGCGGCAGGTGACTGTTGCCTTCTCGTTATTGGACAAATAGATCTATGGAATGGATATGCACCCCCTACCGAGCTGAATACGCGAATTATGGTCTGTTTTTATCATTACGCACATGGTGCCCATGTGAACCCTCCTCCTCTTGGCTTCATTTTCAATGTATGCGATCCTGTCCACGAATTAAAGCCGATTCTTTGTCCAGCGCTTTGGGGTTTTGAAATTGGAAACTTTTTTTTTCCCACTCTGGCTGCTCTGTATGCAGACTTCTCCTCCCTGATGGTGACCACGGGGACTGAATTTGCATTATTTTTCGTATTGGGCCAAGCGTGTCAGATTTTCTTTTTTCCAGTAATTTCATTCATGCATTCAAAACAACGCGCCCATATGTGCTTTGCGCTTTGATTTCAGCTGTGCATTTTGAAAATGTCGAGTACTCGAGCAGATGCAACGGTCTTGTATAATTTCGGGTGAGGTGTACACATGCTACAGTAGCTCTGTGGGCATCAACAAACAGATTTACCTTCCATTTCCCGGGTGACAGTGCTGTAGTGCATTTTAAAGGAGCTGTGGTTGTGCAGGTCTGGCTTGTCCAGGCCGGTGCTCTGTTTGTCAAACGCTGCGTTTCCTGCTTGCTCTGCAGCCGAAATCAGAGAGGCAATACTGAAAGCATTTGCCTTTGGAGAGAGGGGACCGCCGTCGTCCATAGGCAAGGGATCGAGTCGGGAAAAGCCGTCCCTCCTCCACCTCCTCCGCTTTCCAACCGCGCAGAAAGCAGGAGAAGGCTCCGCACAATAGAGAAGAACATGCGCCAAAATGGGGTTTTCACATTCCGCCACCGGCGCTCCGTGGGTGCGAGAGTCTGGAGTAGACTGTTCTCAAAGTATTCCCACGGCTATAGTGAAGACGCGAAAAGCTCCGCGGTGTTCAGATTCGCGAGATGAACCCCTAAACACGTCCTGGTGTCAAAACATAGTTCATCCGCGGAAAAGAGAGAGAGAGCTTCCCTTGTTTCTCCTCCGGTCGGTGGCGGGGTGGTGTCATCTGAGTCCTGCCTTGAGGAGAAGCTACTACTGCTACGAGAATGTCAAAAGTGAGCTAGATCCACGCCTCCCCTGCACCACTAGGAAAAAAGTGACTGCGCTCTGCACTGGTACTTTTATTTCAATAAGACCGTGTCAGTCATTTGAATTCAACTCCAACGTCATTGCAATGTCCGGCTTCAAAGTGCGCCACTTTTCCAGTAAATTATGGGCCTATATATGCGTTTGCATATTTTAGCTGTCCAAGCCCAGACAGAGCTGCTCCTGCCACGAGTGTGTCTCCAACATCAGGGGCTGCGCTGCAAAACCCCAACATGTATGAGCCTTTAATGCAAAGGTTCTCACTGAAAATAGTTTTCTCTTAATAAGGGTTGGACATCTCTGACAGAATAGAAGTTAATTTCCACACGTTCAAATGTTTTTGGGGTCGTGTAAGACACTGTAATTAGAATATTGCTTTTAATGTAAGAAAAGATAGATCCAAGAAATACAGAATTGGAAAAAGTGAGACGCGGCAGATATTATTCTTTATTTAAAGAATGAGTCACCAGATAATCAGGTGACACTATCCACATCAGCAAACGTCCATTCTGACGTGGACTCACCTTTTTGCTGACACACGTTGCCAAACGCACCATCATGTATTGGAATTTAACGCAGTCTGATTGAAGAGTTTACGCAGCCCTCTTATATACTTTGCCGCGCGCACAAAGTCAGAAATTATACCGAGCAGAAACGCCATCCGTGCAGCCGGTAAACACAGAGCGCAAACACACGTGGCACTTCAGACCTGAGCTGGACTTGACCTCGCCGCCGCGCACCTCCACCGTCGCCTCGTTGCCTCTCAGCTTATCGAGGTCCAGCTTTAATGTGCAGCAACCAAAGATGTGTTCTGTTGGAGCTGCTGCGATAGAGACCGGATAGTCTAATTTACACTGGAGCCGGGCCTGAATGAAGTGTGAAGGCAGCAGCGGGGTTCTAATGGGATAAAGCAGTTAGAGGATTAGCCCTATTTGTTTTGGATGTTTCTCCACGGGAGGCAGGGAGCATAAATAAACTACTGCAATATGTTGATTAGCGCAAATATTTCGATAGATAGATAGATAGATAGATAGATGTGACCTGCACTCATAGCACTCTGTTTATTCATAGTGTTGAAATACCCAATATGGCCTCTGCGCATTGATTATTCTATATACGAAATCACGCATGGCGCATCAAAACCACCGCCCAGTTGATGTATTCCTCCCAGTGTGCGCTTGGCTGTTTTTATCAGATATGATGCCATCGATACCGACTCACTTCATCATTGCCAAGTCGGAAGCCTCCTTTGTAAATACTCAGGTGATAACAGACAAAATACAGGAGCGGATCAAAATGGGAAGAGACTGTGTTGGAATTCGCTCGCAGGCCTCAGCAGCGGCCGGAGCACAGCAGAGGCATTCAAAGCCGCACGTCTGAACATAAAGACCAAGTTTTAGCTGAGGTATTAGACACAACACACACATGCACCGGAGAGAAACATCTCAGCAAATGTAGGAACAGTACTGTGACCGTGGGGGAAGAGCCAGAGCAGAATTCAAATCTGACGATCACAATAAATAAAAAGAGGAAGTGTTCATTAAAATAGTTTAGGCTTCACGTGAATAAGAACGCAAATGCTTACAGTGCAGCAGTGATTGAACCCACTGCAGATTGTTAGAAACATCACGGGAGATCACATTTTCCATTAAGTGTAATAGCTGTTAACTTTCTATTAACAACGCCGCATGTATTAATAGCTAAGTTAGTGTTTTCTTCGTTAGAGCATTTACTGGATTTTAACCAGAAAAACTATTTTAATCAGCCAAAATAGAGATCCTGTGTTTTTTAAACGCCCATCTTTGACTTTTTGAAATATATTCGCTCTCGTGCCGCAGACCGTCCAGAGCAGTTTAACATCCCATAACAACCCGGAGCTGACAACAACTAGACAAAGTGAGCAAAGTATGCGAGCGGCCCTCAGTGATTAGAGGATACAGGCCTGAACACCGGCTTCACCGTTTCTCATTCGCTGACTGATTCTGACAGAAGAGCGCGGACAAACTGTCCAGTCACAGCCTCTCCGCTCCTCTGTCAGTGCTAAACCGGATCACTGTCTGCTTGTTTTTATTAAAAATGTGACGCTGGATAAATTGTTATTCCCATTGTGGACACTGTGGAATTTAATACCTGTGATAGAATATTTAAATAATGTATAATGTTGTAGTTTCATATAGGCCAGTGCATATGGGACGCGTTTATCACGGTATTGTTGGGCAGGCGTCTTTTAAAAGTTGAGTAAAACGCAGGATCAGGCTTAAGGCTTGCAGTCCACGTGTACTTGATGTACCTCTACTCCTGGTGGACAGGCTGATGTAATAGTAATATTGGCAATTGCCTCGTTTTATTTGTTTGATGGAGAGGATTAGTGCATCCCCAAAATTAATATGCACCCACTCCCACGGAGTTTGCTGCGAGCATGATTTCCATTTTAACGTCTGAACTGAACTGAACGGTGAAACTGAGAGTAAGCCGGGGGTTTTATGGATTTTAATTATTTTTAGGAGTTGGGATTTGTTACTGTTTTGTTTTCTACCGGTGAAAAATATCCACGATTATCACGCGTTACTCTCTGCTGCCTGTCGCCCCACAGCCATCTGTGAACCGCTGCTCTTGTCTCTGTGCGGCACAGGGACTCCGCAGTAAACTTTATAACAAGTCAACTGGGATGGAGGACAGAGGCCAGCGGGAGGCCAACCTGTGGCGCTTCCGGTGTGCGTTTACGCGCTTGAACGAGCGAATATACACATTTTACTTGATTTAAAAAAACAACAAAATACACTCATTTTTGACACGTTGTTGGTTCTCTCCGCTTTTCCGGTTTTACAGAAGAATCCGAGGCTTGTGTTGCTCATGCACTGCAGCGCAGGCCTGTGTGGTCCTGTGCGTCCTGTTGTGGTTACATGACAAATCACCAAACCCCAAAAAATAACCCTCCCGCCCATGCCTCATTAAATGGCACAGATCTCGCAAACGTCAAGACTCTGCGGCTGCCATTTCTGTGTTCTTATTAAACAGAGATGTGATTAGGTCATCGGCATAATCTCCCTTCTTCTCCTCCTCTCTTCCTGCTCCCGCTCTCCTTGCACCAGACGCACAATGAAACAGCATCCCACCTCCTTTGATGTTGTTCTGCTCGAGATATTTATTTCCCCACTCTTTCATTTAACGAGCCTGGCTCTGCCACAATCAGGCTGATAAAATTATTAATTACACGCTCACATCATTTCACAGATAATAAATCACGGCTCATTCCACTCATCATAAAAACAATGATTTTCACATCCACGTTACGTGACTGAAGCTGCAGGGAGCGAGGCAGCGCACTCGTCGTATAAAACCCTATCCTATCTAAATATTAGTCTAAATCCCTGAATAAGAAGCAGAGGAAGCGAGCAGTTGACCGCTGACAGCACGGGGCCCGGGGTGTCCCCTCTCTCCGCGGGGCTTTAGGAAATGCTCGGAGAGACGCAGGCAAGAGGAAACATTCAGAAAGGTGCCTTATCTGGACCGGTGGTCATTATGAGGCAGAGAGAACAGAGAAATAAAAATCTGTCATCAGAAATAAGCCACGCACGAATTTACCCTCACGAATAATCTTAATGAATCAATAGAAAGAAGAGGCCTAATTATGTAAGCCTGTCAGATTTTATTAAATGTAGGCTATGTATTATTTATTCACGTTTATAATATGCAATTCATATATCAGGGAAATCAATGAAAATTGTTTATATAATTAATAATTTATCAGGCGATCTTAATAGGCCCGTTTCATACAAAATATAGCCACTTAAACTGGACTTTCGGTTTAGTTATATCTGTAAATAAATCATTGTTTATTTATGGATGCATAATTGGGAACATAATATATAAAACAAATAGCACAGTCGGAGATATTTTTTTTTTAAAATGCGAAAATATGAATGTACTTTTTTTTTTTTTTTTTAAACCTTGTGCAGGTGCAAACAGTCTGCTGCCGTAGAGCACCAGCTCCGGTCCAGTTTTGTCTGTTGGCTAAAATGGTGAATGCGTTCATTCACTCCTCCGATTAAAAAAAACCCCTCTTTTTCCGAAATGAAATGTCCACACCAGCGCGAATACTAATTGGAGTTTTTCAGTAAAAACGTCCAAACATTTTACCACAGTGATGAATATTTGTCCGATGTCTATCAGTATTTGTTTTCCCGCATTTGCAGTTTCATTTCTGTCATCTGTCACTGAGTGGTTATTTGGATACCCCCCCCCCCCGTTGCGGTAGTTGGTCGCCATCACGAATAGATTCAGAAATTGTCGCGCTAATAGTGCAGAATATGCGCAAATATGCCCGCTGAAATAGTGCAAACTTAATGTATTTGTGCACGCCCGTCCGCATCGGGGAAGATGTAAATACAGATACGTGTTTGCGCTCAGATTGTGTTACAGATGTTTGTAGATCAACATCATCCTTCAATGGCCCTTCAGTCATGCGTAAAGGCGACCACAGTACACTAATCCCATAGTCAAGTTCAGTGGTTGTGTCGTAACAATACAAATATTACAGCAAAGCTGGAAGCATTTAAAGTCATTATAAGATCTAATCTGGTCTGTATCCATAACCTTTAGAGGCCTATATAGTTCTACAGATAATGCCAGAGCAGGTTTGACAGTTATTTCTTTTTAAATTGGGAAATTTGTTTGTTGGCCTATGAACTGCATTAACTTATTGTAACTATTACAGGGATTTTCTCCATGTGTGAGAGAAAAAGAGCACAAACACATTTCCTTGTTGGCATATATACGTGGTTTTCCTGTTCAGCCCTGCTGTCTTTGTATGTGGGGGGGGTCATCATAAAAGGACATGTGCATAAAAACACAATGGAATTGAACACAATGGTTGACCAAAGGTGACAATCATGATTCCCTCGTGTCTGTCCCCAGAAAATTCCAAAATAAAGTTTCCCACACACATTGTTAAAACATGGGAAAACAGGCTGTAGACCTTTAATATCGATTATTCAAAAATCTCAGAGGAAGCACCACCATGTTTTGAACACAAACTATATTAAATATTAAATTTAAAACGTTGACACGTTTCTGTTCTTTCCTGATTTTTAGTTTCTTTCATCTGGTCTACACATCGTAGCTCGGAGTAAAAGATATGTTTTGTGCTTGGGTCTTTATGGACTCTGACTACACTGTCATGTCTGTTTGTCTAAGCACCCATGCTGAAACAAAAAGACACAAAGAGAGAAAAGCACAATTTTCACTTTCTCCCTCTCCCTTTTGCAGTTGTCTGGGAAGATATATGCCACCACCATTTGTTTATTTTTGGAAGGACCGTCCTCTCTCCACATGTCCTCTCTGAGTTAACGAACACAGGCCTGACAGCTGCCAACTGTGCCCTTCAGCAGGCTCTGCGGAGCCTGGTCCAAGCAGGCCGGCCTCGACACTCAGCTCCCCACAGCCCCACCACACCTGAAGCAACACTGTAAAGGAGAGAGAGGAAGAGCCAGTTCTCATCCAGCTTGTAGGGCGTTACTGTAAGATAAAGTTTACCTTTTAGGAAAATACCTAATTTCATCAGCACAGGAAGTGTGTGTGTTATACCACCAAACGTTCAGAATATTCCTTTCAGAGTTATTATCATTGTTAATCAAGTTGAATTTCTCATGGAGGGGCTGAGAGAGAGCAAAAACAGTTTGGAATGTCTGTGTAGGACATAGGAAGGGTGGGGTGGGGTTGGGGGGGTTTTCTTGGAGTCAGATCCCTTTTCAAAATCACTTCTTCTCTTTCCCTCCCGTCTTTGTTTTAAAACTGGGAAGCTTTTAGCTTTTGAAAAGTATCCTTTCCCTATCTGTTGCGCGGCGGCCCCAGTCGTCATCACCTCGCCTCTCCCCTCAGTCCTATTGGAGCGCCGGTAAATAGCTGGCATTCCTGCCACAAAGAACCGATGATGTGGGCTCGGGGCCTCCGTGATCTTCCCAAATTAATTAAGGCCCTTCTTCTCCCCTGAGCGGGATCCACGGCCTTTGTCTCTCTAATACATCTTAAGCCCAGTATTAAATACAAGGGCAGAGTCTACGCTCATTATAAATCTGTCACTGTCTGCTTTGCTCTTCTCGGCCCGGCCCATGATCCTAAATAGGCTTCAGTGTAGCAGAGAAGCCATCCTCCAGTCTGGCTCTCGCCCCTTGCCTCCTCCTTATCTGCAGCCCCTTCATGCTCCCCACTGGCTTGGTATTTATTTGAATATGAGAAGGCCTGCTTGTTGTTTCTGGCAGAGGGGGCTCGGGGCTGAGACCCCCACCCGCTCCCCACCACCACCTCATGCCCCTCAACCCCCCATCTTCTTCCATCCCTTCGTCCCTGCAACGCTCACTCTGTCCCTCCCCATCTGTCCCTCCTCAGCCACTCTCGGTTCACTCTTCACCAGCCTCTGCTTTCATGAACTTGAACCACAGCCCCCTAGTCAAAGGCTATTACAGACAGCCCCACTGTGCATGTGTATGACTGTGTGAGTGTTTAAGTGCATGCGTGCATATCCCATTAACAACTTTCCTTCTCTAGATGAAATTAATAACTGTGTTAGTGGAGGTAATGTTCGAGCCAGCACGGTGGTCCCAGTCTGCTCCTCTTCCAAATGCTCAGCTGGGTGAATATTCCCTTAAAAGTCACTCCTGACAGTAAATGCACCTTTCAGGGGCTGTTTTTTTTCCCCCTTATTTTCATTTTTGCTTGACCACTAGCTTCATCGCTCTGGCCCATCTGAAGAGAAGCTCAAACCTCAGGCATCTGTGAGATGACGAGTCCTCCAGCAGGTCGCCAATTTGAAACGCTCAAGGTGTTTAGTGGGGTTTTAACGTGGCAACTCGTTTTAGGACAGCAGGATCAAGATTGCCTCTTAGCAGCAGCAGGAAACGGATAACATGTCCATTAGAGAAGCCCCCACACCAGCCCCAGACAGTGAAATTAGGGCATCAGAAGCGTGCAGAGATTTGACCTTGAGGAATGCCAATACCACACCCCCGGCTGGAAACGCACAGCAGTGGAGACAGGAAAATGAGCTACAATGTGGCTTTTTGTTTGGGCGTGCGGGAGATTTGGATTGAGGGGGGACTATCGGGCCTTCCTGTGCTCCTCTTCCAAGATGAAGAAGCAGGAAGTCACACAGGAGGTAAACAATGTTGGGAATGGAGTCGATACCAAGACCTGGAACCACCCCCATCATTCCTGTTGGCATGGCTCTGGGCCAGCTGATAATGGACACGGCGCCCATCAAACACCCGGCCTCCATGTTGCAAATACTTCCCCACGTTGGAAACTGTTTACATTCAGCGAAGCTCAGTGTAGAACGCCCTACAAACTTTGTTCGGCGGTGGTTTTTACCTTGGATCAGCCATACCTCAGGTCTTCGGCTGCGCTTCAGGTCACAGATCTTGCTCTGTGCGTCTTGTCACTCAGTCATTCGCAGAGTCTGTTGAAATCTGCCTCCACCAATCAGAGCGAGCGCTGGGCTGTCTGATACTGATTACAGCGATTCATCATGTCAGGAACTCCCTGCCACCACATGTTTGTTTTGATCTCTTCCTCTTCAGCACAGTGACAGTGAAAGATGAGGGACCATGTGGCCGGGCCAGCAGTGTGCCATTGAAACCACCAGCAGAAGCAGCAGCTCTGGGTCTCAGCATGGAGCTCAGCACACTGGCTAGAGCCCCAGCACAGAGCTCCATGTCAGAGCTGGGAAAGAACGAGCTCAGTAGGGCGTGGGGGAGATTTGGCCGGCTGGCTAATTGCAGACCCAAAAGTGTAACTTTAGGTGATGGGGGGATTAAGGCATGTTGACTTGTGTTCACAGGGGGGCTAAACTGATACTCAGTTCCCCCAGAGCGGACAGTTCCTGAAACCCCCTGGAGTTGGCTGGGGGGTCTGGGTCACATTAAGGGGGTACTGTGTGGCCTGTTAGGGCAGACCACATGACCAGCTCCTCTAAAACAAGCAATGCTGTGTCCATAATGTCAAACACTTCCTCCATCTGCATCCATTAGCCAGCTCTCGAGGTGGCGAGGAACATTTGAGAGTTGAAGGAAAACAAAGGGTCCAGAGATTACATGGCCCTCGTATAATGAAAAGGTTCCCTGGCCTATTGTACCGAAGCAGTCAAAGAAAATACTTCCATTCATCTTGGAAATACTGAAATACTGATAAGCTGTTCTGTTTACATGAAGCAGTATTTGTCCTTGTTAGAAATTAATAATATTGGTAATAGTATAAAGGTTAAAGAAGAAAGAAGAAATCACAGCATTTCTGGGCATATTTAAAATATACTGTGTCATAAAATTCCTGAAAACATTTACACACATCTCTTCTAAAATTTAAATTTAAAAAAACTTATTTTGGACAACATGATGTAAAATGGTACATAAAATCAAACTTACCTATGCGTAGACTTTTTATCATTAATAGTGAAAATGAAATCAAATTTTTTTCTAACAATTCTTTTATAATTTATCCTTTTAGGAATATATATTTTGAATAAAACAAAAATGAAATTAATAAACTAAAGCAGTATCCTTTAACATTTTCCATGATTTATTTGTGCATCACAAGAAAATGAAATCTTTAAACATATCTCAGTATACTTAGTCACATGTCAACACCTACCTAAAACATTAAAAACACTTTAAACTGGAGTGATGAATTATTTCTCTTAAACATGAGAGATTACTCAACAGTTATGCTACATCTAACCATATCACTAAATAACAGATCTTTGGATTATCTGAAGAGACCAAATACATTTTGTTTCATAGCTGCATTCAAGAAAAAAAAGGAGGCATATTATCAGTATGTTTAAAATTTAGTTTTAACAATGAAAAAGGACCATTGAAATTACAACTGGCAAAAATAACCCCAACAAAAACAAATAATCCTAAAAAACCTAGATGATTTAAAATCTAACATCCTGAAGTAAAATCCATTCTTTCTTAACCCGAGATGATTTCTCAATAAATCTCTAAGTACACTTTCGACCACTTTCACTAGCCCGTGTTTGCTGCTGGATCAAAGCTCCTTGAGTGAGTCTGCCACAGTTTTAAATACCTTTATTTACACTAATATCACTCTGCCTCACCCACACTTTCAGATAGGTATTCCACAGGCCCCTATCGTCCTCTCCTGCACTGTAAAACATGGGTGGACCCTCTGACAGATGAAGCAAGTAGCACAGACAAGCCGAAATCTTTCTGGTCATGCGTGTTGCAGCAACCTCCCATGTGGCTAAAACCGAGAGGGCCTAAACACTGGAGTGAACAGAATGTGAAAAAACAGCCCTTGTGTTTGGGTCTGATTTCTCAGCTCATTAATCTTGACTGTAGTCATATGTTGCGTCTCGCAGGCTGGCATATTTTCAGCCAGCTTGAATGTAATGATATTTATTAGAACATGTCCTCGCTTGCTGGATGTCTCTTACCGTATCTGACATCATTGTCCTAGATACCGAGTTGTGTTTACATATGACTAAGAGGAAGAGGGCTGGCCATCAATATTGTTCACTTTCTCGTTTTTTTCTCTCTTTGCACAGAATTATTTTAATTTCCCCCCGTTGAAACATTTGCTGACCGCCCCATGAAAGCAACATTAATTCAAACTTGCATGGAATAGTTCTGAAGATATGAAAAACTACAACTAAAATTGCAGAAACACAGTCAAAATACACTGAACTGATAAAACCCTTTGTTCCTTTTGAAACTTATAATTTTGCTGTTGCAAATAACTACGTACAAAAGTAAAAATATAACAAAATAACATTACTGATGAAGACAAAATAAATATGTGTACCAGATTTTACATGGTATTTATCCCACTTTTACATTCTACATAGGATGTATTGGGGACAGTTAAGATAGTTGAGTTAATTATTGATATTTAAGCAGCCAGTTCAGTGGTCTTTTTTAACATCCACCCTGTCACAAGTTAACTTATTAAAATCCACGGGCAGCATTAAAAACCAGCAAACAACAGATACTATTTATAAAATGTTATTCTTCTGCCGGCTGCTGGGACAAATCGCTGCCCTTCAGCTCGTCTGCTGATCTGTGCTGAACCCCGTGCAGCAGGTTGACTGAAGAGAATGTTTGGCTGGAGAGGCGCTGAGTGTGTGGCTGTATCTCCGCGAGTCTCTGATAAAGGCCTTTGGAAAAAGCAGTAGCTCCCCTGTGTGGTTTGCTGGTGTAAGAGCACCTGGCACCGCAGGGGGAGAGGTGGGCATTTGGGTACAAGGATATAACCTGCATACCTCCAGTGGCACAGGAAGAGCTAGGACTTTGACTCCTGAGATGAGGCACAGACAGTCATAAATGCTCCACTGTCTCACAACACCACACACCTTAATAAAAGCAGCCACTTAACTGGAAGTGAAGCGTCTCTGGTAATCTCTACTATCTAGTCTGCTGCAGTTAGTTTGTATGCAAATACTACATGCATTACGCCCTCTGTGTTTAACCCTCAGCCTGCATTCTTGTTGTTGAAAACACCTAGAAAAGTCATCACCCGTTTCTGCATGTGACATATGACAACAGCTCCCTCAATACACACACACAAAACGCACGTCTGCACGCACATGCACACAGGAATTTCTTGGGCTAAAAAACAATTACTCACCTTCTTGTTGCCAGTGTCCACATCTTTCAAGTTTCTGTGATTTTTTTTTTTTTTTTTTTTTTTTCCCTGTAGCTAACATGATGTACACACACACACACAGGAATACACAAATGCAAGTTAAGCTACTAGCTTATACACACACACACACACACACACAAACAGAGTTTTTGGCTAGAGGCCCTTGGGTTCAAGGTGATGTTTGGGGTATACTGCGATGTTGCGTAGCTTCAGAGGCGGCCTAATGCAGGATCAGGTGTCATCGACCGTATCAGATGCCTACGTAGAGTGGATGGATAGCTTCAGGTGGCATGTGCCCTCTCTGGACACTGGACACTTCACTCGCCATCCACCCCCACCCCACCCCCCACCAAATATTTACCTGACATGTCTCTGTGGGTGGTGGCCCATCTAAAAGAAACATGTATACACACATTCACATTGATGGATTTTCTTTTTAGCCTGTAGACGTACACACCAGGGTTTTACTGATTTGTGTTTTGAAATCTGATATGGATGCTGTTTGGGCTGAAGCTGCAGTCAGAAAATATTCAGTGTTTTTATTTTGTCCATTTTTAAATTGCTGTCAAAAAAGTATGTCTTTTTAATTCAGAAATAAAGATTTTATTTCATAACTCAACGCATGTTGTTCTATTTCAAGTCAATAACTGAACACAGAGAATATAAAATAATGAGTTTCCAGTGGCAACCAGTGTTGTACTGACCAAATCATCTCAAAAAGGAGTTTGGGCATTAAACCCAACGCACACACTGACAGATAAATGTAGACACAAACACACACACACACACGCATACTCGCACACACACTTAAACACCATTCCCGCTTCAGGCCTCATTGGTGTTGACACTTTGAAGATGTCGGCTGCTTGTTTACTGATGCAAATTAGCAGGTAGGGGACTTTCAGAGGAGCAGAGAGCGTGGCAGCGTCGTGGGTGGTGGGTCTCCCTTCCAACACCGCACCCCAACCCAACTCATCTTCTTCTGTCCACTCCCCTTTCTACCTCCACACCCCCCAGAGAAGGAATGCTTTGAGCTGGACTCACCTGGTAAAAGGGTCTAGGTCATCGCATGGACCTCAGAGGGGCTCAAACTCTACTGGCTGGCCTGGAGCACACTGGTGTTAAGATACCCTCTCTGTCAGAAACTTCCGATAAACTGAAATATTAATTGTTCCTTTAATCAAGTCTTAGTGGATTTTTACTAAAAATGCACTGCTGTATTCACATTCTTTAGTTATTCATTTTAATACCTCCGATTGATTGTCAAAATGAATGTCATCTCACTGAGGAAGAAAAGAGACATTTAATTTAGTACATTTATACAAAACTTCTGTCATGGTCGTGAGAAGCAGAGGCCTTCAGACACTTGAGTGGGATGTTAACCAAAGACGTATGCAAAAGGACATTGTAGAACACAAATATTCACAACTCCTGCAAATGGTATATGTCTTAGAACATTATTAGTCGCCAAAAATCAATCACACATTGTTTTCCATTTTCAGGTGTTCTGGTTTGTGCAGAGCAGAAACAGGAAATGGGACAGAGCTTAATACTGGGACAGAGAGCCGTCTGCTCGACCAAATAAGAAGAGTAAACAGGAGTCAGTCCGCTGGGATCTCTGCTGCTGCTGCTTTCAATGGTGAGAACGCCACACTCCACCTTTTCCCACTTACTGACCCAAACACACTGCGCTGCTGTACAGCTAGCTGCATTGTGTGTGTGTTAATGATGAATGCAGTTGTTTATCGCATTTGTAGTGTATGAATTGTGTCTATTTTCTTGCATGAAGACAAATGATTCTTCTGATGAGACAGAAAGTTTTATTCAACAATGTTTGTGCGAGCGTGTGCACACATGTGTACACGTGTGTGTGCGTGTTTAGCTATGCTGTCTCGGAAAACAAATAATGACTGATCATCTGTTGTTCTGTTGTACTTATCCAAAACAAAAAACAAACTTTACTGCCCCCCCCTTCAGCCAGAGAGCAATGAGATGCATCATTCCATCACATTTTGTGATTACACAATCAATGGCATACAAGGTACAGTGTGTTATGTAGCACCCCCTTTAGGCCAGCTGCTGTAGCATTGCAGTGGTTGAAATGGAGCACATGGATAATTCCCTGAGTCTTGCCTGTATTGCGTCAGTATTGTGAGTGATGAGCAGATTTTCTGATTTCATGTACAGGGCTGTCTGTGTGTCACGGATCCATAATGAGGTTTTGCATCTGTGTGTAGTGTGTGTCTGTTTTGAGGCCAGGTCATTACTGCGGACAGGGATTATCTGTCCCTACCCCACACACCACCACCTTCTACTTCCACCCCCCATTGGCGCATGACAGCCGTCAGTGTCAGTCACTTAGTGCAGTGTGTGTGTGTGAGTGTGTGTGTAGGATTGTTTGTATTAGGGCTGGCTGAGTAAACAGGGCTCAGGTTACCTCTGAAGGCTTTTCCACATCATTCATTCCAATTTAAATGTGGAAAAATATCTCACGGCTGACAGGGGAGTACATTACATGGTAGCACCAGATCACATTCGTTTTCATGTACAATGAGAGGTCAGATCACATGTTGGCATGTGATGAAACTCAGCATGCTGTCTGGCTCTTTGAATGTGTTTGATATGCACTTTAATCATTCCTCTGTTTGAGAATATGAGACCTTGGCTTTGCTGCTCTGTACCCACATCGAATTGAATTGTGTGAGTTCACATGCACACATATAAGATGTCTTCAGACTCTTTTTCCTGAATTTGCTTTAAGTGCTACTAGCTTAAACTATGGAAAAGCAGTCAATCCTGTTCTTTCTCCTCACATAATTTACTGGCAGTTGGAAACAATCGAAGGTCGTAATATATTAAACAATCAGAGCCAGTTACTCTGCTTAATCTCTGTTAGTCTGTTAGGTTAGTTTGGATAACTAGGTAGGTGGCTTCCTTTTGCTGCCACGAACTCTGACTTTAATCATTTGTGTTTGAGTGTATGCAAAAACCCAATACAGCTGTTAATGATTTGTCTTGTGCTTTGAAGCAGGGTCATGCATAATATCCTCTAACAGATAGTGATGGTACAGTGCCACTCAATAGGTTTTCAAATCAAATAAATAAATATACTAATAATTTACTGAAATAAATGAATAGATAGAAGGTTGTATGATAATAACCAATAATATGTAAATGGAGAGGACACTTTTAAGTGACAGTGGAAGACTGCTCCCGAGTTTTGGAGCTGCCACTGTGAACGCATGATCATCTTTTCCACCATATTCACATGGATTTGACCATTGTCATAGTGTTTATGCAGCCTTTAGCCCCTTTCACACTGGACACATTTACACCTGCCAGCGTGTGGTTTTGTGTTCAGTGTGAAAGGGCACAATCAGCATTCAAACCCGACTCGAATGACCCTGCAGTATTCACAAGTGTTCATCAGCTCCAGCACTGATCATCAACTCCACGCTAATTTTTGCCCATTTCCTGGCACGATGCTTCTTTATGTGATGCAGCTTAAATTCTGGATGTTGTCGTGTAAACTTCGGGGAGCGTTATGGGATGGTCAGAGCGGGGAACAGCTGTTGATTTTTTTATTGTGCATTGTGCAAGATGCAACACTGACAGGGTGAGAGAGAGCTTCTCCTGATTCAAAGGGAAGAGGAAATAATGAGCTCACTGCTGCTGTCCAAGAAAGCACGATGTACAACAACATATCAGAGATTCTGAGTGAAACAGGGACTGCTCACAGCCCAAGGCAAGTAATAAATAAATGAAACAGATCATTATCAATATATTTCCTCCTCCTCTGGCATAACTGTGTTGTTGAACACGATATGGCAGAAAAACAACACAGAAAGGCCAAAGCATCCACTGAATGGGAATGCACTCAGTAACTATTTTCAGGAAGTTTAGCCAAAGCCATATTTAATGAACCAACATGTTTTTGCTAATTTTGGTGTAATTCTGGTGTTGAAAGAGTTGTGATGGTGCAGATGTTTGTTGTAACTAGTAAGGAAATGGGATGTGTGTGTGTGTGTGTGTGTGTGTGTAACTAATTGTAAAACTTGGAAAAAATTCTAGTTTCTTTCCAACTCAGCTGCCTATTCATGCTATTTATGTATTACACCATGTAAAAAAGGACATATAGAGGTCCTTCATGGCGTCCTCTTTGTTTGATCACTGTCACTGTACCAAGACACCCGGGGAACACGCATGAAACACAACCACGCACACACAAACAGACCTAGACGTGTAAATAAGACCATAAGGACTTTATTGCAGAAGGAGAGTTCTAGGGTTCATGTCAGTCTTAGCCAGAAGCAGAGCACAGAAGAAACATCCACTGTCTGGGCAGAATACCACTTGGCATCATACTCCCAGTCTGTGATTGCAGCGTGAGCAGTTTCATGACCAGATAAGAGATGCAACTGCAACATTTTGCTCTGGTTCCCCTTTAGCTGGTCACTTCCTCCAAGTGCTGTTTCAGAGGTCAGCATGGTACAACCCAACAAGTGATCATCATTTTTCACTTTTACCTTTCACTCTTTTATCTCTCGTCTCTGACTTCCCTATTACTTTTACTCTATTTCCATGTCTTCCTATCGGCCCCCACCTCTTCACCCACCACTGCTCGCTCTCCCTCTCCCCAAGTCAGTTGATTTATCCCCAGCTCTGTTTTCCCTGGACCACATGGCCCGGCAGTTTGCCCTAAGTCCACTCATCCAGAACCGATGTCATTCAGATCCAGTTAAATAAATGGCCCTATAAATTTCCTCCAATAATAAGCCCGGGTGCCGCTGGAATGTGCGGCAGCTCGTTGGGGACGAGACGGGTGGGTGGGGGGTGAGAAATCCACGCAACCCAGAGACCCAGACAGCCCGGGCCAGTGTGAGAAAGCAAGGGGGCTGTGTGGATGAAGAGGAATCTGGGTTGAGCAAATGTATGTATATGTGTGTGTGTGTGTGAAGGGGGGGTCTGCTTGCTGGGAGCCACAGTAGGAGTGGGTGTGAGGGAAGCGGGGGAGTTCCAGGCCCATGTCTGTCTCCCTACCTGGAACGAGACCTCAGGGACACTTTAAATCAGCCCACCCAGAGACAGAGACACCAATCAGGCCTCTGTCAGACCCGGCTAAATCAAGTCAAGTCAAGTGTGTTTGCGTGTGCATGCACATGTGCATCTGTGGATGTGCGTGTGTATCTGCACATGTGCTCCTCAAACTGAACGCCACTGGATCTCACAAGCTATCAAGTCTGCGTTTATAATCATCACCGTCATCACACAGCCAGTCCATAACGGCTTTAAATCCCCTGTATATTCTGTGAATAAACAGGAGCAATATATTCAGATGTGAAACTCTGAGGACGTTAACAAACAAACAAATTCTGAATGAGTCAGAGTGGCTCAGTTATTGTGTGCATGCGCAGATGTGTAAGTAGCAACGTTTGTGATGAGACATGAAGCTGTGAAAGAGAGGCGGGAAGAACCTGGACCTGTTGACTGGAAATGTATTGCTTTATATACTCTATCATGTAAAACACTTGTAGCTGCAGTAATTGTGTTTTTCTTTCTTGGGCTTAAGTTAAAAGTAGGACTGGACCCTGACACGCTGTGTTGCTTTCATGACCCTGGGTCCTTGTGTCACAGAGCAGTTTAAAGACAAATATGTATTCTTGTTCTCAAATTTATCAACCCTAAATACGGTATGGAACCTCAAATAATAATCTATATATCATGAGAGCACTAATTTATCTTATTTGTCATATATGTACATTAAATAAAAATTCAATCACCTATAACTGATATCATCTGATATTGATTATTCATATTAATATTCATTTAAATATTAAAAAAGAATATTGAATACTCCATTAATCTCTAGTTATGTTAACACTATCTACTGACTTAAAACCTGCCTCATCACTTGAACTTTGGCCCCGCAGTGTCCACAATCCACTTTACAGAGGGGGACTTCTGCTGCCATTTGTTGTTCTTATTCACTCAGTCTCAGTCTGTGTGTTTACCTACTGCTGATTTATTGGCCCTTCACTGCAGTAGCCGGCTGGTAGCACATGAGAAAAATGCCTGACCCCCGCTCCGTTCTGCCGCGACGAGTCTCTGTGGGGAACAGGGAAACTCAATATTATTTCTCCCACCAACAGAGGGATGCGCTCAGCACACTGGGGTCGGGTGGCTTGTGCTGGGGTGATGTTTGGGCGTGGGGGGCGGTTCTGTGGTTGTCATGTTCATTTCACACCACAGCAGCAATGACGGCTGAGAAACAGACAGATTTGGCACATCAAAGACCTCCCATGCACCTCCTCCTTGTTAGGTGGTGCACAGCCTGGCCTCCACTCACCACGGTGCAAATGACTTTACCTGGCACTGTAAAACAAACATACCCTGACTTGCTTTGAACTGAAGCCACTTTATTACAAAGACGGGTGAGCCACCATTTCCACTAACCTGGAGTTTTTGGAGGGGCGTTATGGGTGGGGAAATGAGGTGACTCCCCTTGTTTCCACACTGCCTGACTCCATCCCGTTCCCTCTACCTTGTCCAGTTGTAGAGCTGAGTGACTGGCCCACTGTGCGATGTCAATGACCCGAAACCCGTTTACTGCCTTAAATCGCTGGCCCTGTCCGCCACCCTTGCCTCCATCTCTCTCCAACGACACATTGCCACCCTCCTGTCTGTTGCCTGCAGAGGATGACAAAACACCCCCAGCTCCCTAAATGAGGCCGAGACCCTGCGTGGCCCCTGGACCCCTCCCTACAGCCTGCCCCGTCTGCTTAGAGAGGGGATTCCTCATCCTGGAATGAAGCAGTGGACCTGGTCAGCCCTTTAGCTGCCCTCCACCCGTTCACCCACATGAGCTCTAGCTTATACTGTATCTGCGTGTTTATCAAATCTACATGGAGAAAATAAACATTGTTTGAGCGTGATATTGACAGACTGGCTGGAAATATGAACGTCAGCCACAGTGGAAAGAAGTGGGCATTTATCACCACGAGGACGGATACTGTTTCATGTGTTTGTGTGTGTACCTGTGTGTACGTTACATCCCTGTTGCATGAAATGATCCGTTTGAGCGTGTGTGTTTGCGCATCTGTCTCTGTGTAGCTTATGTTTGCATACCTGTTGCATGAATTGGTCTGTGTGTGAGTGTGTGTGTGTGTGCGCGCTTGTGTGCTTACTACATAACCGTCTGGCTCCCATGTGAGGCAGTAAATCTATCATTCCTGCTGCGTTTACCTACCACTTCACAGAGCTGTATGTCCAGTGTAAACAACGTTTATCACTGCATGCAAATGAGCCTGTAAGCCGCAGCCTCCACAAAGACCCCATTCACTCCCTGCATGGCGTTTTACCAGCACGTTGAATCCGATACCCCAGATTACAGGTTTATTCCCAGGCTTCGTGCACTGCTGCGCTGTCACTCACTCTTTACAATGGCTCACTCCAAATGTCATTTTACAAATAGTCTGTGCTTTCCGGAGCCAATATTAGGGTTATGACCAATACCACTCCACATAAATGTCATGTTTCACCCTTGACAGACATGCTGTGTGCATGACAGACAAGATTTATCTCTTGTCCACCTTAGTTAACTTTTTTACACCCTCTATTTCCTCTTCTTGTAACTCCTCTCTCCCTTACCCCTCCTTCCTTTCGCTCTTTTCCCCTGCTGCATCCTCTCAAACAGGCGGTGGTATGTTCTGATTGTAGTAATTTTGCTCTTGCAGTGCACTGTTCACTGTTGCCCTTGGGAAACAGCACCATGGTTAGACTGATATAAGTATCGTGTGTGAGGCCTTACGATCCTTTCATTAAAACCCCCCATCTGATCCAGTTCACATTATTTTCCTCAGATGTGATGAAAACCTGGATTAAATCTATAATGCACCAGTGACTAGATTCCACATTAACATGTTTAGCACAGTATTTGTGACAACTTCCAGATTTCACAGCGTTTTAGTGTCCCATGATGATCTTATCATCTTTGGCATAGAGTAAAAGTTGGCCATCAGCAGCCATCAGCCTTCAGAAACACTGGCTGAAGCCTGAACAACAGCAGCACGTGTTGCTGTAAATTACGACTTAGGGGCCCACTGGGAGGTAGAAAAGATTTATAGGACACTAATAAGCACTATCTCCACAGCAGATCACACTACAAGACACTGTGTGTGTGTGTGTGTGTGTGTGTGAGGGAGAGAGGAAAAGACAGAGAAAGAAAAGAGCAGTAAAATACCAGCAGAGACAAAGGAAAATGGAAAAAGTTGTGAATATATATAGTATGGACCTATCTGACATATCCCCCAAATATGTCAAGAACATAGTGAAAATATATGAATGGTAAATTAGAAGAAAAGAAGCAGTCTCAGTAGGAAACAAATGAAAAATGACTGAAAAGTTGCCCTCTGTATGCATGTGTTTTAAAAGAAGGCAAGTTAATGATGATGCTGCAAAGGTGCATATATCCTGTTTTTATTCCCTAGTATGGGTGGAGCTCTAAAAGTGCTGGATCCTACATTTCCCACAATGGACTTAACTTAAAAAAAATCCATTATAATTCTTTAGTCTTGCTTGGTAAATGTCCACACATTATTTATATATTTATTATTAATATTATAATATTCGTATTATTTATTATATCCCGGTTTATTCCATTTCTTTTTGTGACTAATGTGTTCAGTCCCAGGCTGATGCAAACCTGATGACATAATTTTTTAAAATCAGACTTTGGAAATGAGTTTTTGTAGTAGCTTATTATAAATAAACAGAACTCTGTGTTGTTAAATGTATATTTTGAGGTAGTCAAATTGTGGATTTGTGCCATCTAAGAAGTTTTTGGGTCTGTTTTCTCTCTGGAGACCAGTAACTGATGCTTAAATCCACGTTGGACCACTGAGAGAATATGGGAATATAAGTTAGAACATAAAGCAGCCTGGCACCACCTGCTGAGCCGTATCATTTCAAAAAAGGCATCCAGTGCTGCACAGGAAGGCAAATGCAGATGTCTTATGATGCAATTAGAGCCAACCAGGCAAGAGCCAATCATACTTGGATTCCCTCTTCTTCCTCCTGTGTAGTATGGTGGTTTTGTCAGGAAACAACTGTCCAGTCAGAAGCAGGGTGTGTAAATTACAGCACAGTATACCCAAATAGCTACAGCTTCATGAGGCAGAGAGACTATCTAATACTGTCTATCAGTTTGCGTGAATGCAGAGTTACATGCAGTTTTGCAGCACAGACTTTTGACAGACCAGGCTCCTCTGCTCGGAGCCAGACACACTTATTTCTCAGGGGAATGTCTCTAATAAAGACATCGCTGCAAATACGCTGTCTTATTCAGCCTGACTGCGTGTATGTGTTTGCAGTGTGTGAGGTTGGGGCATGGTTCCTGTCAGCACTGCTTTTGGTTTGACAGCGCCGCCTCCTTGTAAGAGCTGTCTTCAACAGAACAACAACAATAGCATCTGACTGAAGACACTGTCAAACAAAACGACACAAAGAGAGCTAAAAGGTGTGTGTATCTGCATGAGCAAAGGCGGTCATGTGTGCCTGTATGAGCTTATTATTGTGTGTGTGCATCCCTGTCTATATGAGTGTGTGTTCACCTGTGACCGCAGCTATTCCTCAGAAAGAGATGAGCTCATGAGGGTGGGTCCGACGATGAGTGTACGAGCTTGCGGCTGGTTTCAAATCCAAGGTTAATCCCGGCCTTTCACACTGGAGAGTCTGGTTAACAGAGAGTGTGGTGGGTGGGGAAAGCAGCGGCAGTAAGACAAAATATGATTCCGATACGCTTAAAGCTACTGAAACGGCCTCATTGATTCTACCATTCTACCATAGTTATGTTGATGATTTGTGTGTGCCTTTTGGTGCTGGATAGGTGGTGTTCGGTGGGTTTAGCAGAGCTTTGTTTCATACACGTACAATCCTACTAATGTGCTACAAGAGCACGACATTTAACTTTATTTCATCTGACGCTAATGGGGCTTTTGTCTGTAGACACTTTAAAATTAAAAGGGGTCAGAAGACAGGCGCATATAAGGGAGATGGTCAGTGCAAGTGTGTGTCCATGCCCCTAATGAGTTCCTGCACATTTAGTTTATGCACAGTCATCACAAGCTCCAGAGCCGCCGTTGCTTCCAGTTACACGCAGCCCACTCATATATACACATATCGTGCCTCCATCCCTGAATCTCAAGCACACACTCCCTCTCAGGATTCATATGTGCCTCTTGGCAGCAGCTGCAGCTCTTTGTACTGTGGAGTTAGCAGTGTGTGTGTGTGTGTGTGTCGGTTCATGATTCACTGTGTGTTTGTGTGTGTTCTCTCCCTCTGACACAGCTGACAGGGCATTAAACCACTCGGAGCAGCATGTAGCCACTGGCATGTAGTCTGCAGGGGATTTAGAGGGCAGAGAAAGTCACTATGTTTTTCTCTTGGTTGCCCCACACACACTTCCTCTCTTTAATGTGGGTGTCCCTCCCTTTACTGTTCTCAGACATGTGCGCACACACTCTTAGGCGCTTTCAAAAAGGTGAAAATCCATTGCGAATGATGAAATCCATCCTTTGAGGTTTACTTTCCCGCTTCCCAGAGTCTCTCGTTCTAGCCTGATTGATTGTTTCGCCCTGTTTTCGTCAACAGAGAATTCCACAGGAAACGACGGTAATTAAGAAATACTGATGCTGGATACATCTATTTGCTTTTCCAAAATGATCATTAGTAAAATTCGGCTGCAGTCGTTCATCACTGTACAGCAGCACTTGGCATCGGACGTGCACGATCGCAGTGGGCCTATCCCTGCATTTCTCATGGCGATGACTTCATTAAAGCTTGATTTGCTGTCCTGTAAACATGTGTCTCTCTGGGAGATATGATATAATGGCTGGACTAACTGTTAATCTGTCTTCCATGCACATGGTAAAGTATAACATCTAGATGCAATAAAAAGGGGTGGAATAATAGTGGAATTAAGTTGACATGGACTTTAACATTGCATGTTGATAAGTTTGTGTTTGCTTTAAAATAGGCCTGGTGCTATGTTTTCAGAGACATATGAGGCAATTAGGGAAGTTCATAAGAGGCTCAACCTTAAGAGCAGATCATCAGTTACATGAACTAAGTGAGGAATGGAAAATTGTGACTGCATTATGGTACAATGAAACAGCTGAAGTTTCCCTTCCCCGAAGGTTTGTTAGCAACTATCAGAAATCCCCAAATGATTGTAGGAGGGAGCTCTGCCACTGTCTGCTATTGTGGAACTAAAAGACTATAATGATACAGCAGCTGTTTATGTGTGTTTAATTTTTCATTTTCGAAAAGGAAGGTTTTTGGACATCCTGGTGGAAAACTGTCTAAGCTTTAATCCTCTGAGCCTTTCTCTTGGAAGTGGTTGACTGACACCTGAGAGCCTGCATTGCCAGAAAAGGCGCAGCCTGCTTCTGTGTTGTGCTACTGACTCAATCTCATGATTGCACTGTGCTATACAAATGTTCATACATGACGCTCCCTCTTCAGCAAACTCACATGGTGCCAGTGCCATATGTAATTTAGGACATCTGACCATTTACACCATTCAACATTTAGGAAGACCTGTCATGCTGTTCAGTATGCTGTTACAGACATGTAACTTCAGCAGTCTTTGCCGTCTTATTCAAATCACAAATGAAGCAATGCACAGAGTATTTGAAGGTACGAAAATAACAGATTATTATATTTACTGTAATTATAGTTTTATTTCAGTTTGACTTTACAAGGAAATTCCACTTTAAAAGAACCTGGCTCGTGTAGTTTTGGACAAAAATCTCTGTCTCCTAGATATTATATCTACAAATTATTTAAACAACAGATATGGCATGAAGGAAACACAATTATTTCTTTAGTTTGCTCTTAATATTAAGAGCAAATGTTGCTACTTTCAGCCAAAGTAATATAGAATGCATCAGTAAAAAGTTCACAGACAACACATTTATTTTTTTCCAATTAAATATGCAATAAAATATTTATTTTTAGTGACAACAGCTTTATTAAAAGGTTGGTTTGGCACTCACAGCACTTGTTTAAGGTTAAGGATTATTTGTGGTCTAAATGAAGTAGAAGTCTGGTAAACTGAAGCATGAAACACAACATGAATATCAACATGTTAGTTGGCTAACACAGATAAACGTGGTGCTTTAGTCACTTGAAAAAAAGTTACTTTGAATGTGAATCCGACAGTGGTTACCTTTGTTACCACAGCTTAATTGCTAAAACAATTTAGAAAAATATGAACGTAATTTGGCCCGAGACAGGGTTGGGTGATCATTCCTAATAACAACACTGTGCTCACTGAGAAAATTGCAGAGATCTAAGAATGTGGCAACACCACCAGGAAGAAGTTAGCCAAACTCTCTGCGGTTAACATTCAGTGCAGCTCAAAGACCAGCTCCTTAGTTCTGTGCACAGGCGGCTCTGTTATGCTCGTGAGTCTGTTAAGTGCATATTACAACAGGTAGAAGGATGGTAAAATAACAACTCCCTGTTGTTATGGGAGTTTCCTTTAAGGTACAGTCTTACAGCTTACCACAAAATTGAATTAACACCCGTGAGACAGTATTTTTATCACACACATTCAAAACATCTTGCCTTCCAGACTAGCACATACAGAAGCCCAATCAGTTGGGAGGCGCACACACCCTGCAGCTCTGGAAAACATAATAAGATCTACAGCATCCCTCATTTTAGGCTGCATCCAGACAGGTTTATATTTAGATGAAGCCAAAGGAAGCCCTCAGTTTGTAATGTCTGTTGCCAACAGCTCAAACATTGTGGTGAACCGTCGAGATACTGCAGCCATCCAGTGGGAGTCCTCAGGTCTAATGATTGCCCTGCAGGGATGAACAGTCTTGTGCTAGGAGAGCTGACAACCTGCAGGATTTCATTTCACCCTGCACACTTCAACACTGCAGCAGGTGTTTTTACACTCCTGTCAAGGTGTGTTCATCAGCGAACTCACCTGAACAACACTTTAAAATAGCTTTAAAAAGTACTGCACAGAGGTTCCAACATGCAATGTCGTGCGCACAGTTTGATATGTTCACTTTTAAAAATCCTGCTTGGAAAAAAAAAAAAAAGCCGTTATACAATTTGTCATGTCTGCTTACAAGACACTGCATCATGTCCACACATGAGAGCCCAAACAGACAAACATAACCAGCCAGACAAACTCGCTGCTGTCAGAATTAAACAGGAAACTGAAAAACTGAACAACACAACAATGAGAGGCGTGGCACACTGTTGATACATCTGTACAAATTACTGGTATTGATTTATTCCAGCCATTGCTGCCTCTCGTATCCCATTGAGTTGGCTGAGAGTATCGATTTCCTGCCTGCTGGGGTGGCGTTGGAGAATAGAGAGATCTGACTTTAATCGACAGCGTGTGTGTGCTGAGAGTTTGATTTCCAGCTCTTGAACTGATTCACTGCCAAGGACTCTCTCTCTCATACACTCATAAACACACTTTTCACACACACATATTCACCCATGTCATTGCTGCTGTTTAGCTCTGACCTCTGACCTGACAGCACAGTGAGACCTCATCATAAATTACTGATCTTTTGAAATGAAGTATGCCTGTCTTTGTGTGTGTGTGTGTGTGTGTGTGTGTGTGTGTGTGTGTGTGTGTGTGTGTGCACGCACAGTTGGAGCCATCAATCACTGTGTGCAAACAAAATGGTGAAACAGTGATTTATGAGGGGGTGCAAGATAATTTCATAGATGTTCCTCCAGGTTCTTTTACAATCAAAGACAAGCTCATAAATCAGTCTCAACAGTAATGGCCAATGATATCTTCAACTATCCTACAAGTGTTAGTGAGACATGTTGTAAAAGCTGCTTTGTAGAAGAGTTAAAGTGTGACAAGGACAGAGAAAGAGGAAAGAGGCACAGGGTGAGTCAAGGTCAGCTGTAGTTGAAATGATACAGACATTAGACAAGTATCTGTCTGCATGAAGTGTGTGAAAACCTAGATGCACAACCAACCTGGGGGCTGCTGTTTTCCTGCTGACCTTGCCCTTTAACCTCCCTGGAGGCTTAAAAGACAGAAAAAGAACTTCTCACCAAGCACAGTTTATCATAACCATTATTCATTTCTATTATAGGATAAGCCAGTAAAAAGTAGCAGCTGATACAGTAACCAGTGCCTCATCTGTGTATTCACTGTATAGCAAAATGTGCTCCACGTAACCTGAAGAGCAGCCAAAGTTACTTACCTGCACTTTAAAGTTCAGTCAAAGTGACCAATAGTAGATATAAATGTATGTTTTTTGTACAGCACCGAGCCTTAGTAAATATTCTTGAGCTGGAGGCTGGGATGACATTCGTCTCTTTACAACATGCTCTCTCTCGGTTGCTGAATCATTCTCCCCGTTAAGCAACAGGGGAGAAGAGAAAAAAGAGAACGCGCTCTGGCACTTGTCGCGACTCGCAGCATGCAGTAAAAGGAAAGAGGCAATTACAGTGCTTGGTTTCTGAAGAAAACCCACAGCTCTGGGTGAGGATCCTACAATGGTTTCCATGTCTGCATCAACAAACATAATATTCTCATGTGGAGATGAAGAGCAGGACCTCATTTCTTTCCTCCACATCCCCAGATTTGTTTCATTGTCATACCTGTAGTGGTGTTTGATTATAACCATATAGTGTACATAAAGACTGATGACGTGTCTCCAATGAGTCTGTGCAGGAGAAAAACAGTTGAGTTTAGGTTTTCTGTGCTGAGCAGGGGATTGAGACAGAGGAGCTGCTCTGGAGACAGGGGCCAGAGCAGAGTAGATGGGACTGCAGGGAGGTGGAGAGATGATGTTAGTTGCAAGTGAAAGTGAAGTACATCGCAAGACAATGTTAACTAGAGAGAGTGGAAACATGGACTGGCTGAGCTACAATGTGGCATGGCGGAGGTGGCAGAGATGAGTCTCTGTGGGAGTTTTGATTTTAGGATGTGATGCTGCTGCTGCTGCTGTGGCTCTGCCCTGGCTCCAGCACACCTGTCTTCTCTCAGACAATCGCACACACACACGCACATACATACACACACACACACACACACACAGGCTGCAGGCCTGGCAGAGGTAAAGGGTCTGGTAGACAGAAGCATCACATCTTACACAGAATCCAAATGTTGTTGCAATAAAGCAGTGAGGTTTGGTGTGCATGTGTGATCATTTGAGCACAAAAAAAACTGAAAAGGAAATTGAGCAGTTTGTTGTTTCAAATTAAAAATATTTGCTTTTCTACAAATGTAACCACTAAAAACTGTAGTTTTGACCAGTGAGATTCGCTGTTTGAGGATCCTTAAAAAAGTTAAACAAACACAAATGATGCTGTGCCAAGATAAAGAAAATATTGTGGTTTATTATTATCTTTGATAAAAATGCACAACTATTTATACTATATAGTATGTGAGGATACTGTATAATATACAATGGATAGACTATAAAATACTTCTACTCAACCATAAAGCCTTTGATAACCTTGACCCAACCTCATTAGACAAGCAAACACCCACAACCTTGAAGTAGGCCCTCAAAACCCACCTCTTCACACTCACCTTCCGCTGTTAAGCTACTTCTCGGTTTAATCTCTCATTTTCCCTTCATCAGACTCTGTTTCTTTTTGTTGTGTTTATTTTGTAGAACAGTGTCTTTGTGTGTGTTGAAAAGTGCTACATAAATGAAATATATTGACACAAATTAAGTTATGTCTAGTTAGAGTGCACCTTCAGCATACTGTGCATATAACTTGGATTTATTTTTGAAGTGTTTATATGTTCAAACATGAATATTTGTTTTCTTATCTTACAGTAAAAACAGACAGCTTCCTCCACTGATTATTAACATATGGACAACTTCATTCTGAAACAGTTCCATACAGTATCAAAGCACATTTGCTCTTTTAAATTATTCCACATGGTGAACCTCTGGAGGATGCACATTTGAGAATCTCTGGTCCGTGAGGTCTCATCTAAGTTTCAAGAGGTTAACCTGATGTCCTGTGTGGCCTCAAAGGATTCAGGGGAAAACTGTTGGACGGGGTCCACTATGTGTGTTTTAGACCCCATTTCCCCCTCCTGCATCTCAAGAGGTCTGACCAGGCCTGGCAGCCCCTCAAAGACGCCCTTCTTTTGCCCTGTGCCCCTGGGGAGGGCTGCCCCCAACATTTATGCAAAGTCAACAAGCTCTAATTGTAGGATCAGCTTACAAGCTAAATTCTTCTTGAGCCCATTAACAACTGCAGTTAATTATAAGTCGGGCCGAGGGGTGTTTGAGTGTGAGCGACAGCGAGAGCATGCAGTAGAGAAACACAGCGGAAGGAGGATGGAAAAAAAAGAAGCCTGGAAACATTTCAAGTTACATCACAGATACAATACGCACACGCATGCACACAAACGCATTAGACTTTTTTTAGGTGGACCTCCCAGACTACAGTAAATCTCTTCTTCATTGGTCTTTGTGGCAGGGATTTGCTCTAATGAAGGAGGGGATCAGAGCAGTGACTCACACATTGTCCAAGTCACAATAAGACCAATTTTCCTCCAGCCTCAATCTGTGAGATTGACAGTAGGATCTATCTGCCCTCTAATTACACTCTTGGACAGCTGAGTGCACATTAATCTAAAAATAAGACTGATATGAGGAAGTGGGCCATCACACTGGCAAAAACAGGTTCAGTGGATGAAGGCTGGCAGGTTAATATGGGGGTCATAAATGTCCCTGGAACACGCTCAGCACAATAGTGCTAAGGTTGTTACAGTATAAACTGCATGTATGGGTAACATATTGGCGCCATGTCAATTTTCTGTCCATCATCGAAATCCAACCAATAAAAGTCTACATTGACAAGCAGGTGTATAAATAGATGGTTTTACATTTGCTCTTTATGATCTTATCTTCAAACCAAGCCCTAAAGACAGATTGTGATAATTTTATACACAGGAAGAGAAGTTGCTCGCCAATTCCCTACAACTTTTTCCACCTTTCAACAAGTCCCAGCATGGACAGTCCCTGCAGCAGCACTCAGCCTCACCCGCTGTCATGAACCCTCTACTAATGCATTTTTAACAATTCAGTTATCTTTTGGTGACGTTTTCAATATTGTCATCTTTTTATATGAACCACCTGCTAGAGCTGGACTTCCTTAGCCTTTCAAATGATATGTCACATGTTTGCTGCAAATCTATTTCACTACTTCATGGAAGTGAGAGGGAGGAAGTGAGAGGTAACACTGAGGTGGACAGAGGCACCACTGGAGCTCGTGGCTCTAAGCCTGCTTTATTGAATTCTCTGTTGTCTTTATGAAGACCAGGCTAAGACAGGAACAACAGGTGCCTGTCTCAAGTGGGATGAGCATTAGGATGTTCCCTTTGACCCCAGAGGAAGATTGGACAGCTGTGCTGTCTGAGTATGGGTGGGGTGATGGTCAGAACCAAGATTGCCGGATACAATGTCCCCACTCTGGTTTATGGGGCAAAATACAGACAGCATATCACAAACATGGAGACCTTTCACATCCGCTGCCTTCCAGAGATCCTTGGGAAAACTGAATCCCTCAATGTAGAATGTTTTTGTATGACCAAGCAGTGGACTGAGTTCATCAGCACAAGGTAAGAGCTCTCAAGTGCAAGAGCTCTCAATGGGTGTCTGAGGTGTTGCTGACCAGGACCATCATCAATTACTTCATTAATTAAATGACAGAACTTATGGACCACCAGCCTCAGCTGATGACAACTCATGGACATCTCCCATGAAATACAGTAATCAAGCAAGAAAGGAGCTGGTCAAGAACTCAGTGGCGCAGAGCTTCAGAGTTAAGTTACAAGAAGATGAATAATTTACTGTTTGACATCAGTGATTCAGCTGCAGTGACTTTGTATTACATGTATTAGGCAAGATATGATAAAAAACAAAACATTGGGTAACATGTCAAGTCTAGAGACATGTTTGTACCAATAATGACAACAAATAAAGTGGATTTAAAATTAAGTTGATGGACAGACATCTTTCAGAGAATACCTCAGACTGATGGATGCTATTTTGTTTATTGAAGAATTGGCCATGACTTTTGTTGAATGATTTAACTGAATCTCAACATCTAAAAAACATACAAAACATTACGCTAAGAACAATTACATTTTGACAATATCTATTGTAGAGAATAGCTGATGGAAATTTACACTGGCTCGGCTGACCTTGTCAAAAGGGTTCTTTCCAGAAGTGTTGACTTTAATTTCCTTAGAAAGCTGAGTAAACCATATTTTTAAACTTATTTTGGTTTTCTTAACCCTCCACTATGTGCCTTGACTTGGTCAGCCAAGTCAGGCTTCCAAAAGAGCCCGGTCAGGGGACACAGCGAGTGTATGGATGTGTTTATTAAGGATCCCAAGGCAACAGCAGAGCAAATCGCTGGCACCACGCTCTGTCCACCTCTCTCCTACTTTCCCTCCGTCTCTTTCTCTCTCTCTCTCTTCTTTGCTCACCCTGGTACATTCTCCTCACCCCTACGTCTCTCTCCTTTCCAGCTGCAGATGAGGAAAACCCCAAACCAGTTGGCCAGCGAGCCCGTCAGCCAGTTGACCGGCCGGTCTGCCCTGCAGAGGGCCCTGCCAGTCATCATCAGGTTCTTCTCGTTCTGTTTTGCATGATTCTTTCCATTGCACAAGTGCCATGATGTACCTTCTGGGGGTTAAAACAATACACATATTCAAAGGCTCATGCCAGTAGTTCTCAAAAAAGTCTTTCATATTGACACTAAGAATCAATAAAGAAGGCAGCGGTTTAAAGTTTTGTATAGTTTAAGTGGCTTTTTGACTTAACCTGAAGCATTGCATGTTTATCAAGGTGATACATGACTAATTTGTGTCTTTTTTGTTTTTAACACTTGAGCTGTACACAATTTGGAAACCCAACCCACAATATCATGTACGGTGCAGTGTACAGTATGTTTAATATGATTTTTTATGACTTTTGTCAAGTGCTGTCTCCTATAAAATATCATTAGGTATGGTGAGATTACCGGTATCATATTCATGTCATTATTTGTTTTAGTCAGCCATGACTGAAACAGCCTTAAGCCATTTCAGTTCATTAAGTCTTCAGAATCAACCTGCAGCAGTTATATTTGCACCTGTGTACACACCCACTGTATACTGCACATCTGTGTGTCTCCATTTCTGAGTGTACTTGTATGTTTTCTTAACCTTAACTCATCAGAGGAAGGGTTGCTGAGTACACATGCTTCTGTTTGACAGTGCCCTGTTTCATAATCTTAGATATACCGAGCAGCACATAATAATATTGTTGAGGGATGAGAACCTATCACGGCTTGCCTGGCTTTTTCCAGGACTTTGTGCCACTAATTCTGCTGCTGGCACTACTGTGTCAATAAGGGAATGTGTGATAACATCTTGATTTTGCCAAAAGGCTGCAATTTTACATTTTGGCACTTGTACTGTCATGCAGCCAGTCTGAGCATAAATATGAAGGTCTAGCATCATGGTTCACCATATAATTGTAGGTTTATAGTTGCAGAGCAGAAATGAATTTATTTAAGAAACAAAAAGGGTGTAACTGAACACAAAATGTTTATTTGGGCTATACTGTAGAAACTGAGTCAATGCTGCACAACATGCTGACCACCACTAGGTTCACCCGTGAAGTAGGAAAAAAGATTAAAATTGATTAAAAAAAAAAATCAAAAAAATTCAGCACATCTTAATGACTTTAAATTTTCAGAAACACATCACTATAGGGGACATGTTGGCACCAAGATACAAATCTTAGACTAACTGCTAATCAGCTAATGATTAATTAATTAATTAATCAAGTGACTTCATTATTGATGACTCATTAATGTGCCTTCAATTTAAATTACTCTTTGTCTTCAGTTACTATAATACGATAATAATGAATGAGTAGTGTACAGGGGGGATCCTACAGATCATTTATTAGTGTTTAGTTCATTAATATCTGTGAATTTACACGCAAGCCTGGGACAACTCATCAACTCTAGCATTGTTAAAATGATGCAACAGCTGATATCAAAAATCACAGAAGATCGTCTGGTAATGTAGACACTAATACACAAATAAAAAACTATTAAGACCCCGAGGCAGCAATACACTTGTCCTTAATATAATACATAACTGAACTGAAATCATTCACATACCTGCCTTTTCTCAAATGCACCAAGACATGCACATTTATTTAATTAAATATGAACAACAGAGAAGACAGTGGTCTTATCATAGTGCGCAGTTTTATAGTCTACAGTACTGAATTAATGCAAAGGTGAATATTATTGTAATGCTGTTTCTGCATCTGCCCTGTTTCTCCATCAGATGAGCTGACCAATCACTAAGCCGACTGCAACTGAGGGGAAATTTGTCGCCTGGTAAAGAACAACTGGTCCTCACTCTAAGCTCATCTGGTTGCCATTTCCTCTGAGATGCATTCAGACGATCAAAACCTCAGTTGACGGAGAGCAGCCACCATCAGTGACGGACAAGAAGAGAACGATCATGAAAAATGACGGCTCAGACTGTGTGAGAAGATGATGAAGACACAGTTGGAGACTTGGCAAATCAGTACACAGGTAAAACAGTTCCTCCATTGTCAGCACTGCTCTTAACCTACTTACACACTTACTGAATATTTGCATTGACTAGTCACTGTGTGTGTTTTGGTGTGACAGTTTAGAGCACGACACAGTTGTTTGCCAAGCATTTTAAAGGTGACCATTGTAGTCACACAGTAAATATGACTGTTCCCATTGAAAAGCTGGCCTTGTGGCACAATGCAGCAGACAGCAGACGGTTTGTGGTGGTTACATAGACGAATCATGAGTCTGAGCCAGATGATTAGTTAACTGAATTATGTATAATCAATATTTATTTAACACCTACGAGGTAATCCTGCAGGAGAAAACCGTAACGGCAAATACAAAGACACACACATCCATAATACACCATTATCAACAGCATGGCTGCAAAATGTGTAGGCAGTGTGCATTCTACAAACGTCTGCAGCATTATCTGCTGGATATTATGCTCCCATCTTTCTCACATGTCAAATAGCTGCTTGAATGCACCAATTTTTCCAAAATACCTTTTGGACTTTGGACTTTGCACTTCAGTCATTACCTAAAAGAACCCTTAAAAATCATAACAAAAGACCAAAATCCAATGCCAGAATCATAGCTTTAATAAACTGATTAAATATAATATGTTACATTATTCCACCAGGCATAATGTACGATGTTGATCATTATTATGACGTTATTATGAAGTTCCGGACCCTTTCTGGTAATAAAGTGATGGCCTGTACTTATATAGCGCTTTTCTAGTCATGTGACCACTCAAAGCGCTTTACACTACAAGTCGACATTCACCCATTCACACCAAACGAAATTAAGGAAACTGAGGATTTCTAACCCATTCATACACCGATGACGCAGCATCGGGGGCGATTTGGGGTTCAGCATCTTGCCCAAGGACGCTTCAGCACGCAGCCCAGAGGAGCCGGGGAGACGAACCGCCAGTCCTTGGCTAGGTGGACGACCCGCTCTACCACTGAGCCACAGCTGCCCTAATAAAGGTATCTACCGATTCCACTAAACCTTAATAAATCACCAGCTAAGTAATATTTCATTATTTTATGACCCAAGAACTTCAGGTGGAAAACAACAATTTTAATGTTAACAGTTACTGTTGTTATTGTCCCAGTACAAATAAAGTGTAGAAGACATCTGAAACCATAAGCCAAGTACTTGAGATGCCAAGATGCCCTCAGGGAAATATCCCTTGATTGAGGTATGTCATATATAACTTAACACCACTGAATCGGCTTACTTCCTGCTCTGCGGATCTGCACGTTTTGTCACAGATGTGTGAAGTAACACTCATGGAGATGAATGACAGCACGTGTAGCCTCGCTCACAGTGACAGAATGGTAACTGATCTCCCGTGCAAACCAGTGGAGGCCCGCGACTGCAAACACTGAGGCAGAAAACATCCCTTGTTTGTACAGATATGGCCTGCTCACAAATTGAATTGTAAAACGAAACATCCATTCAGTCACTGTTCTTCTTTACTTGAATAACCAACTGATCTGAAAAGCTATTTAAACTTACAGACCCAACATATTGTACAGACTGTTCAAATGGGGCCTGCCAATTGTTCTGATGGTCCATTTTGCTTGGCTCAAGTGCGTTTGGTACATTAGCTAATTTACGTACGTCAGTTAATGATACCAGCGAGTGTTTTTTCGTGACAATGGGCCTTCAGAGATATGCCCATTTGTTTTTGGAATAACGGGTTGTCAGGTAAATAGGTTCGCTTCAGTGGGATCATTTTTGATTAATGGGTCAAACAAAAAAATGGCACAGGAGTGTTCAAATAATACCTTTAAAATAATGTGATTACAGAGAAATATTACATTCAGCTTAAATCAAATTACATAATACCTCTATAGTCATAAGTGGCAATAAGGTCAACATTTGTAAATGGAACAGAGTGAAATTTCAAAACGTTAATTCAGTCGTCAGTCTTTCCATCTGTGCCTCTGTCTTCTAAGCCTGAGGTGTGCTGTGGCATGCATGGTGTGAGAAATCAGGAGCTGGCGATCTGCCAAGCCAGTCGTCAAACAAAGAATTGATGCACTGCCCTCTGGGCTTTTCCTGCCCGTCTTTACACTGACTAGTATGAAAGCTTTGCAGCCAGGAAAGATTACTTCTTTAAAACCTTCCTCTGCCTCTGCCAAGTGCTACAAAAACACCAGGCTAGGAGCTCGGAGAGATGGGGGGAAGGTTCTTGATAATACAATGCTCCGTAAGAAGCACAGATTTGGTGTTAAGTGTCATTCCCTGTAGGAACACAAACTCCTCTGCCTCTGAATGACAATTTAGATGGAAAATGTTATTTTATAGGGGTGACAAATTGCAGGTATCTCGTGTAGCTTTGGGTGAGAGTTTCAGGCGGCTTGCCAACTTGCAGACTGGGAGCCAGGACTTTGACTGACTGCTGCACCTGACCGTGCACAATCCCTAAGATCAGCTGCCGTCACCAGCAGCCACAGCAGTCAACCAATGATGAGGAGTATATACTTAGCATGTCCCGCCCATTTAGCATTTTCACCCAATGATGACGATTCTCTAAAAGTGCATCCAGCCATCCATTTTTCCTCCTTCCTGTAAGCCTCTTTAATGAGATGATGAATGATGTGGTATCTCCCAGCAGGATGGCCACACACAAACCTACTACCTGGGATTTATACATTCACAGACAGTTATGTAGGTCATTTTTCTCTGATATTGCACGACAGTTTCTGTATCTGTGTCTGTTTCAAGTGACGTGTAAAGCCACAGGGAGTTCCCTTTGTGGATTATATTTGCTTTAGCTCTATCCTAGAGACTGTGCAGCTGGTAACACTTGAATTTGATCACTGAGACAAGTTTCTCAAATTCTGACTTATTTATAAGAGAAAACCATCTTACTTTGGATCATACAGTAATCCCAAGGACAGACAAAAAAGTCTGTACATGTAATGGGAAGAAATTGGGATGATCACGCTAGGATCAGGATGCGGCAAGAGGACGGTTTCTTCTTTCTTATTTTAAACTTAAGAAGTAAAAGAAAACAGAAGGAATCCCTTGATGGATCAGTTGTACCTAAAAGAAACTGTCTGGACAGATATGACATATCTTCTCCTGAGCAAAGGCTTATTCATTTAGGAGGTTACTTAAACATGCACACTTCTGGACAAAGTTTTAGTATTACAGGCTCGTGTGCTTTCTCCATCCATTAAGCTAGATTTTTGGCGGTTAACACGCTTCTGACACACTCCAGGACTGCAGAATTCACTGTTTTTGCCCTGATTCCTTGTCAAAAATTGCAATGAAAAAGGGAAACAGCCTGTTTCTGGTCTCAGATCACACCTGTTTATAGGGGCACTCAACAGATTTTACATGTCAGAGTCAATTGTAAGTGAAAGGCTGTGCTACACAGCCTATGAAAATGGTTGTGTAATGTCTTGTGTGGCTGTGGATGAGCTTTGTCTAGTAAAGTACATCACGTGAGTAATCTCAGGGCTTTCTGGCCACTAGTCTGTCCTGCCAGACTAGTGGGTCGCCACTGAAATATTTCAGCAACTATCGAATGGATTGTCATGAACTTTAGTGCAGACATGCATGCAGGATGAATTGTAATAACTTTGGAGTGCCACGTTGAATGTCTGAACTGAACAACAAAGCCAAATTGACAACAACTTTATCCTTCAAGTGCAACGCATTTGACTTCCTGTGGGCAATCCTAATTGGTTTCTGTCTACCTGTGTTTACTGTTGTCTTCGAGTTGGGGCCGACCCACAGGGCTCCGTGACTCTGCTGGTTGAGACTCGCTGCTGTAAACAAAGTATGATTTTAACTTTACTCTCTCCACCACCTCTCCTACACTTGCACATCTATATAGCGTGTGCACTCACAAACTCCTGCAGTTACTCTTTCTTACAAACATGCACGTGCTCTGCAGTACCTTGCACTTGAGTGATGTGTTGAGCCCAGCTGTGTGTAATGCATAAACCAGAGATGTTCAGTCTGGCTTGCATGCTAATTGCCTGTGGGGCTCTTCTCAGTGCAATGCTCCTGACTAGACCACCCATGGTGAGGAGAGGGTGCATTCGTCTCAATTTCAATAAAGCGTGTCATTATCTCCTCGCCTGTGATGTGCCACTGCACCACTAAAAGATAAACGCTGTAATAACATCCAGGACGTCTCTAAGGGAATGTGATTGGTGTTTCTAACTTTGTTGGATACGCACTCAAGAGTTTTGAAATGTGTGTTATTGAGAGTTTGTTGCTCTATGCTAACCTTAGGATATATTTAGACTATAACTCTTCCCTGCTAGTTCAGGTCCTGCTGGTTTTGTAGAGAGGTTTTAGGGGGTAATGCATGATTGGAAGTAGGTGGTGCTTGATGCTTGAAAAGCTGCTGCTGAGCACGAGCAGACTTCCCTCCTCCTCTCACCAAATCCTCTTTGGCCACGGACTCTCCCCTGTGCCAAGGCCTGCTGAGAAGGGCCTGAGCTAAACCAACAACTGGGCTGCTTGATGAAAGGGGTGAGCAACGGGGGGGCACACCATGAACCCAGGGTCATCCCACAATCCTGATGACTCTATCCCCGGTTCCCCTTTCACTGGCACATAGTATACACCACCAGAGCATAAACTTCACCACAGGGTGCTGATGTTCTTTTAACATCGCTGGGCTAAACTGAGCAGAACTGTTGTGCCCTGGTCTCTGCTCACACACACACACTACATAGCACAAAGTGTATACAGTGTAGCTGGCTGAATGGTGGTGGAAAGGAATAATGTGATCTGACACAGAATAGGTGCTGGTGAGAACCGTGGAAAATACAGCAAATTAAATTGTTAAAAAAGTCTTTTTCTTGTGTGTGCCAAGTGCGTCTCTGTGCTCCGTGTACTCTGGTGAACCCAGGGCTGCAAGCCGCTTCAGAAATTGAAGATGAGCCCTCCAACCCTTTATGTGGAAATCTCGTTTGTCTCGTTTTTCATTTGTGACGTGTGTCAAAAGGCAAGACGGATGTGAGCTCCCGCCAGCGCGACTGACCCAGAACTTGACTGTCAACTGTGGAAATCTGGGCGGGGTCGGACGATGGGAGGCTTTTTGTCTTGCAGATACAGTATGACATGAATGTTTGTGTGTGGGAAAAGGGGAGGAGGGAAGGGGAGGGGAGTTCTTAGTTGAGACAAAGACACAACAGGGCCCGTCAAACCGAGATAAAAACCACCGCTCATCGTCACCGTGTTGCAATGTTTAAAACGGTGGGAGTGGAGAGAAGGCATCAAAAAATGTAAAGTGACCACCCATGGTTGAGAATATAGCTGCAGGGAACAACAAGACTTGTGAGCAAGAGCGATCTTGGCTCCTGACATGTCCCTGCAGCAGGCTGGAAGACTTCCTGGAGATAAGACAAAGTATTCCTGCAATCTACCATAAGAGAAATAAATCATGCGAAAGCAGTTTTTAGCTGCACGTTCGTTTTCAAGGCTCACATTTGCTTATGCGATTCCAATGAAAGGAGCAGAAACAAACACAGTCTTGTACCGGGACATGCTATTTGTTTTCCTTCAAGCACACCACATTTTGCACTGCTCCAGAGGATGTGAGGCGTGACAGAATATACATATGATTTTATTTCTCTGATCACAGGCTCCTTTTTTTTGCCCTCCTGTTTTTTTTGCATATGGAGCTCATCAAAGATGAACGACTTGTTAATGCTAGGACTGCTCAGCTGGAAAGTTGTTTTCAAGCACTAGGCCATTGAAGAAACACAATGTAATAAAACACCGGCCTGTGCTGCTTCTTTGAGCTTCAGAGCTTTTGCCCTCCACAAAGAAGTCAATCTTTAAAAAGCTTTTGCTCGTGGAGCGAAGCACGCTAAAGCTTCTTAGAGCAGGTCTGCATCACTGCTGTTCAGATAAGGATCAGGAGGCAGGATTGCGGCGTTAGCATGCAGACAACCTGAGCACCCAGACTGAAGTGTCTCAGTTTGCTCCCAGACATGTTTTAACACTGGAAACTCTCTACGGCTGCATCGTGGTGGTCTACATTTAGCCTTTGGAGGCCACTGTGCTTATGTGCAGCAACCAACTGAGACACATTGTCCTTGGCTGGAGGTGTTCATGTCCTGTCCTCTAAGCAGCTGCCTCATTGAAGCCTTCTCTTAGATTTGCAAGCCATGAAACTTTAAAAGGGGGAAGTGTGTTGGCATGAGAATATGGTTATTGTGGGAATGCTGAAAGTGCCGTGGAGAGTAAAACACTAAGCTCGTGTGCAGCTGCACCTGGTGCAAACCACCACTGAATTGTACTGTCTGCTCAAGGGTTGCATCCTGCTTGTTTCGTGTATGGTGCGATGCGTATATCTCATGCACAGGCACAAACACTTGACAGGTGGAATTACCCTTCTGAGTGCCTGTTGATTCATGTGAAAGGTGTGTTATGGATTCACACACACACAGAGCTCTTTAGCATTAGTGGCGAGTGGTAGAGTTACACTGGGACAGAGACACGCTTAGCTGGAGCTCAAACTCACACAGCAGGAGACAAAAAGGAGACAAGCAGCAGGACACATTTGCATGTTGTAATCAGCCCATATTAAAAAAAAAGCCATAACTTTGGATATTACTCACTTGATTTATCCAACCCAGACTACTGAAGCCACACCTAGCTCCAGCTAAACTGTTTGTACAGAATGATGACAAGAGATTTTGTCCCTAATCATGTACAAGGCAATTGTTTTAACAAGAGATCTTGCTACAACAAAAAAATAAAAAATACAAATAGAGCAGGTCAAGGCATCAGTCCCACACAACAGTGTTAGTGTTATTAAATTGGCTATATTTTGCTTTATACACGCACTTATGCCCAGACTAAAAAAGCCATTAATACCATTGGATTAGATTAACATTTGAAATTCTGTACAGATATTCATGGTCCTCAGATGATGAAGCCAACTGACTTTGGTGATCTGCCGACTTTTCTACCATGAAGTTGGCTTTTGCGGTTGTGGGTGAAATGTCTCCACTCTTATTGGATAATGCCATTACGTTTGACCTCAGGATGAATACAGTGAACTGTAATACTGGTGATTCTTTGACCCTATGATGGCACATGATCAAAAGTCAAATATTTACCGTTTTATATCCAAATACCAGTCTCAAACTGTTAGCATCTTAGAGATAGATAGCATTGCTATGTCAGCATTTCCCTTATATATGTGCAGTCAAGAAAGTGTTATTTAAAGTGGCAACAGACACATCTTCTCCTCCTTATGTTTCCAGTTGCTATAATTATGATTATTGTTATTAGTGTCAGTGTCACAAAGCCAACCAGATTGATTTCCGGTTTCTGCAGAACCTTGCAGCTACCAGCAGCACAGGACACACTGCATTTGTTTCCACGAAAAAAGCAATCAACACCACTTTGGAAATGAGAGAACAGAAGGACGTACGTTGACTGGAGAGGCGAATGGAAATTCTCATAAATTTAATTAACAGAACTACAGCAGGACATGGCGTTGTGGTGGAGCAAGGGTGGAGAAGTAAATATTACAAGAAATAACGTGAGTGTATTTGTTCATTTTGTCTTTCATGGAGGCATGTGATCAGGAGATCTTGCTCTGCTGGGCAGAATTGTGCAGTGAAAGCGACGCTTATAGAGAACCACTGCATTGTAAAATCAGCATGAGCGTATAGGAGTATTAACAAAAATTTACTTGTGCCATTTTAAAAAATGGCTATGGTAAATTTTTGATTATGAACCAGCTAAGTAATAAACCGTGAATGGTAACCATTGTGTGCTGCCATGTTTGGGTCAAAGAATTACACTTAAGTCACATGACATCACTTGTGACTTCAATATAATGTTCAGTGCAAACATCTAAAATGTAAAAAACAATTACAGGAGAGGAACAACCAGAGTCTGGCTTCCCACACTGCACACTCTCACTACTGCGCAGCCAAGTACATGTTGTGAATGGCCACAAGCACTCAAATACTCACACCCATGCGTATGTACACTCAAGCACACCAGAGCAACACAAGCATACTCACACTCACACGAACACACGCTCTACTCACACTGTGCTCTGTGTTGCTACCACTTTATCAACTGACACAGCGAGGATAGATGTTTATTGTGCTAATGTGTCCAATTTGGAACAATCCGGCGTGATCTGCAGGACAGGCGGAGAGCAGAAATGTACTGTATGCGGAGGAATGTTTAGTTTATGAGGTTTGAAATGTTTCTCAAGGAAACTCATGGTTCGATGTGTGTTTTGCCAGTTCAAACACATTACTGTACTCGGCTGCATGCTGGAGTTCCCATGAGGTCCCCTGCAGGTTTATTCAAACATATTATGTGCACAGAAAGACACTGACATCATTATGATACAATCTCTCTCAGGGGGAAATTGCATTCACTCGTCACTCTAATGCAGCAGCTCTGATCCTGTGACACTGGTAGCACTTCTTCTGCTTTCCTGGACAGTGAAGACTGGATAGTTTTGCCTGAGGGCAGCCAAATGGTTTCCTTGTTTTCTTTCTGTCTCATATTGTTCATTTGAATATTTGGCGGCTGACTCATGACACCCTCACTTATTCATGTTCATCCACAACATCTTGATAGTGTGCATATATATCACCTGTTCGGTTGACTGACAGCTCCTACCAGCAAGGGTGCAATTAATCAGAACAAAGCCATGCTATGCCCCTGACAGCTGTGATAGACTGGGGAAGTTGCTCAAGCTGACTGTCAGGTCAAAGTTATGACTGTCATCGGGAATGCATGAAAAGAGCCAGTGACAGTACGCTGTACCTGCGTGATTGATAACAGGGCAGGTAATGGCTATTTGTTGTCTGATCTGGAATGTGTCGGCCTGAAGCACAATGGTTATTTACGCGCAGTATTTGTCTTGTCTCGGGAGGAAAAAGCTGTACATTTCTCAGTCGGCAGAGTGTCACGCCGCCGCTGCTCCTTGCTTTTCCATTACGTGGCTATTAATGAATCTCAGTAGTGAGAGTTATGCAATCGCTCATGAGCTTGGCAGTGTGCTCCAGACTCATTTGTCAAACTTCTTTTGATTGTGCAGAGATTATATTGCAATGTATAACAATCACAAATTAAGATATAAACACACAAGCCGTATACACTTGCTAAGAAAATATCACTTTCCCTCCCCGCGATCACTTTCTTCCAATCTTCCTTGTCCCCAATCCTGAGTCCAAAAATAACTTCTCCTCTCACACAGTTTCACATTGTGTTTCCTGTTCAACTTTTATTTAAGTTCCTCGTGATTTATGACTCTGTTTTTATGATATACTGTTGATGGTGTTGGGTGTTGAGGAGGGACTCGGAGGGTTGGGTGGGATGGGTTCCAGTGAGGCGCTCTGTGGTTCTCTGCCAAAGTTAACAAGGAGCTGAGCTATCGCACCATCTGCTGTCTGTGATCTGTGACTCATGACTTTTGGACAGCAGCCAGCAGCTTACCTGCGTGCCTGTTTGTCTGCTTGACTGATAACGGTCAAACTCTCGACCATTCCTCTTGTCACCTTCGTAAATCAGAAGCAGATTGCGTATGTCGGATAATACATTTAGCAATATATGCAACAGAATGATCTAATGGCCAAAGTGACCTTAAACATACAGCATGTGTTCATGTTGACGCTCCTTTATCAATTTCTCTGCTTCCTACTGCACTGTGATGATGCTCCAGATAATCGTGGTCACTGATGGTACCTGCTCACACTCTTGTCTCTACAAATATAGTAGGAATTCAATCCACGGCTGCTTGTTTTACTGGTGTTGGTTCATGTTTTGGGTGAAATAGGTCTTCACTTTCAAACTCTGTATACTTACTGGAATATTAACAGAGCAGAAAAAGCTGTAACGGCTGAAATGGATAAATATTGTTGTCCTTCATGGTTTCATAATTTTGAGATTCACACAAAGGATGGATTGAATCATGTCTCTTCCAGCTGGTTTCCACCCCTCCTCCTTTCTTCCACTAAATTTAACTGCCCTCCAATAACCTGGAAACTCTCATTGGGGTAATAAACACAATCTCTCAAACATGAGCATGAATTAGCTTTAGATGTAGTTAAACATGTCTGGCCAGGTTTAGCAGCAGCCCATAAAAAACCTGAGGCCCATTTACTGACAGTGTAACACAGGAGTTAAAGGGCAATGCGGCACAGTTTGAGAAATGATTCCACTACTTGGATGTAAAACAAGATACTTGGTATATTTGGTAATGATGACATCACTGTAGGACTTGCATATGAATGGTCATATTAAAGGCAAAGTGAGCAGGATTTTCCTAACAATAATACACTGTATAGACTCATGCATAGCCATCCCTTTTGACCCACTAGAGGTGTGTGACGGTGTCTGTATCTGCACAGACCAGAGGTCGAGCCAAAAACTGTACTCAAGCAAAAGCACTCATCCAAATAACTACCTGCATTAGGAAACTAAACTGTATTTGAGTGGTGAGCATTTTTTTTTATCATCATCTCCTGAGTAATATTTGTTGTTTTTTATATTTTATTTATTATAATTTATTATGATTATGTTTCAGCTATATGTTTCAACATAATCAAATCGTTGCTGCATCTTTAAACTAAGCCCCGGATGTCCAGATCCATCCAATTACATGAAGACAATCTGATCTCAACAGACAATAACTGCATACAGGGATATAAACATAGGGACTGTAGCGTAGCAGGGACATATTCAGCTCTTAGCAGAGCACCAGCAACAAGCTGATTGCACTGCTTTGCATTTGACTGTCCTAACTGGCAGCAAGTGGTGCAGCACTGCATGCTGTTAAAGCCCTTTTCAGAAGCACTGCTTGAATGAGGAATAGTTGATTCATGAAGTCGATGCAAGAAATTTGAATACAATACCTCCACATTTAACTCAAAAAACATAAAGAAGGTGGCAGCTTGATGAAATCATCAGGGAGCTGGAACATTTTTACCAACAAGAACCTTCTTAGTGTTGGCTAAATTGTCTGTCATTTCGAGTGCAGAGCTGAACCTACGTATCACAGGTTTAAAAGACAGTGCAGAGGTGCATATTTAACATATTCAGAGTGTCTGATGCAGTGAAGCAATGTGATAGTCGCTTGCCTGCTTTTAGGACAGGGTGTAATGTAAGCATTGCATCTATTGATGCATGGTTAATGCAGAAATGCTTTTCTGCTCTGATTGGCATCTTAACATCTTTGACACACCCAACAAATGAGAGAAAACTTACCCCAAAGCCTGCTGCAAACTGTTTTACAACATTTTGACGAAACATGTCTTTCAGCCCAAAAACTGAAGACTGAATGTGGCCGATGTGACAGATTTTACACACGTATCTAAGAGAAAGCTATGAATCACGGGGGAAAGACCAACTTTAAATGCTGTGTTAACAAACTGCAACCACTAAACCCCACTCATTCTGGCTTTGAGCATCTGGACGAAAGTCTGTGTAAGCTGTTCTTCAAATGTTTGATATAAAAGAGTATTTTAGAGCTTCTTTGCCTAAAAAGTGCTCTCACACCTCAGTGGGTGCAAAATACGAAAACGGTTCTACAACCATGGAAATATGATCACAAAGTGTTTGACACAGGGATTGTGTGGTTAGAAGCGAGGTGCGTGTGAGGCTGATGTATAGCTTGTATATATTGGCTTGGTAGCTTTTGGTTGTCTGCTGTATGCTAGCTGACATACTGTTTGTAGCGTGGCTGCTGGTGTATTTATTTTTTTGATACTTTCTTGAACGCTGGTGCAGTTCAGTGTTAGAACTGCTGACGCGGCAGTATTGACCATCTCACTGCTTCTCTTATATGAACAGGTCCAGTGTATTGGCTGTGACCACTGTTTGTACGGTGTGTGTCTCAGGGAGTGATGTGGGACAACAGAAATCACAGTGAACCTCGGTTGGTGCCTGCATAAGAAGTTGTTCACTAAAGTTTTATTTCTATCAGCTCTCTTTCCTTTAATAAGAAGTGCCGGCAGACTTCAGCAACCGCATTCATTTCAACTGGGACTGCAGGAAAAACAGTTGCTCGTCAGGTAAATAAGTGGAATAAGGCTAAACTTCTGCACAACACATCATCAAACAACACGCCGTGTTGGTCAACCACATAGTGCAGAAGCACATTCCTGGTAGATTACTTTGTAACATGCATGCGCTCTTTCCACTGTTTACTCCTGTGATTGTCACCACTGAAGATGAAGTGATTGCCACCGTGATAACTTTCCAGAGCTGTAAAATTCTTCCTCCTCATAATCAAAGTGATTTTCCAATGTTTTGGCACCTAAAAACCTCCAAACTAAAGGAACTGTTATCCAAGACCTGCTGGATTGTATTTCATCATCTCACAGGTACTTGAGACAACATGCCCGCACCAAAGCAGCCCCTTGCTTTTTTTTTTTTGTAAGCGCAGGGGTGTTTAAGGTCTGAGTGCAGCTACTTCAATGGACCATTTTAAAAGTACTAATATGCTTTGCTTGAGTGACAGTTCTTCCAGTTTTCAGGCCTTCTTGTACTTCTTTCACCTGTACATTGTTCTATAGTCAGTGGTTTTGGTGCACCAGACCGTTTTTCCCATCAAGAAAGAGGCCGAAGGCCAATGTGAAGACAGCGTCTGGATGACAGCACATGTGCTGCTGCCATGTCTGCTTTGTTCTGCCTTCTCTACCTCCAATCCTTCACACCACTGGCTGTCAATGCATAGGTCAGTGGATGACCCCGCCGTTAAGCCATGAGCTTTATAAATGGACACGCTAGCTGCAGAGACTCAGTCAGGATGGAAATGCACGCTTCGGAGATAAACTCGGCTGAAATTCAGGGAATGATCAAGGGTGGCGGTGTAGATAATTAATGATTTCTCTTTTTCCGCGCTGGAAAAAAAAAGTGCCCCCACCGCCCCGTCGCTACAGCTGACCAACATTAGTAATAAATTCCTCATGGTTTGACAACATGTTTGGTGGACTTTCTGGCCCAGCGAAGGCTCAGCACTGTATAGCCCCTCATTGTCCCATAGGTTTTACATTACAGTTGGGATTGAGAAAGTCCCAGAGAGAGCAGGATCCCACGTTAACTCTCTCTCTCACACACACGCAGACGCACACACACACACATGCATATGCTTTTCCCCCCTTTTCGGGCTTTGCTCCCACACACTGCTCTAGGTCAGAAAAGCTGATCTACAAATCCAGCCTGTTAAGAGAAGAAATACAAGCTGCTATTGAATTAGCACTGCAGTTGTGTTTGCATCATGACGACATGTCAGTGCATGTTTTCCCCTGCTGAGTAAAACTGTTTGGCCGCTGCACACCCCAGCTGCCATGGAGCTGAGCACGGCTCTGAAAATATTTGTCATAGTGACAAAACGCCATAAAACATGACATCACCAGTTTACCGTTTGATTGAATTTGGTGCAATTTTCTTGACGGTGATGGGAAGAAGGGGTTTTGTCTTGTCATAAAAAAACAAAAACAAAAAAACAGCTTTAACTGCCAGGTTTATTGATTTGCTGTATGTCATAAATAGTCTCAAACTTCAGGCCTGGAGCGACAGATATGACAAGGTCAATGACTTGATGAATTTATTAGCAAACGGTTGCTTATTTACTTACCCAGCACTCATGGTCTGGAGCTGCAGATTCAGGGTTGATCACTGTAAGCGACCCCTACATCATCAAATAGATTTATTATCAACACTTTAATGTCCAATCAGCTACACTGTCTTCAGGCTATTTATGCATTGCCTCTTTTTGTCATCAACAGTGAAATGAATCATACCAATTCATTTTTTTAAGCTGTTCAGGGAAGGTGTTGCAGTTTTTCTTCACAAGAGAGTGAAACAGACAGGTGGGCCCCAATCATTTTCATACAGTCCCCTGATAAGAAGCAATGGCTGGCAGCCAGAAGGAGTCATGGGGTTTTCATCTTGGGGTATTTACTCACACACTGTCCCTGGTATGTCCAGCAGTCTGAGCTGCAACCAGTTCACCTCAGTGCCAGTGGGAAGTGAGAGAGTGTAGAAATAAAACTGACTCTGAAAACCTCAATATTGTATTCAGCTCATTTGTAATTGAGGAAAAAAGGGCCTCTATGAAAATTATTTTCACTTTAATCCAAAATAACCCCAAAGGAGAGAGTCCATTTGAATAAATAAAGGATAATTTCATAACAAAATATTTGGATTCTCCTGACACTGAAAATGCTTTTACAGCATTTGAGATCTTGAGGTTTTAATAATTTGTTTGAAGAAGCCTTGTACTCATTTGTACTCATTTGTAGTGATTTGTACTCATTTTATACTTGAGCACATCTGTCCCATCTGGATTGAAGTGGTTTCTGGATGTGGGTCCAATTACACTGAGGTAGCAGCGGGGCTATGTATCTGATGTTTTCAAAGGATACTTGCCCTTTTACTGGTACTACCTATTTAATCTATTTTTATCTTGTGTTGTTTTCTTGACTTGCTGCTGACTGACTACTAGTGTCTACTTTCAGTTGTGTTTTGCTCCATCAATGCTCCACTGACAGCTCGTGCATTGTTATTTGCTCACTTTTTCAGATTGAATAGTGAACACATCGGAGCCAAACAAAGCCAAATTCAAAACCGAAATGACATCAGATTGACTTTTTCACATCATCCTCTGTGTGGCAAACACAAGTAATGGATGAGTGCACTCCTACATCCCCCTGCTGTCACTCCCCAGAGCCTTGCCATTAGCACAGACAAGCTTAAGAGTACAATGATCACATTTACACCTCTACGCCATCTCTCAGCACCTGCTTAGGAACAGGCAGGAGGCTGAACGTCCTGTACACAGTGTCACACTCTGCCCTGTCTTGGCCATGTGCCATGCCATGCCAGCACTGTTTTAATAACCCGCTGCTAGATCGTGCTTTTACTTCAAGGTTAGAAAAATGACAACAAGGCCACATCCCTAATCCAGCGAACACACTCTTCAGGATATCCTTGAGACTCCACACTGCAAATGTCACAGTTATTGGTTTAAGCCAGGATCTTTTCTCCTGACGTGTGTCAAAGCGGTGGAGCTGTCAGTCACCATGCTGTTGATTCTGCTTTGAACACTGTGACCACTGTTCTAATCCTAGTCACTTGGTGGATGTTGGTTGCAAGGTTGTCTTGAAAAACCCTTCCTTTCTCTTTATCTTTTCAGTTGTGCAATCAAACAACAGAATCCTGTCTTCTAAATATACTGACATACCTACAGATTTAAATCTAGTATTGTACAATTCAAAAACAATGATGTTTAGGATAGCTGAGCCACTACCGTTCAAAGCAGTTTACATTATGAAGCAAAGTACAATTTAGTGACGCATCAGTTAATTTGATTACACTACTTTTAGCTTTGCAGTGTAATTTCCCATTTTAAATGTCGTCAGTCAGCAAATCAAGTAATTTTCCTGTTTCTGAGAGCAGATAAACCTTAAATGTACAGTTCATCTTTGTTGTCAGTGGCTGATAATTCTACAATCCTACAGCATCATTTGGCGGACACTTTTATTCAAAGCGACGTACATATAGAATAAGTATAGCACAAGTAAAGATATAGTAAGAAAAGCGACGCAGACAAGTGCTCTATAAAACAGGAAGGCCAGCCTAGAAATAGAAGAAAGTGAAAAAGTTCTAAGTTGAAGTAGTTATTTAGAATTTCTTGGAGTTTGTCATATTAATCTTGTAATTTCATCTTCAAGACAGATTCAGGCAAATTTACTGTATACACTAGAAGGACAATTTATCTCCTGACACCTGGGAAGCTAAATGAAGCAATTAACCCATAGAAGTGTCTGATAGAAAGAGCTAAGATAAATGCATGGTGAGCTGTTCACAGCATAATGCATTCATCAGATGATGGCTGATCTACTTTTCTGTCTTCTTGCTCTTCAGTTAGTATCGTGGTCCACTGTGCTGTGCTGAACCAAAGAGATACTGTGAGAAAGGGAAACAGCCGTGTGTGTGCCTCGCTCCATGAGTGTTAGTTGTCTGTGGGGTGAATGAAGTGGTATATTTATAGGTTTGCCTTCATACCTTCGCGATGCACGTCAGGTTAGAAAAATAGCTGCTTTCAGGTTGATTTGATTGATTGCTAAGAGGAGCTTCTGCTGTTTCAGTCCAAACAGCCCTAAATCAAACTTGTCACAAATTTCCGGATTTAACAAGGCATCCCAGGCTGAAGGAGAAGAGAGACAGAAATCTATTAAGACCAAGCTCTGCTAAAGGTTATTTTTCAAATCTGCGATAAGGATCTAAGACAAATTCTCGCTCAGCAGGCAAACTAACACAGAGTTTGTGTATTTATGGATACATTTTGCTGCGGCTCATAGAGAAACACTGTGAGGGTAAAAAATGAATGCGGAGGACTTCTAAAACGTTTCAGGCTTAAACATAAGAAACCATTTAAAGTGACTTTGGCACACTTAAATCTGATCCAACTTGATGATTGCAGCATTGTTTGACGTGGCTCCCTTCTGCATATTCCTTGTTATAAAAGCACAGGGAGTAAAGTGGATACAACTGGTTAGAAATGACCAATGTGTTTTCTGTCACAGGTTCACAGGGGTCAAGCCAGAGGCTCCTCTGCTGGATTTACAATCCAGCTGTGGGTTTGGGTCTACTCTGCTCAAAACATCAGCATCCCCTGCTTATTTTCACTAATAATAGGTCCTGTGACTTAGCACATACAGATCTTCACATTTCAGAATAATTCAATTATATAATACCCGCAGAGCTCATACAGACTGTAAAATTCACTTACACCATTGAAGCTTTGATGCCACAGCATGGTTTTTTTTAGCATCATACATACAAACCAGATTTTAAGATGTATGCACACTGGATTATACTATCTACCTTAATTACCATAGTATAGTATACTAACGATAGTCATAAGTTAGTTATTTGCACCAATGTTGTCTGAAGCATTTTCAAAGCATGCTGCAGAAATAAACAGGTATCTTAATCTGTAGGACAATGTGTCAAAGACTATTTGACTTACTCCTATTAATTCTTTACAATGAATTACTGCCTCCACTAACAGGCAGCAGCCAGGCAGCGGGCTGAGTAACTGAAAACGCAGGATGTGGAGCCAAAAATTGACTTAAGCTTTTTAAATCTAACAGAAATCTCAAGGTTTGCTTGAATATTGATAATCAAATGGAATTTTGAACAGATATATAAATGATGCATCCGACATCTAAGAATATTTCCTTTTGAGGCACTGGAGCAGCCTTAAAGATCTGAAAGTGCCGTTCAAATAATTCATTTTCCTCTTTTCAATGATGATGAGAGACCGATGATAAAGTTGAGATTCAGTTACTGTCAAGTTTCATATCAGAGCACAGTGCACTAACTCGAGGTCCTGTATCTGTGAATCAGTCTGTCTGTCCACCTGGAGCCCATCATGGCTGCCAGTGCAGTCCTGGCAGCTGCAGCACTGCACTCTGGGATACCGGACACCCTGAGATGATGACTCTGATGAATCTGTCTGCTCCTTGCCCTGTGGCCCCCATCAGATCCATCCTACTGGGAAACAAGTGTGTCTGAGTGACCCAGACCAAACATGCTCCCTCATTCACTCATACACACACATACACACATACACACACACACACACACACACTTCCCGTGGCCTCTAATGCATACCACACCATTAATACCAACTGGCCTTTCTTTATGGCTACAAATATTTTTCACATGCTCCTGGCATCCTCCAAGATCATCTTAAATTTCCACGGCCACAACAAAAGCACACGACTCCTTGTACTCGGGAGTGAAAAACCACAGGATGCTCAGCCCGGGATATTTGTTAACATGATTTGTGAAACTTTTCAGACCGCAAGACAGACTGCAGTGTCAAGACTGCACCGTGTGTGGGTGGAGAAGAAGTCAGATCCCCCTGTGCCACGTTTGAAGGTTCCTTTATTGTGTCTACAACACAGCCAGCAGGGGAGTCTGTTAAACGCCACTCAGCCACACACACAGGCTCATTGTCAAAATAACATAGAGCAGCGAGGTGTTTGCTCTTGACACATCAACAAACAGGATGAAATGATATCTCTGCACCAAGGGAGATTAGTGCTCCCAGTCTGGGACAGATCCCTGGTGGATTAAAGAATTACAAGATACTAAAGCATGCTGTTCATTAAAATCTAATAATTTATATTCCTCAGAAAAGAAGTGTTATGTTACTGTGCCCACACCAAATAACATCAACTGCCAGCCACTCCACCTATTTTTTGTCAAACTACACACACACACATTGGCCAAAATACAGGATTATTTCAGTCTGGTTTATAAAAATATTGAATGAAAGGCTTTGAGAAAGTTGAACTGTGATAGGGAGAGAATAGTATGACCCGCGCCTTCCAGTGCTCTTGTATCTATAATCTTCTACCTGAAATCTATCTACCTAATACTGTCAATCTGTTTCCCCCTATTGTAATTTTCATAATTCTTCCGTCTGATCTGTGCATTCAATATCTGTTGCATGTTTGTCAATCCTGGAGTAGGTGATTGTCCTCTGTCAGTGTCACATATGATGTGTTCAGGCACAGTATTGAGCGTAGGTCACCTGTGTTGTGGTGAAGGTCTGTGATTTGAGAGTCAAATCAAGGTTGATTTAATTTGCAAAGTGTTTGTGCTACACACAAAATGGACTCTCACTGCCTGAGAAAAGAAGTTGCAGTGGATACTTCTGTATTGCTTGCCAGGCACTTAAATTGGGCTTAAAAGGCTGTCTTGACCTAGTCACAACTCATGGACATGTAGAACTTCTTGACTTTAATAGGTCACACACCAGCATCAACAGGAAGTGTTAAGGACACAGCTAGGTTGCATTGGCTCCGTTACAGTAACTGACATTTTAATAATTGTTAATAACAGCCTCAGTGGTGGATGACTCAACTTACAGCCTGTCCCAGTGGAGGAATTCTGTACTTAAAAATCTGTAAATCGTTTCAGCGTCGCTACTGCCATAATTGCTATTGACAGAACAACAACAGAGCAATTGTGTCTAGTTGACTCTTGTTCCTGTGTGTCTATCACTGTGTACATATGTGTGTTTTATGGCCAGCCAGCCTCATCCTCCCAGCCCCACCCTGGACTCCTGGAAGCCTTCTGGCCCCGGGCTTGTTTTGAGTCAGATGGTTTGTCAGTAAGCGGGAAGCCCTGATGCCACAGTGGTGTGTTTACTTTTCACTCAGCACATTAGGTATGGCTTCACTCTACCCTGATGCTGGTATCAGCTGGGCATGTGTGTGCGTCCCTTTGTCTGCGTCTGTGCGTGCACATGCGCAAACATCCTCGTGTGCGTGCGTCCGTTTCCCATGCCACCCCGCCAAGACTCACACTTCCACAAGTACACCACTTTGATGAGTTTATCAGATGGGAATTTCATGTCAGCCCCTCCTCCTCCATCTCCTCCACACACTGTCAACATCACGTTCATATTTATATTGGTGTCTGGCACAGATACAGATCCAAGACTGTCGCTGGAGTTTTATCGCTTTCACTATAGTATGTAGTCATAACTGCGTAAACAAAAATAAAGACAACAATCAGTAGGATGCGTGAAAGCAGAGATAGTCTTTAAACCGAGGTCTTATGTTCTTTGCTGTATGTAAAAAAAAAAAAATAAAATAAAATTAGGCAATGAGCTCATCCAGAGCAACAAAACGATTGAATTCCATGACTGCAAAGATTACTCAACAATGGAGTATGTGGTTATGTTGAAGGAAGTGGGACTGCTTGACTGCGGCGATAAAAACAAATGATCAAATCGAGAAACTGATAATGTGAGATGCAGGTTATTACTGCAGCTGGGACACGGCTGAAGATGAAGGCAGGTCACCAAGGTTAGGTCCAGACCAAGGTTAGCAGCAGGAGGCATGATGGGTGAGTATGAGATGTGGTCAGGGGGATGAGACGGGTCTAGGGGCAAGCAGAGGGTGTTCTGGGTTTTTTTTTTATAATGACAGGGTGCCGGGCAGCTGGATCCTGTTTTCCAGTGCGATCGGGGAGTGTAGCAGGGCATGGACAGCTCCGTCTGTGGGCCCTGTGTTCATTAGTGGAGCAGCACTGCAGCACTGGGGGTGATTCACAAGCATATCAAGTTAAAAAGAAATGCCTGGCCACAGAGGGATTTTCCTGCTGGGCCAGTGTGTGTGTGTGTGTGAGTGAGTGTGTGAGTGTGTAGGGGGGTGGCGGTGATGGTAGAAAAGCAAAGTGGGATGGGATCAAGGGGATGGAATTAGTAAACTTCAATCGGAAAAGTTCCCCGCATCCGAGGAGACGCTTAAAAGTCATCCTCGATCAGACTTTCACAAACATCCACGCCGCTCCTGTTCTCTCTCTGCTCCATAAAACATGCTGAGGCATTCTCGGGTTTTGCCCTTAATTCACTGATGTGTTTGAGTTTTTTTTTTCTTTTTCTTTTTCTTTTTATCTGGCCTGCTCATCTTGTGATTATTTGGAGACCTGGGTCCTGTGCTTATGTATGTTTGTCAGTGTTTTTCCCCTGACGCTGCACTGCGCTGCCGCTGGTCCAGGCACGGTGCCAGTCGATCAGGTTTCACTCTGCTTGTGTTTGCTTCTCTGACTGGCTTGGCAGAAACCAATAAACACCACACTCCCACCCTTATACCTCCTTCTCCGTCTCAGAAAAAAAGACCATTCTTGCTCTGCCAAAGCACACAAGGCACTATGGATTGATTTGATTTTTCTTTTGGTCCTGTTCTTTTCACTCTTTGTTGAAATTCCTCGCATACTTGGAGGCAGGCAGCGTGCAACTTAATAATTAAAGCTCAAACGTCCGGCAGAGTAAGATTGAGCTATTCCGTATTTCGCTGTAATTACAGCCATTTTTCTGTGATGCCACCGAGCCATTTGTCTTCGGTGAGACCACAGGGTGACTTTGGGGTGGTCGTTTGGTGTTTGAGCCCAGGCCACCTTCCGCTGAATGTTTGAATCTGGACATATCTGGATTGAATTGGTGCCCCGCTCCTCCTCTCACCCCCACCTTCTTATGCTTCATGTGGTTTGTAACTGCAGCAAGGCACATGTGGCTCATATTGTTCTGCTCACAGTCTGACCCCCATCAAACTCATTATCAGAATCAGAATTGCTTTAATCGCCAAGTACAATAAATGGAGTGAAATTTGTCCCGATGGGACTGATGACATAGTAACATGTTACCTAATAACATACTGACACGTGGCGCTAGTTTATAACACACTGCAGAGACCTATTTCAGTATGGCTACAGAGCCAGGCTCAGTCTGAAAGGAAGACAATGTCCAAGGTACTTTAAATTTTTCAATTCTTATTATTGACTTCTGTAAAACTCAATCATAGAGGATGATTTGGTTAACATTAATTATGGTTTTTGATGTCATATAAGTAAAAGTGAGAGTCAAACTGAAATTCATGTTTGCTCAGATAACTGTAGCTGTGTTTTGATGCTTGTTTTGGCCAACATTTTAATTACAGCTAAGATGTCCTTTCATTACAAAATGATATTGCACATTAGCTACTCAGTGTTGGGGCTCAAGTCATTTAGCAGCAAGTGGTACGCTGATGTTCCTTCGGTAGTTGGTAGTTTTAACAGTCTGGTCATTTTCCGTCACCACAGGTGGACTCACAACAGAAGGACTAATGACTTAGACGGCTGGTTTAACATGAAGGAAAAGTAATGTTGTGTGGGACTCGGTGCTAGCATTAGCAAGCTAAGCTAACTAGCATCAAACTGAACAGTTAAATCAAATAAACAGCACAATGCTGTGTGGGCTGGCTGAAACACAGGCAAACCTTCCATCGACATTTGTAGGCTTCACAGTATGATGTGCTTCAGTCAGTAGCACTCTATGAAGGTTGACACGTCTCCCAGCAACACTGGCTCTCAAAGTCAGTCAACCACTGCCATGGGAAAGGGCCACCCAGAGGCCTGACGCTTAGACACAGTTTCTACTGAAAGAAAAATGATTTTATCCTTTTTTGAAAAATGTGCCAACCAAAACACAGGGGGAGCAGTCCTGCAGCCTCTAAAGCTGTACCAAAAAGATTTCCATAGCACAGGTCATTAATTATCATGATTGCACTCTGTTTTTTGTGTATGTATGTATTTCAAAACGCCCAGGCTCAAATTTGTCATATCAGTCAAACTTCAAATATGCACGTGATGATTTTTAGAGATAACATTCAAATTCATCAGTGAAATGAATGATAACGAATCAGTGATCTAGCTTGTCACTCTTATCCCTGCCACCAAGGAATGTTTGTATCAGTGCTTGTGCTGTGCTGTGTACATATGAACGTGCTTCATGGACACGTACATATATTTTATTGCCAGTTTACTTGATTTTAAAATGCAAAACATTGAAACTTAACTAGCTGCCCACTCAGACCATGGGGCCACTTCACTTGTCCTCCTGGAAGGCGCTCCCTCCCCTGTTTCATACCCACTCCTGCACTTCATTGGGTTGTTTACAAACACATCATAACACATTGTCATGTGTAAGAATAAAAAAAAAAAAATGTTGATGCAGGGGTGAGGGACAGCGTTTTCTGCTGCTTGGGGATAACCCTGTGCAACACAGGGTTAAACTGTGACTGCAGTTCTTCTCTTTTTCCTGTGCATGAGGCTTTATCTCACTTTCTATCTCCTCTAACAATACGCCACCATGCCTCCATAATGGCATATTTGCCCAAGACATCAGTGTTTTGAGAATACACAGTTGGGGACCTGTGAAGTGTGCACGTGTGCCAAGTCTGTATGTGCAGGGATACAAACCCACTATGCACAAATGCACGGATACGTGCATTTAGTCTAAATAAGTGGAACCGTACCAGTCGGACCAGTTGCTCCCTGTGAAGTCCAACACAAAGAGCCTGTCATATGAAGACAGCATAGAGGACCATAGATCTTCCACAGTCTGGTCCGGTTGCTTTATTTGACAACATGCAAACTATGTTTATCCTACTCCCATGCAGTTATGCCTGGCATTTGCACAAGCATTATGCCGAGTTTCCACATCCAGCAAACCACAAGACAAAAAACTCCTAACTGTGTGGACTAATTCACTAATGGTTCCTGTATGTCATAATTGTCATGAAATGCTGAGAGTTCTCTGCGCTTTTTCTTGGGTAAATAATCCTTATTAATGAATTTTCTGGTGATTATTTAATGGCCACGGTAGCTTAACCTCCTCTCAGCCTTTCTCTGAAACTCGTTCAAACCGTATCAACCTTCTCTCTTCAACCCAAAAAGCCCCATAAATCACTTTCCTGTAAACAGTAGTGACACGCAGCCTGATGTGTACTTCGATATATATTTAGGAGACCACAAGACCTGAAATCTGAGCCTGCTTGTGTTTGGGAGACAAACTGTAGTGAGACGGTGTGCTCACATGTGCTTTGTGTGCAGGCTTGTTCCTCTGTGTGTGTTTGTGTGTGTCCGTGTGGTTTGTGTCGCTCTTTCCGCTCACCGAGCTATAGCCTAAGTACATGTTGTACACAGATGGCATCGGGCTAATTTGTTCTTATTGTTACAAATTATGTTGTCGCACTTAAGCGTGGTAATGCTACCAGTAACAATAACACAGATCCAGACCGGGCCGCGGCTGGAGCAGCTGCGTGACGCCACTGCTGCCCCAGCAGGCTGCAGAGAGCAACTCAGTGGGAATGGTGCTTGGTGTAAACACACACTCTTGGCAGAACATATGGCACTGGCCTGCAGACAAACCTATGAGAAAGGCAATTAAATAACATTCACCTCATAGCACATTTGCAGCAAATATCCACAACTCAGACACATTTGAATTTCAGACATAGTCGACGCTTTTCTCCAGACAGTCTACAATGGCAGTGTCTGGTAACTCCGCTGACTTTCCAGCAGTCAGTAATGAGTGTTGGCACACACACGATCATTTCAACAAATGTTTGTGTGGGGCCAACTTCGCGACAGAAGACTAAAAGCTCCATTCAGACATGAAAACATGACAACAACTTAACATGTCAGTCTCATGTCTGAATATGGGCCTGAGTCACTTTTAAGTCAAGTCATGACAGCAGTCTGAGTATGTCAGGCACATTCAATTCCCCAGTACTTCTAATTAGGCGTGTATATACAGTATGGACTGTCAAAGGCTACAGCGCAGGCCTGTTAACTTATTAAAGACAAACAAATTTGTCTTCCCAATTGCAACTTTTGAACTCAATGATTATTAATTCATAATTATCCACCGACACTTTATACACAGCATGTGAGCATATATGAATCCCATCAAGGTTACAGATTTCTGTATCTAATGAGAGGAAGTTTGTTGGTGTGACAGTGGGAAGGATTAGGACTCACTGTTATAAAGCAGAGGTGAACGTACTCAACAATGACAGCGTTCATTAAGGTTAAATTAAAGGTACCCTGTCGGGTTTCTGACGAATAGCAGCACGGTGAAGACATGTTTTTATGAGTGGGCCTCCCTGGTTTTGTTTTGTTCCCATACACAGGCAAATGCAGTCTGGTGATGTGATGCACATTCCTGACAATGCTTTCATGCTATTTTAGCAATCAACAGTTGGTGCCAGCACACCAAGAAACACAGTGTTGTGTTAGCAAAGAGAGCTGCATGGACTGCTAGCTAGAGAACGTAAACAATGAAAGTTTCAAGTATAAAAAAAAAAAAAAAAAGAAAAAAACGAGATGCAAATGTTTTCTGCTGAAGAAAATTCACTCAACACATTTGCTCAACCTTAAGGATACACACATGTGTTTTGGTTAGAAACAGTGACAGTAAACAGAAACTGTGTTTGTTTACCAGAAAACTCCAGAGGGCACCTTTAAGGTTTCAACAGCAAAATAAATGTAAAAATCCATCCATGATGCAGCCTGTGACAGAAGAGTGCCAGATATCATGCAACGCTGCTCTCATGTCTGAACTGTGCCACAGTAAACATTTACATCATGGACTTCTATGTCTGAATGACAAAAAGTGATCGCTTCAACAGACAGTTAAATGTTATGTTTTTGATTTCTGGAGAGAGCTTAAGAATTTGTCGTTCTGTCCCGACTGTGAGCCCTCGATGATGTCTCAGTGTGTGTGAGATGAACACCAACAGAGGTTTGTCATCAGGTGCTAGCTGGGTCTCGGCCTGTTTTGCCCTCTCAACACCGGATGACAACTGGCCACTGGGCTCCTGAAACCCAGGAGAAGCGTTGAAAATGTCTCTGATTACATGCCATTATTAATTGTGAGAGCAGCAAGCCGAGGCCGGGGGCGATCATTTTTCTGAGCCTTTTTTTTTTTTCAACGACAAACCCAACTTCGACCTTCTGTTATCTCCCTAATCCTATCTCATCCCTTTCCTGTACGCATTGGCTCAATATTGTTGCTCTGAACTTGACCCAGAATGGCAGAAAGGGTAGAAAAGGGGAGGAAGGAGGGATAAGTGGGGAGTGAATAAGGGGCTGGGGACAGATTTAGGGGCCCGAGTGGCAGTGGCCATGAGGGGGTTCCCTATGGATCAGTGCTGGGCCCAGGTGCAGAGTTTTAATGAAGACAGTGGACTTAGAGAGCGGGGAATACACTTTGAATACCCGCTCCCCATGTGAAGTTTCACTCAACACCGTGGCCCTCTTTGACCCTGGATTAGTTTCCTCTTCCAGGTTTAGAAGCAGGATACTGACCCCCAGCACCAACCCCCCCTCCACTACCTGTACACCAAGAGATAGCCCTGTTTCCCTGGGGACAGATATTGCGGTCGCGCCTGCTGTCTGGACCGAAGCCAGGTTGGATGTGTCACAACAGAGAAGTTGCCCATCTGGCAGGGCAGACAGGAAGCTTTGTTCTGTGCCCTGACACATCCATCCTGTCCTTTGTAATTGCAGTATGTTTCCGTCATATGTGTTGTTGTTTGTCTTTCATGTTGTTATGTGCAGTTTCCAAGAGCCCATGTTTATGCATTTTTACAAAAAAAACCCTTCATGGTTCATCTCCATCACAGGCGTAGCTTTGTTCACATCTCACATACATTATAAATGTTCATTCATTCAAATTCTGACATTTTTCCCAACTGCAAAATCCAAAACATTCAGATAATGAGATACACTTAAAGAGAGCTGCTCAATGTGATCTTTAAAACATTAATAACATGAAGTTTAGATGTTTGCATTTTGCACATGTTGCATCTGTCCACTTTCAGAGAGTGTTGCTTTCCACCTGATGTTACCTAATAATGATATTCTGTGCGCTGAGCTTCGGAACGTGTGCAGAGTTCTCGATAACAGGCTGTTTTGGCTTGAGGGCATTACCACTGTTTGCTCTAGATCGCTGCTTGTTTGTTTTGGGACCAAATGTGTTAGTGAGCTCGGGCAACGGCTGGCTGCAAGTCCTCCACTAATTATGCTGGAGCTGGCAATGTGCAGATCCTCAAAGCATCCGCCTGCTTCAGATTTGGGGGAGATAAGTGTGTGTGGGGGAGGGTGTGTGTGAGGTGAGACTGGAAGTGGTGAAAGGGTGTTTGCAGGCTGAGAATGAGGCTACGGATATTCGCACACCCTGACTGTTGTTTCTCTCCCTCTCTCTCTTCCTGGGTTGATTGCGCTGCCTGCCCGTGTTATCTGTCCTCATATCTTCTCTGGCTTCCTAACACCTGTTGATAAAAGACATCCTCACCTGTCAGCAGCAGCCACCCAGCCATTCGTAGGCCCGATCCTCAGAAGAGCTGAAAACACTCTGTGTATCTCTGCCCCCTCTTTGTCGTTGCTTCTCTTCATCATGCATCCTCAGACTTATTGTATGGCAATAAATGATCTTTATTTGATCACTGAAAAACATGTTCAATATCAATTCTAATGATCATTTTATATCATTACAACAGTTGTATAAAGTCTTTGGCTCTGGAGGAGATTTGTCAAGGCTTGATACTAGATTACAAGTCAGGATTTCTCGGCTCCTGCAGTGTGGATTTTATGTGTTCCTGTTTTTCAGACCTGCAGACTTGTTTTCTAGAGTTGCTTTGACAGAGAGTTAGGGGGTTCCATGCTGGACAATGAAATAATGCACCTGCACTTGAAGCAACATGTTTCTAATGCAACAGAGAGTACACCTTTGGCTTTCCATTGGTTTAACTTGAAATGTTACCACTAAGTTGAGTTATAGTTAATTTGGCCGTCTGATCTGCTTTGTTTGGATTGACACGGCTTCCATCAGAAGTAGACTTGCCCCATATACTTGGTGGAGCAGAGCTCAGAGCCACTTCCGGGATGCACTTTGTTACGTCCCGTGGAATCACAGATGTTGGCTAGAATGGCCGCGTGACACAACCAAGGTGAGATGAGATCTCCCAGTTTAGCTATAAAACCTTAAAACACTGCTATCATGGAAGGAGCAACCGTCTACAAGGTCTACAGATCAAAAACCAGTGCCACAAACCTGACCACCGCTACATTAAACATTATAGTCAGTGGTCAATCATTAGCAAGAAAGCTAAATAACTTTGGACTGATAATACATGTAGTTGAGAAGCTATATCAGTAATGTAAAAGATATTCAGAGGACTGATTCAGTGAAATTATGCAGACACATTACTAACTAACACAGCTGCATGACTAAATGGTTACAAATACCCATGCCTACTGTGTTTTAATTGATTTAATTAAAATGGATCATCAGTCCTTTGACTGTTTTGACTTGACTTATTATTAATTGGGACTTGCTTGACTCTTGGAGGTTAAGACTTGGAGGTGACTTGTAGGAATGATTTACCCACAGCAGTGTCATCCTGGCCATTTTAGTTTCGCTACTATTACTACTACTATTAATTGCAATCAGTGGGCCATTCACAGTGTCAGGCCACAAGGATGTCCATGAAAAATGGTGGAGAAGACATTTCAGACTTTCTTTTATATTTTATTTTACTTCCCTCCCTCTCTGTTTCCCTCTAGCCCTTCTTTCCTTCTTTTTATGCCCTCCTTCCTCTTTTCCTCTTTTTTTTATTTGGCATCACATTCCTCTTGCTGTGACACTGCCTTTTTCAAAAAGGACATCAAAAGAGGAACATCATCAGATCTAAGATTACCTTTTGTTTACCAAGTGCTGTTGGTGCTGTATCAGCGTGCGTAAATCAGCTTGTGTGTGTGTGTGTGTGTGTGTGTGTGTGTGTGTGTGTGTGTGTTCCAGACGATGGTGCGTTAAAGACATGTGTGTCACTGAGGTGAATGGAGGTGGCAGGGTGCTAACAGCTGAAGACAGGTTTCAAGGCAGTGAGGTTACAATTGGTGTTAATAGATGCCTTCCTAAAGAGCAGATCACAATACACATTATAACACCCCCCCAGCGTGCGCTCATACAGCTCTTTCTCTGCCTGTCACGAGCTGTGTTTTAGGGTGTGTTGGTGTGTTAACCACAGATTGACTGAACGTATTTTCTAGCCAGAACGTGATGAGGTGTCAGAGTGTGAGTATGTTTTCTATGCTGACATTCGGGAGAAACAGATGAAATTTGGGAGGACATAGGGATCAGTGTAAGCGTAGATCAGCTGAGACAAGAGCTGCCTTTGATTTTCATTCTCTTTTGTGCTTCTGTATCTTTTACAATACCGACCTTCAAGTCAGCTTTATCCTGTTGCTTTCATATTGTCAGTTTTTTAGGTATCAAAGCCGCATGGCTCTGGTCCACCACCGTGGTCCATACTCAAATATTTTGACAGCTACTGAATGGATTGCCAGAAAATCTGATTCAGACATCCATTTTCACCTCATGATGAATAATAACAACTCTGGCTGTCTCTTGTCATATCCTTTAGCTCCACCATCAGTTCAAGCTTTTTACTTTGTCCGATTACTGACAACATTACCATCGGCCTCAGCTGTACTTTTACTTTAGTGCTAATAAGCAAACAAAAGCATGCTAACAGGTTAAACTAACATTATGACCATGGTTAACAGCATGTTAGCGTTGTCCATGTTAGCTGATGTCAGCATTAAGCCTGCATGTCTGGAGAAAAATCCAAAATGCAGGTTATTAACTGGAAAAAGTGTCTTTCATGAGATGAAATTTAATTTGATTTAATAGTCAGTTATAAATGAACTTGAAGGATATGTGTGTACAGCAGCACAAGACACAGACCAAAAATGCAAGGAAGAGGTGATTACAAGAAAAAATAAAAAATAAAAAAATCGTAAAGATATATACAGTGTAATATTATATGCAAATGTACAGATATATATATATGTTCATATTATAATTTCTCTAGTTCTTTCTACTTTAGGCAGGTCTCCCTCAGGGTTTGACTAAAACATGTTCTGTATTTTATATATTATTTTACTTGAGTAGTAATTTTGCATTATAGATGTCTGATTTTCCAAAAGGTCTGAATGGTGGCCTATAGTGGTATCAGTCTGCTGTATTGTGTATCACTGCTTCCTGCAGGCCTCCTCTCCTGCAGCTCTGGTTAGGCGCAGCCAGGCTAAGCTACAGCACAGACCTGTGCAGCTGACACCCGGCAGCCTCTGGGAGTTGACAAATGGAAAAAGCCCTGAAGATGAATGAAGCACAATTACCCGAGGTAACAAATGTTCCTAATGATTTATGCCCGGCTCGGGTTGCTTTATTTTTGCCTGGGTGCAACTCTGCAAGAGGACAGTGGTGTTGGTGCAAACCCTTAGGCTGCTCTGTGCTGATGCTCAGACAGCGAGCTGCAGACATTGACTAATGGGCTATGTGAGACCACCGCCATTGATATTTACCTCATTTCTCCTCGCTCGAGCACTGTCTCGATGACGTCAAGGCTAGCCATCATCCTTTGAGATTTTTTTGTTTCTTTTTTCAGGCTGAGGTATGGGTGATGCCAGGGGGCCCCCTCGCTCGCTTGCTCCTTCTAAAGGCCGGCCCATTGGTGCCCCAGGGCAGAGGAGAGAGAAGGTGAGAGGGAGATGGAGAGGGGAGAAGGTCAAACTAAAAGCTTCAGGCATTGTGAAGAAACACACACTTCTCTGTGTTTTCACTTGTCTACTTGATGAACTATCATTCTCACTACATGGCGGACAAAAAAAAGGACACATGGTTTTTTTTTATAGGTGTGATGGAAATAAATTACAGTCATAAAACACCCACAAATACAGTTCTGCAAACATCTTTTAACACCTGAGATCTGGGTTGACCTAAGGGCTTATGTTATATTCAAGCATAAACAAATGGAGCATTCAGGACTGATAGAACATCAAATCATGGTTGATTTTTTTATGGATAACTGAAGAAATCATTCAAAAAAAGAAACAGTTTGAGGTGAGGAAAAGAATCTGTGCGAAAATGAAACTTTACTTTTTATTTTATTGTGAAGATATTTTGACTTTGACTCACATGAAGCATGCTTCTCTCTATCTGACCCTTTCTTTCACCACACATTCAAGGTGAGCTGAAAAGTCAGGAAAAGCCAACTACTCTACTCGGAGCCCTAAGGCCATGTGGAAGTTCTCACCTCACTTTTTTAGTATGAATTATTGCTGCTTTGATATCCTGGCGCAGCGCATGTGAGAGTTATGAGATTTGAAACACTAGTTGTGTGCAGAGTTGCAAACCTATTCTCTGATTACAAACCTCCGGTCCAGGTGGTCTCTCTCAAACTCCAGACACCAGCTTAACTACCATCATGAAAAATAAGACTCACAATCCATATTTACAGTGGAACCTCTCTCTCTCTGAATAACTAATGGCCAGAGCGCTTCATTCATCAAGATCAGATTAATTGCGATAATAAAGCGTTGTCTTTTTGAATAAGCTTTAGAAATTCGGTGAAGCTCTTCACAGGAGGTACTCATTTGTCTGTTCAATGAAATTAATCACCTAATTGAAAAATCATTCCGCAGAGACTTAAGCGTCAACAGAGGCGTGGCAAAATCATATAAATGATTATTCAATTGAAACCATTAACCAAAGCAGCTGTTATTATGATAAATCATGAAGGAAACCCAAACAAGCCCGGCTCAGTGGCTCGCTCATAATGAATATTACTCCACTTTTAACCTCGTGTGATTTATGTGTTGTTTGGTAATCGTAAGAGGTGCAACCTCTGAAATGTTGAATACATATTAAGACATGGATCAGGTTTCTCAGTGTTTTTACTGTATAAAACCTCAGGTTGAAAGTGTTACATGTTGCACTTTAACATAAATAAATCATTAACACATTAACTTGAGATGTCAGTACTGCGACCAACTGTGGCTGTTACTGGGAACACTGGGGGGAATTAGAAGCCGTAGTTCATGTTGCTGCATATTGTGAGTCACTTGCAGTGTTGGGCAACTTACATGAAAAATGTGACTCATTACTTTACTTTGTAACTCAGCTCAGTCAAAGATGCCTTTACACAACCTCAATCCTTCACACCCACACGTCACATATTGTGTATTTAATGTGTAAAAAACACAAGAAGACAACGTGATTGCACACCCTGCAACTCTGAGCAAAACCTGGGTCCTTCCTGAGTGTGGGCTTGTCAGTAATTATTGTTTGGAAGTTAGCTAAGAGGACACCACAACTTTGGAGTTAGCAGGAGAGTCATATCACCCTTGGTGGAAGCAAACCACCTCCTGTCACCTCCCGCCCCTCACACACCCCATACCAGTCTGTCCACTGAACACACAGGCAATATAAACCCTTCACTAAACTACAAGAGCAAACAAGCTGAATCCCATATAAGATGCACTTAATGCCTTAAAATTTAGTGTTACTGAAAATAGTAATTACATTATTACACATTACACATGACGTGATGGCTTACTGCTCTCCACCAATCACATAGACAGATTTGGAAATTCTCTCTTTACTGGACCAAACATGAGGTTTTGCCAGTATTGATGAGACGTGTTCCGGGTTTGTCTCTTTTGACCAAAGGAGTGCCTTTATGTAAAGATAAGCAGCAGGGTTTACTTCACTGTGTTATTACATTTCAGAAATATGGTCAACATTGATGAAGGCACTGATGAAAAGTCAAGGATATAGTCGTATGTCTTTATATTCGCTGGTCAATCAGAGGAAGCCTCTCTTTTGCAGGAATACCCTGCTCACATTCACACAGTTAGAAATGGTCCCAGCTGGAGGATGCCCAGTATAAGCACAGTCTGATCTACTGACCATTGAGCAGCTCCACTACAAAGGTTGGGGTTAAGGTCCTCCCTCAGCAGCACCTCAGTGTTGGTAATAAGCAAGGCACAAACAATACTGTTGCACTTTCTCCGCCTGTTACATTTATTACATCAAGGTGTTGCAGCTAAGTGTGGCCCTGTCATGCCCTACTGAGACATCTTTTATAAAAAATGTATATCCTCCTTCAACTGCTGATGGCTTTGTCCTGAAGATAGACCTTTAATTTACCAGGAAGACCCCTCAAGTGACATTTTATTGAACTTTTAGTTTGCCAGGAAGTCTCCTCAGATACAAACAATACCCTTTTAGAATAAAGACCTTGCCAGAATATCAGGTAAAGCAATGAACACATGTAAAATTAATAAATGGATAGTCTTTGTATTATGTATCAATCCATCTCAGTGCAGCACAGTGCTTCTAGAGGCCCAGCAGTGACTGAAATTAACCTGAGGCATTTCTCTTTGATATATGTTCCCACAAACACGCACACACACCTCCACCCGAAGACATAGACGTAGTCACGAGTCGACAAAAAAGTAGTCCCATATGCTCACATGCATGTACAGACATACGCAGAATATTTCCAAAATATCACACAGATGCGTTCTATCGAAACACGCTGGGCCTGTACACGTACTCGCTGTGTCACAGTGGTATGTTTCATTCATAGTTGAATCACTGGGGGACTAATGGGAGGACATGGAAATGTGGGTCGAGCTACAGCGACCCTTTCATCTGTGGTCCTGTTCATCCTCACTCCCGCTGCTATTCGTCTGGAGAGATGCCTGTCACAAATTCCTGCCCCGCATGTCAAAGACACCCTTTGCCTTACAGACACGACCCAATGGTACACTCACTTTGCTGGAGCTGAAGCTGACATCTGGGCCGCAGAGACAAAGGTGAAACACGGGAGTGCGCTGATGCATGCTGGGTAACGTGGCTCATTTCTCAGCCGGCACATACTGTAGTGTGGTGAGCGTGGGCCGCGAAACAAGTCTGACTTTTTCTGCTGTCATAAAATATATCAGATTTCACAACAGTCAAGGTGACAGAAGGGAAAGGGCTGCAGACGTCGTCTCATCTTTCCTTTTTGTTGCTCTGCAGGTTTTCATCATTGTTTTTTATGCCGTCAGTTCAACGTCTATTCAAACTGTATGTTGGGTTACACTGATTAATGACAGACCTATTTCCAGCAACTTCTCCTTTTCCCTTTCCCTCCTCTGCTCTCACTCATCTCCTCTCTTTTGCTTGTCACATCCCTTCTCCTTCCTCCTTTCAGAGTTTAAAGTTGATGTGACCTTCCGAGCACATGCATTGCTACTTCTGTGGCTGGTGTCTGCAAGGCACTGCTTTGTTGTTTGTATTTAGAACAGCTTCAACTCAAAAAGTAGCCATCTTTTTGAGTTCTGCATGGAACTTGAAACATGAAACTAATAACGTCACGGCTGTTATGTGAACTGCAGTCAGTATCCTGTTATTTGCTTTTGCACTGTGTAGGCACAAACGAGTCTCCTCTTGGTCATTGGCCAGAATTATTACAATTAAACTAATTGTACTGTCTGTATTTAGACCACTGGCTCAATGATGCCAATTAACTTGCTATTTGTAAATCACTCCACCAATGCCAAGAAACAACCGATGCCAGGTCCGCACCCTGCAGCCAAGCCACAACCAGCCAGCAATCCCCAGCTTAGCTGACTTGACTGAGAGTTAGCTAGGTGGTTGATTGTGCCTTGCACTAGCTAAAACCACTGTATCTGTTAATCAATCAGAGTTATTTGCCACGTTTAAGATGCAACCACGCTGTAATTTAATCTCATTGAATTTTGCATGAAAAATAAGAAAAAGACTTGGTCGAATGGTGCCGTCTGGCACTCCACGCCAAGTCCCAGTGGAGGAACATTACAGGATTCAGGATGATAAACTACTTGTAACTGATGGAGGCAGGTCACCCACTTCACTATCCAACGCCTGTGCACTGGCTGCAAAGATGTTTGACAGAGAGAAACCATGGGGTTGGGATTGCAACTGGTGTTTAATCCCTCCGTGTTTATCTCGGTGTTATGGATGCATAGAGGCTTGTGGCCATAGCTAGTGGTATGTTTCACACGCTATGCATCAATGGTAGCGTTGACTTCAGACTCTGTGTTGGACTGTTGAGGTGGATGCTGGTTGTTTTTGGATTTTAAGGGACTCTAATTTGCTAAGCAAATGCTATTGCTGCACAGTACTGATGCAGTAGAGGAGTGGAAGAGAAACAAGGCGCTCAGGAGCACATGAATGTTGCATCCCTTGGGTTTTCCAGATAACCTGTCTCCAGTCCTTTACAGAGAAAGCAGTCCACATGCTCACACAATGCTCAGTGATTAATACACATAACTTGCTTCGCATTCTTTTTTCAGTGTCAGTTACTCTGATGCAACAACTTTTAATATTTTGTTGACATTTTGATTTTTTTTTGATTATATTTGGGGTTTTTTGTCAAGTGGGCTAGAAATATTTCTCCTACACCAGGAAGACTCCCAGCCCAGCTGAAAAAAACATCTCCTGCCCCGAGGGAAACCGTCTCAGTTCCTGTGCAAATAAATAACAGCACATGCAGTCAAGACAAAACAGCAATTATCCAGCAGAGAGAGAGAGAGGGAGAGAGAGAGAGCTTCACAAACCAATATTTTCTTGTTCCCCACTGCTCTGTTTTTACATGTTTCCTACCTCTGTTTTTGTGGCCCAGTTGGCAAATACGTATCTCCGTGCAGTTTGTCGTGTTTGCATAAATACTGTTTAACACTTTGATGATCATGAGGTCTTTATGAGCTGATCCCTCAGTGAGAGACTGCTATTATCCCCAAAGACAACAGGAGTTCATTTTGAGTTCTGTTGACACTAAAGTCTGAGCTGAAAACCATGTCTGTGCGGTTGTTTCAGGCTCTGTCTACTGAGTAGTCCGCTCTACAAATGCAGGCATGTTTCTCTACAAATATGAGTCTGTGTATAAACTAAGTCTTAAGCCCGGCTGACAGCACAGTTTGATTTTTCAATATGCCTCGCATGGAAGCCTCTCCACCCTGTTTTAAGTAATAAGAGATTACAGGTAATCTCCTGGTAATGGCAGGTTGGCATTCCACTACAACAGGCATTTCTGAGGGACTGTGGGAGATGTTGTCTTTGACCTAAAAGCCTCTTAAGCCTTTCTCAACGTAATAATTGGTTCATTGATTGGAGCAGAATAGAACTTTACCAACTCAACAAGATGCAGGTGTATTTTTACATATGGAGGTGTGTTTATACAGTATGTTGGTACGGATGTGCGTTGGCTTGTGAGCATGGAGATGCATATAATATACACATGCATGCATCTGCAGGCACTGACGCTGATGGGACATGTAGTTTTACTGGAAAACTAGCATTCCAGGCTGTGAAATATGGCTGCCGTAGCGTTGATCAACTGATGGGGGATGAATTTTAGATTGAGGTGTTTACATTATTTAAACACTCATCTAAACATTGTTGGATTCAGGATGTTTAGAGAGAAAACCAACAACAGGTTCTTTTCTTTTGTCATTACCTGGTTGAGGCTATCTAACAGACTTTGTGCATCTCTCTGGAGCTACAAAAAGCTTTATGTAAACATAAGAAGACAGTAATGTGTAAATGAAATGTTTATGTGAATGGTTCTAGCAGGAGACTCACTTATTGTTCATTCAAATGTGAATTTGAATGAGTTCAAAGAGTGGTTCTAGCAGGAGACTCAGGAACATATGACCTGGGATCTTGTCACTCTGCTCACATTACTTGTCTAGAGAGTAAATTAAAACAAACATGTTCTCATTTTGTGTGGGCATCGTGCCAGTTAATGACACTGATAATGTTACAGTACATGACATGAAGCAGAGGAGGGGGGTGTCTCCTGTCAGCAGCCAAACAACCAATTACCTGTTCTCTCACCCTACTGTGTAATTTCCACTTCCTGCAACAGACGGGTGACATGTTTTTAAAGTCCAATGTAGTGATTTGATTTAAATGGCATATTGCTAGAAAGACTGTTATAATAAACCCCCTCTTTTGTTTTGGTAATTCAGAGATGTAGTGATGACGAGGGGAAGACGTGGTAGCTTGCCAATAAAAATGTGTGTCTAAGCGGCTAGTTGTCCTCATCCCCTGCAGCCTGATCCATCTACAGTCTTTCACTGTAAAGCTGAGTGCACCTTCAGTGGCGACCTTAAATGAAATAAATACACTGATAATAACGGCTTCATTGAACCTGTTGCACTCTCATTACATTACTGAGTGGCTCCCTCTCTCCTGTGCCCAGCGATGTTGTTCTGGAGGGTAAGCTGAGCTCTCCTCTGGCGTCCTCTCTGGTGTTGGTGATGTGTGCTTTAATACTTGAGCTGCTGTGTAAACTCTTGCCAGTCCAGGCAGATGTGAGGGATGGATTTGCTCGCGCCACTGCCAAATCACAGTTGTCTTTTCAAGGTCCCTGACCCCGAGATAAATGGCCATCTGCAGCAAATATAACTCCTTTCAATTTGATTACAGTGCAACGTTACTACGTGCACTCTGCAAATAAACCTGTATGGCAAAGATGGAGTGCATGCCAAACCGTGTGACCCGCACGCTACAAAAAATGTGAAGAGTCGCTGTTTGTTTAAAAAAAGTTTCTGATGTTATGATTTTTCAGATAGATAAATGCAATTTTATTTCATTTACTTGGTTCAAGAGAGTATTTTTTCCATTTAAAAACAGAAAAATAAGTTGGCAGCAGACTAAATGTGGACATTTCTTGCAGTGGTTTATTTTAGCATGCCCACTCTGTTAGTATAGACTGAGTCAAACGATCCCAGATGAATGACCCCCGTGTGCGGGCTCTTCACAGGAAGACCATGATAAAGTTCTCACATTAAAACGTGGCAACGTGTTTATTCTGCGTTTTGCATTTCGTGTGCCAGCCAAGAGCCGCGACCAAGGTGCTTTCCATTGCTATTCAGTAAATATTCAGCTGCCTTTGTGTGATTCACCTGAAAGGTCAGAAAGCAGCATGTCCAATCATTGCTCAGCCCTGTGCTGATTGGCTGGCTGCCTGCTCTTCATTGTTGGGTGCTTATGCCGAGCAGTAGGCTGTACTGATTTGCTGTTTGGAGAAGATTTAGACTTGTCACACACATGCACACTCACACACATGCACACAGTGGTTTTAAGGCAGTGGGGGTTATAGGATTATAAAGAGGAGAAGTGAAAATTCCTGTTTGGGAGATCTGCTGAGGCTTAGGTTTCCCCATCACACATGTCACGGTGGAAAAACTCCCAGGAGGAGCTGGGGATCGAAGCGTCAATCCCACACTAGGCTCAGGGTAAACACAGAAGTATTCAATGACCCAAATAGTGCTCTCTGGGTTTCTTTTAGCCCAGCTTGTGTTTCTTGCCTGTGTCGCTCTGAATGGTAACGTTGCCACGCAACTATATATCCAACTCTTGCTGTAACAACACACCTGAGTATTTTTCATGACAGAAAAGCCAGCGGATCAAATGCTTTCACATCCATGGCTGACCACACTGCAAAAAGCATACTTAATATATCTCTAGATGTAATGTAGTAGACTGCAGGGAGAGAAGTTTGAAGCTAGCTGATAACTGAAGTCAAAACTAAATTTGAGAATATGCACAGAGAAAATAAAAACACAAAAAGGAGGAAAGAATTGTTTTTATGAACAAATTGTTAGATGCGTTTACGTTTGCAAAATAGTAATTAGTAATTTTATTCACAAAATGAAAAGCAAGTAGGCGCAATGTCAGAATGAGAAGGAGAAGGATTCACGTCAACGTCCATCCCTCCATGGCAGTGAGATAAAGAACATCCCATTCTTTCTGGAGAAGCCTGTAGTTTTGTTTTGAGAGTGCTGCAGCTACAAGGGAACATGCATTACAAAGCAGGAGCACTTGAGTGACTAAGCTGGATGTCATCGTCTGAGAGAGAGAGAGAGAGCGAGAGAGACTGCAGGGGCCTGTAACAACAGAAGGAACAACACTCAACTCACCACCGACTGTCAGCCACACAGTCATCTGAAATGGCTGCGTGTGTCAACACCTCCAAGAATCACTGTTTCTGCCTCAGTGTGTGTGTGTGTGTGTGTGTGTGTGTGTGAGAGAGAGAGAGTTGCATGAATGTGCGCTCACTTTACCACACATAACCTGCAGTATCTTAGATGTTTAATGTTTAATTTTTGTATCTCACACTATCTGCCAGTATCATAAATACACAGTGTGTCAGCTTCTTCCAAATCTTTATCGATGCTATATGATGTTTACGATGAGACTTTACTGCTGCACAATTCTATTAACTGGAAATATAGACTTATGCATACAACTATGCACAGCTCCGCCAAAATCAGCCTGACATGTTTGGTATCTTTTGAAACGTTGGGATTTCATATTGTGTGTTTAAGGTAAAGAGAACTTTGTAATGACTAAACTTTGATGTCCAACAAGGAGAAACATGATAAAATGGCCCAAAACCTTTCCCTCAGGAGAAACGTGCTGCAGCATAAAAAACAAACGGGAAAACAGTGATCCTTGCTCTGTCCAAAATTAATACAAATGAATCACTTCAAAGCTGACGAACCTACTCATGAATATTCATACATTTCCTAAATTGTTGAACTATTCCTTTAAGGGGTGGTTCAAGCGAGGGATTTCCCTTTTCAGTGTTGACATCAGTTTCTCACACTTGCTTTCTCTCTTCTGCTTCATCATTCTTTCAAACTCAGGGCACATCTCCTGGTTTCATCCGGCTGCTGTTCCCACTCTACTGTCTGGATTCAAAACTTAGCACCAATGTACTTTGATAAAAATTCAATAACTTAATCATTTATATGGAGGAAAGCACAAAATGCCCAAATAATACCTTATTTTCAGCTTGCCTTGTCTGACGACATACAGTTAAATATCAGTAAGATCTGTGTGTAAACAGAGACAAGTGAGCAGTTGAAGTTAATAAATCACTGCAACCATTAAAACACCACAGATCTGAGCTCTGAGGTCTAGCAGCAGATTTTTTTTTTCCAACAATTTTCAGGACCAGAAGTAGAAATGACACCATGACACCAACTGGCACTCCTGTTGACCCCTTCACATGAAAGAAAAATAAACGGAGGATTTAATGTACTCCACATCTCATTTGACACTACCGAAGCTTAAAATATTCAACCACCCATGAGAATATTTGATTCTGAAGCGAGTGCCGGGCGGTGGAGGTGATGCTGAGATCAGTCTTTGGCGTGCTGCAGCCCTGCAGGTCGTCCAGAGTTTAAGCTAAGCAATGTGGGAGCAGAACAGCTTAAAACACTCTGCACGGGGGTTTTCTCAGGTGAGTTGAGGGCATGGATGATCTCCGTCTTCAGCCAGTGGTGGGCTTGGCATTGCTGGGAGTGGTGCTGGTGTTAGTGGGAGCCCTGACTCTGGGAATGAGGTCATGGCACTGGGACTCCAGCGTTCCCCCTCGGCTCTTTCGGGCCCTGAGGCTCCCTCACATCTGTGTGCTGTCTGACCCAGCGGCAGGCAGCTGCTCCCTCTCATTATACCCCCTAATGGATGGATCCGTTTCCCTCTGACCTCATCCTCTCTCCACAACAACATCCCTCCATCGCTCCATCCTGATACCCCTTCACCCAGGCACAGACCCCCTATTCTTCTACCCCAAAAGGCTGAGATCGCACGACAGCAACGCTTTCGATTACCACAGATTACAGTGGAACTGCCTCATATACACAGTGTGTCAGTAAAATAACCTTTTTGTACCCGTATGTATGAGCTAACTTAGACTGCAGTTTAATTCAGGGCTCTCTCAGTCCTCAGTACCTCAAATAAGTGTGTTAAACTGACATTTCCTCTTGTGTAAGTGATGTGAGGTTTGAATGATCGCACACAAAAACTAACCCGGCTGTATGCTATCTGTAGAGCACATACAGAGGTTTGTTTTGCTCATGTACACTCACACGCATCTTCTCCAGCCATTCACCCGTTTCTCTTTGCCTCTCTCTCTTCATCCACGTCCTTTTCCAGTTATTTTCCCTTTTTCACAACTGAGCGTCTCTTGAAAATCATATCACCTTCCACCTGTCTTCATTCCTTTGAGATCTCTCCACAGCTCAAAAAAGCACCTCAACAATGCACTGGGTATTTTCATCTATTTGTGCGCGAGTGTGTGTTCGAGCATTCATCTTGTCCAGTCCATTGAGAGGGGAAAGAAAAGGCTGCTCTCCACCTGTGTTTGCCTCTGAGTAAACAGGAGCTGTTGTCAAGAGTGGAAGACAGCTTGCGGTTTGCTCTTTGGAATTGAATTTCAACTTCTCTCGGCTCTTTTGATTTCGGCGCAGAAGGCAGAGCGAGCTATCAACACGCCCTCCCATCGCGGCTTCTCCCGAGGCGTGATGGATAGAATCAGTAATGCCTCGGTTTAGCCCAGATATTTGTCTTTATCATTAGCACAGGCCCGCTGCTGTTTGAAGCTCTGTCTCAGAGGCAGGCTCAGACTATTTATAGGCTTGGAGGCTTTTTCAGCGAGCTCATCTCCTCCCATCTCATCATGTCTCCTCTCAACTCATCTCAGACTTGCTGAGATGCGGACTGAGGAATTGCTCTTTTATCGCACAGCTTCTGTGTATTTTACCGAGTGGCTGCGATCCATCACACCCGTTGGTTTAGCCGCAGCTCTCAGACCTGTCGATCGACACGCGATGCTGGTCGGACCCGCCTGGTGATCAATGGCTTGAGGTGTAGACCAAGAGAGAGGGAAGCAGGGAAGGGAAGGCAGATGAAGAAAGAAGCAGAGGAGTGAAAGACAGACAGAAAGTGAATGGAATTGAGTCCATGATAATCTCCTCTGCAGATGGAGGAAAGCAACAAAAAAAAGAGAAAATGGGAGGTATTATGGGCCTTATGATGATCCATGGGAGATCTTAAATGCATTTCGGTGATGCAATTCCTGGGATACTTGAGTGTGTATGAATGAGTGTGTGTGGAGGGCGGGGGTGTGGGGCAGATAGAAAAAGGCCAAAATAAAAGCGCAGTGGCAAAACATTTGGTTGCCTGGCAACAGGGCTTCAAGCAACGGTAGTATTGAGTTATGAAGAATGGTAGTGCATGACTCGACTTCCCCGATCCGGTTTCAGGACGGCGTTGGGGTGGGGTGGTGGGGCGGGTGGAGTGGTGGGGGGGGGGTAAAGACGGAGAAATGTCTCCACCTGTCCTGATTTGTCAGGGCCGGTGAACAATGACACAGGCTGGTGTAGACTTTGTCTTGGGTCGGGGGGGGGGCTCAGTCTGGGCTGAGGTTTAGGGGTCTCTGGTTAGTTTCAAAGTCATTCCAAGTCATTTACACAGCATGTGATTACACTGTCTTATCACTCGCCTGTGAGATGGTTTATAGGCGGAGAGGCTTTAGACAGAGAGAGAGGCTGTGTGAGGGGGTCAGAGGTGGAAGAAGTACATTGTTTCCTCAAGTATAAATACCTCAATGTAATAATACTCCTATACACGTTAGTCATATATTCAAAATCCATACTAAAACTACAGATACACAGTCAGCTAAATGTACCGCAAGTATTAAAAGTCCCTCGAATGTTATTTATTATTTAAGACATTATCAGATCTTTAATATCCATGCATCCATATAGAAGCAGCATGTTACTGTTATAACTTTTAACTACTTTATATACAGATTGGTATTTTAGTCCAGTGGTTCTCTCCAAAGGGTCACATGATCTGATCTGATCTCATGATCTCTGGGCTTCAACCGAGAAAAACAAACAACAACACTATTCCCAGAGGATTACGTTTATATGAAAAGTTCCGAGCATTTTCAATCCTTATGATTCTCATAATTCATTCTCTGTCATTCCTCGTCATGCTCAGGGTGTGTGTGTTTGTGTGTCCCGCAGACCTGCACTCGCATGTCAGTTTGTCAAACCCACCAGCGCGACGACGCACAGACAGAGAGACAGACGGACAAGGCCGAAGCTAATCCTGATGGTTTTGACTCTGCATCCTCTCCAGGCTCGTGTCACTGTGAGTTTCCCACCTCCAAACACGCTTCCTCTCACTTTCACTTCATGTGCCGGTTTCACAGCAGTTTTTACTAACTAACAAGAGGACAAGACAAAGGAGCAAAATATACGTTAGATTTAATAGAAAGTTTTAATATATAAATTCCTGAAAATGGGAAAAAAACATTGATTTTAAGAAAAAAAAACTCACAACAAAAACCAACAATGTGTCCGCCTCTCAACACTTCCTGAATCCCCTTTTATTTGTGTGGCTCCGGCTCAGAGTCTATTTGTGTTTACTGCGATTACAGCAATTTTAACAAAAAAACCCCAGAAAAAAACAGAATAACAAACAAACAAAAAAAACAAAACAAATGATCAATAGAAACATTAAAGTAAAAGCCCATTCAAATACTCAAACAAGCACCAGACATCGTTGTTCATGTGATCTATATGCTGGTTCCTCTGGGCTGCCCATCATGTCGATATTCCCCTCACACATGTTGGAGCTACAGTATCATATATTGCACAGAACACACACATACACACACACACACACACGTCTTCCCTGCTGTTTTAGCCTGAGGCCATCTGGTTGAAACCAGGTAGCAACACTGGAGGCAGGGAGTGGACTGAGGATCCCGCGGCTGTACAGCTGAAAATCACTTCCTCAGACAGTCGTCCAAATAAGAGGCTGAGCCCTCGAAACACAGTGTGCGCTCCTGTGCTGATTACAGTGAGCATGCATACCAGGTGGGAAACACACATGCTGTTCTGCGCCAGCGCAGCGAGTCTGCTCCGTATCTCATCCTCGGTGGTGGAATTCAGCTTGTAACATGTGCTTTTCCCTTCCGTTAAACCTCCAAATGACAGTGTCTCATCCAACAGCACTGGGAAAGAACCTAATGTTTGCTGCTTGTTGGTACACAACACTGCGTAATAATTATAAGAATCACTTCTCCAGTCCACCCCTGTCTGCTCGCCGTGTGTTTGCTTAAGCGTGTATGTTTACTCATGTATGTTATGAAGTGGTGTAAAGTCATTATAAACACGTGCTTGTGTGTGTGTGCGTTTGGGGGCCAGTCTATGTGTTGTCTTACACGTGTTTATTTGTTTAGATTATTTGTCCTTAAAGACAGGTATTAATATTTTGCATCAGTAGTGGTATTTAGTATCATTTTATTAACATAATATTTGCATGCTATCAATTTCCCAGCATTATCCTGAGTTATTCTGTGAGAACTGTGTAGCTGGTTTAGTAGAAAAGCCTCTGGGACACTAATACAAAGGGTAAGCATGTTTATGAATGCTTTCCTTGTACACAACCAATGTATATTTGGTCAATTCTAGTCCCTTAAAACTATAATTTTATACTAAGCAAAGGTCAAATAGAGACAAAGTTTTGGAAGTTTAGTTGTGCTGCAAACAAGACCTGTAAACTACACTTGTATTGTCTTGGTTAGACAGTGTACAGGATTTGATAAATGCACGTTCACATGATGCTGGATGTGCATGTTAATCAGGCGTCCTAAAGGATTGTGTTTGATGAATGATTTTACAATTTATAGTGAATGGCCAGCTTTATTCATTCACCACAATGTGCCATTTTTATACTTTGGCTGTGATTTGACCCTTGCCTGAACAAACCAAGCGGGCTTTTTAATGATGATCAAATAATACAGTGAAATCTTCACATTTAAAAGCTGAAACCAGTGACTGTTTGGCATCATAATAATTTCTGTTGACAGTTGACAGTTGAATTTACATTTTCTGATCTAAATATACCTCTCAATAATGACATTTAATGACATACGGGACTGTAGGAAAATGATTTTGGGTTAGACACAGGCTCAGACACTTGTGCCACTCTGACAGGTTGCTTATTACTGTGCATTGGGGCGGTGCACAATGTGACTGTATAATATTTTATAATATTAAAGCCTAAGATGTGATATTCCAGCTTAGAAATATTCCATCTGTTGTTTTTTGACTTTCAATCACAGTGTGCACTCAGGCAGCATGGCATACAGGGCACCGATTCATAGCTAAAATGAGTTCTGGAGACAGCTAACAGTTCCTTCCCTCTTGGAGTTTGTGGGTGTCTGGACGATGTCAGTGTTACGCAGCAGACTCAGCACTGGCTGTGATGACAGCATGAGGCCTAGTCTGATAAGACAAGCCTGCTGCTCGCCTGGGCAGCCCTGTGCCGCTCCCCTGACACCTGCTGCAGCTCTTACTCTGGGATGGTGTCAAAAGCCTTACATAGATATTATCTGTGCCACATTTCCTGCTAGAAGAACACACATGTTTAGTGGCATGGAGCCTGAGCTGTGCCTATGAGTTACTACTGAAGGCAGGTCTGTCAATATGGCTTTGGGACTTGTTTTTCAAAATAAAAAATAAAATATTACATGCAATCAAAATGACCGCCTGAAGTTCAAAGTGCATTTGTTTTATTATTTCCCTAACATTGCAATAAAACCATGACGAGTGACTCCCTGATTATCATCATCGGTTCTTGGTTGTCTGACAGAATCCTCACATTTCGGAGTTTCCGTCTCAAGTTCTCTCTATCGCTGCTTCATCTTGAAAGACAAAAGCCTCGATTTCATCCATGACTGGCTTTGTCAGCTCGCAGCGAGAAGACAGATTAATCTACTGTTTATTTAGCTTGCCAGGACAGTCTGTCTGTAGCTCAGCAGAGAGTGATATTGGATCCTCTATGCTGTACATACCAGTAATGTCACACTGAAACTTACTTGTCAGGTGCCTTTGTGTTCTGATTCATTCATTCAGAGTGACTAGCAGGAGAAGCCTCAACACCTTGTTTAGCAACATTACACGTAGACAAATGGGTCAGAGGTCAGAGGACCAGAATGCTGACAAAGAAACACTGATGGGAATATTCATGAACAGAGAAAAGTAGTTCGAGAAAAGTAATTCTGTCTGTCACTTATTTAGGCCGTGGACGGTAACATCCAAAAATTTGTTTATTACAAATTTCTTATTGACTCCTTCAAAATGTTGTTAACAAGATGATGCATTGGACCACATTTTGATGGTGCATCTTTCATTCCTTTATCACATTCTTCCTTAAAACAACTATATAGTTAAAGTGACCTGTAGATCCCATTTAAAGATCAATATATCCAACTTTAGACACAAAGTCAAATATTACTGCACCAATTTTATATAAGGGCTTGCAGACTTTAAAGCAAACAGAATTATAAACAGCCCATGTGGAGTTATATGATGTGAGGTTTCCCAGGCAAAAGGTGTTGTGTAAAAACCCTAAAACCTACAGTTGCATTGTGGGAAATGTAGGTTTTAGTATTTTTGGTGTTGGAGTACCTTTAAATCATATCCAAATAACCCAAAACTCCAAATTAGTGGTGGGATACAAACCTCTCTATTGTATTTCGATCCCAGTCACATTAGTATTCATGTTTATGAATATGGAAACATCTTTTCCATATTGGTGTCACTACAAAGTTAGATTAAGATTATTTACTGAAACGTGTTTTTGTAAAAGTTATTGGTTTATGAAAGTAACCGTCTGGGGAGCTTTGCAGAGTCATAGTGGTGTAAGGATTATTTCTAAAGAATTAATGATACTGGCATTTACATACATACATTCAGCATTACTGAATATTATAATAAATCATGCCCCAGCAAACCCACTGGACGGGCCTGCTCTAGACCTTAAGCTTCCAGTGTCCCCATTAACAAGATTACGTCAAACTTGTTGGATTTATAGTAATACCCCCTGGCTAGAGAGAACTGCTAGCAGTGTCTATAAATACACCTGAAACACTTTTCTTCACTTGGTAGCTTGAATTGGAGCCAGCATATGTGCACATCATAACTTGTTAAACCAGGTTAGGCACATGCTCTGGTTACGAGAGCTGTGATTTAGATCTGCACTGATGTTAAAAGGCTTACAGTGGCACGGAAACATCTTGCTCAGTCAGGTTCTGTCTGTTCCGTCTCAAAGGGCTTTTGCGTTCATTTCGATGTCAACAAACGACATGGTGGCAAACAGCAAGCTTGCACACACGACCACGATGATTAGCTCTTTCCTCTGTGAGAATTAACCCACCGTCGCGCTGTTGAGGATGTGGCAAGCGACTGGTTTCTCCAAGACAACACCGAGACTCAACTCAGCTGTGTTCGAGTAAACAGTTTAAGCTGAGCAAGACCTCAACCAAAGCGTGGTCCATACCTGGCCTGCTCCATGCATGTAAACGCTGCCAGCAGCAGCATGTGCTGAACTCCTCTCTTAAAGGAAAACTCCTGTGTTCAAGACCCGTGCCTCAGCTGCCAACGTTAACAAAGAGCTACGCCATGTTCCCTGACATTAGCCAAGCACCGGCCCTCCTCACTCCGGTGCACAGGGCTGTCAGAGAGCAGGAGGCTCAGGGTGCTGTCACTTTGAATGACTCCATGAATAGGCCCGAGCCTTTTAGAGCACACTGTTTGGCTGTAAGCTGTTTTGACACGGGCCCTAATGCCTCTCTTGCACTTGGCCAAAGGGTTTGGGTTCAGAGCCCCGTTCATGAGGAGGAAAACTGCAGCCTGCAGAGACAAGTGGTGCTTCTCTGGCTGCCAGAGATGTCTCCCATCTCCCCCTCTGACCATCTGTTTGTCTGTCATACTGTCTGTCACTCTGTCTGCCTGCTTCACTGACGGACTGTAGTGAATACATTGAGAAATAAACCATATTGAATGATCTGGTGACTTTTGTACTTTAGGAACACCGAAATGAATGTAAATCAAATGTGACTGGAACTTAGACCCAGCTTGTCTCGTGAACACACACCTATGCTGAACTCTAGTCTAAAGCAGCGTGTATGAGTCATGTAGTAAAGCCCGACTGAACAGAAGGATCCTGTTACAGACCTTCAGACCTCCTTGATCTTATGCAAGGCTCATTTAATGGTGGGCTCTTCTAAAAGCCAGTGCCTTAACTTGGCCAATCAAAACATTATCTAGCTGAGCCCTGGTAGCTCATATTGTACTTTTGAACCTGCTTCAATTTCATTTTTTTCTTCTACCTGCATACGCTGCACACATATGCACAATCTGAAATAATATGTGGCAGTAACAGAGCTATGAGTTGATTCCCACTTGTTTCTTCGTGACTGAAAGTGCTTGCACTCATGGTTCTGTACTATAATGAAGTTTGCATAAACACATGCTCCAAATAGCAGGTTCTGAATCTAAAAGTCATAAACAGAGCGGCAGGTTGAGGCAGCAGGCTGCCCTCGAGGTAAAGAGGCGGACGTATAAATTTATTGTACCCACATTTTTATTGGCGGAATCGAGGTTAGTCTGACATGACTTTTTTATGATTTAAATTTAGAGTGCGCTGAATCAACAGCACGATAACATCACAGTTATATAAGTTCCAGGATGCAATGTTTTGGGAAACTTTTTAGATATTTTCATGTCAATGGTTTGTTTTTATTTTAAATTACTTTCAAACTTATTTCGTATTGTATTTGTTGTGGACTTTAATATATATTCTGCACTGATTTGTCATTTGTGTAAGTCTAACAGCATTTTATTGACACCAGTGCCAGAGTTACCTGTAAAATTAAGGTGTAACAACCACTGGAGGCAGCAAACTCACCTCCAGAACGACTCCTGTATCTGTTTTACAGCCATTATGAACAAACAATAGGTTGAGGGGCTTTATTGATTTATTTGAATGCGTCACATTAAAACAGACAGTCAACCACAAAAGTGATTCTAGCTTTCATATTATAATAATACATTGAATTTGAGTTGTGTTTGTGCCAACTTGGCAAATCAAACCTACGTACAATAGTCGCTCTTCAGTTGGCTTTTCGCTTAGCTTTTGGTGCCCACCAAATAATAAGGGCAGTATCTGGCTCACTGGCTGCTAAAGGCTCCGTTATGTTCACCGGCTAGTTGCTAACATTGTTTGTCTGCTGTTTGGTGCTGGACAGGTGCCTGCTGCATCTGGAAACAATGCTGATGAGAGCCGAACCAAAACAGTAAAGCTGTGGCCTGGACAGTTAAACAATGGGCTGAAGACACTAAAATCCCCGACTAAAGCGGGGGAACTACAGAGCTGAGTGATAACATTCTATGGGTTCATCACATTATACATAATAATTTCTTATGTTGTTTGTATAACAAATCTGATCAAAGCAGCTTTAATGTAAAGAGGGAAAATGGCTTTAATGATGCAGTCAATGCTCACAGTATTAAAACTTATATACTAAGAACTGCTTTCTACTTTTACCCTTTCTAAATGATTTCACCACAGCAATGACTCACTTATAATAGCAGTAACAGCTTGCAGAGACTACAACCATGTGATCTTAGCTAGCAAGACACTAAAGGCCAGTCTAAGACTCTGAGAAACGGCTTTGGAGCTGTGTGCGCTTGTTAAAGAATGGAGGGTAAACTCTTTTGCATGTACAAATAATCTCAATCTTGAATAAACAACAGCATATGGTTAAATCCTCTGCAGTCATAAAGTGCACTAATCTACGGGGAGCTGAGGCAGTGCAAACATGGCCTGCAGATAAGGCCGGTTTGATCCGCTGTGCACACTGCGGACCAAAGGCCCTCTGATGCTGCCTCTGTGCTGCCTCGCAGATAAAAGCCAGACCACAATAAGGCCACTGCAGTCAGCTACCACAGTGAGTTATTCTCTCTGTCAAACGTGTTTCTGTTGACTTGCTTGTTTGTTTATTGGTGGCTTGTCCCTTTGGAATTTGAGATCTGATCCTACGCTTACAGTAAACCCCGCGACAAAGCCGGGAGAGCGTTCCGGTTTCCTGTGTTTGATTCTCTGTGTGGATTTCACAGGTAAAGACCGTGTGCTGTCATTACAGAGAGGTAGTTGCGACAGGTGAGATGTTGCGCAACAGTGTATCTTTCATTCTTTCTGCATTTTCAGTCTTATCTTCCCAATAAGAGACAGCGAGTGTAAATTGTTTGTATATGTGGCTTGCATCTACGCGTGTGTGGCAGATGTCTTATGTTGTGGGGATTTTGACTAATTGCACCGAGACAGATTTCAGCGCGCAATGCACATGTCCGGATCGTCTGTGTATGGGCAGGCAGGGGATTTGATTTTAATGCTTTGTGATGCCGGACCCAAGCTGAGCCATGCTGACTCACTGCTCTGAACTAAAACACACAAATGATCAGCCAAACATTTGCTCTGTCTCTCCATAAAGCAGAACTTAAGCGCTGTGCTCCCAGGAGATCAGACGGCTGCGCTGTGCATTACTGCCATCTAATGGTCAGGGAGCTGTAAAACACTGACTTTGCACACTTGCACTGCAGTGTACAGTGTCAGCTGTTACATAAGCTATAGCCATGTAAAGTAAACACATTTCATTTTTGTCATTATATATACAGGATTATATGTCCGTATTTGTTTGAACTACTTTAAATGTGTCGATGTTTTAAAGAATTAATGAGAAGAAACCACACAGAAGAGCCCACGCAGTGCAGCACTGGTGGTCTCCGACTGAGGATATTGCCCCCCACGTGTGTATGTGTGTGTTCTTGATCCTTTTCTGCTAAGACACCTGCCCAATCATTGTTAAGCAACAATTAAAATCATGAGCTGATTCAGCCTTATCTGATCACACCACCCCACCTCTTTTGTACCTGCGGCTTAAAGCTCTTAAGTGCCTTTGTGGCTTAATTACATGTATCAAACATCAAATAATGGCTGCAGCTGGCTCGTGGCTGCGTGTACAGTGCAATAACTCATAAACATTGCACTATCACAAAGGCAACGGCACAATGGAGATGGCAAAGAGTATCGGTTTCACAAGCGCTGGTCAAATAGAGCTCCAAATGTAAGAAAATACTGACTGAGTGGCGGCGGGGGAGACAAACACACACTTAAAAGCAGCACGTTGATACACTGTATCCGCTGTCAGGACAATTCACCTGCCGCCATCTCTCAGCACCGCCATTCACGGCCTCGCCACATCTTTTCTGCCCGTGCAAATTGACATGTCATCACTTGACTTTATTGATCAAACCTCAGGTGCAAAGTGGAGGCCCCCGCTGGACACCTTATCTATCTCCTTTTTTCAAGTATTCTCTCTGTGATTGTGATGCTCCTTGCCTCTTTGGAGTTCCGTGTGGGTAAACACGGGGCTGAAAGCTGCCGCGGGCTCCTTTAGAAAACACTACAAAACTTGCTTTAACTGTAGCTAGCTGGCTTTCAGTGCCATACAAACACAGAGCTAATGCGCTCCCGGCTAACCTCGGTGCCCACTGTGGTCACACTAGTGTTGTCTGCTGACAGCTCCTGTTAAGACTCTATTGTGTGGACATGGCCGTGGAAGACAAGCAGGGTGGTAGTTAAGAGCACAAAGGGGACGTGGGTACACACTCCGTTCTTTCTCTTCTCATCACAGCTGCCATTTCTTCTGGCTGCTGCCCCGTCCATCACCCTCCATGAATGGGGCTCCCCAGGCCTCTCCTCAGCTCCTGAGGACAGAGGGTGGCGGGGTGTCGGGAGAGTGTGTGTGTATTGTGCATGGGGGGGGCTCACCCTAATCCTGGACCGCCAAAGACAGGTGCAGGCCAAGATATGAGAGGCTCATAATGGTGCTGACAGACAAGTTGCTCTGAGAGAGCCGGGATGGAGCGTAGTGGCTTTCTCAGTCGCTCCAGTTCCAATCTTCCTCTGGCCGGTTGTCTCAGGCTAAACGCTGGCGCAAACAGCGATGCTGTTTGGAGGAGGAAAGATAAATAGCCATGCAGTGAGGATGTTTCTGTTTCCTTCGTAGTGTGATTCACCTAACCCAGACTCAGCTTAGTCCCACAGCTTTCTACTTCAGGTTAGGCTGCTTTCTTTCATCATCAAGTATAAAAGAAATAGAATCTGAATAAATTTAAACCTGTGTTTCTGCTGTTTCTGAGATCTTTTTCGCTGTTGATTTTCTTTTAAAGGCAAACATTCCCCCACTATAAACACTTCTTCATAAGGTTTGAAATAAATAAGGATAAGAAGTTGTTTGGACTTGGAAATATACAGAAGGGGCCAAAAGTCTGAGCCTACTTTTTCAGTCACTTCAGTTGGAAACCCGAGGAGGCTTTTAGACATTTCTGTACGTTACTAACAGACCAACATTCAAAGAAAGAAAGGTGAGGTCGTGCTAACAGTCCGCGCTAGTTTCCTCCTTTGATAAAGGTAAGTTAGCACTTTGTGTTCAGAGAGATGCAGATGCACCTATGTTGGCATGAACTGACGTGAAGACGAGTTTTCACTCCAGGCGCACAAGATCAGTGCACCGACATCTAACATTAATCCAGCCGGTACACTGGGCCAATGAAAGCACACGCTACAGTTGCTTCAGTACTGATATTCATGCGAATGAAGGCAGACTTTCTCTTTGCTCTCTGGCTAAACACACCTGTAAAATCTTACTCCTATACACACACACAAACGCACACATATATATGAACATGTACATATACATACATATATTTCTGACTTGTGTATTTCTATACAAATAAGTTCAGCAGCAGCTTTGAAGTGATTTTTTATCTGTGTGACAAAGTTATACTGTGAAGAGATTAACTTAATTAATTCAATGTAAATGGGTGTTATTGTAACTAAATTATATATGTTTTAGGTGTAATGTGCAGAAGTCAATTAAAAATGAAACGTGTGACAGTGTTAAACTGTTTTAGTCCAACTTGGAGGAAATTAACTGCGGGTTGAGCTTTAGGTTGGACAACCAAGGAACAAATTTAAAGAAACTAGCGAAATTGTCCAACTTAATTGTTTTGAAGTATATTACCTCACACGTTTTCTCTACTCTGTGTTAGGCAATGAAGAGCTGTTACAAAGCTGTTTATATCATGAAAGGTACAACCTTCCCACTTCGTACTAAATTTTGCCCACTGAAATGTTTCACGTCCTGTTTTGGGCGACTTAACCAGGCTTTCCATATTAAAAAATGCTAAAGGTCACTGAGGTCACAGAGACAAAGGCCCTTATGAGGGGAGTGGAAGCCCTGTGTGCCAGGGATGACAGATGCCGGGATGTGATTGGCCTGTTCCTGCACGGATGGGATTCGCTGTCAACAAGTCCCAATTAGTCCAATCAGAGTGGAAGGAAACGGCACAGAAAGGATACTTTGTTAGTGCCACTGTTTGTGAAGCTGGAGGCAAAAACAAAACACAATCGCTCGTTCTTTCCTCCCGCCCCACTGGGCCGCACCAGATTCTATGGGGGCAAATTAACTTGGGATTTAGACTTGTTGTAGCGTCACTTTGTTGACACATGCTGCAGCGCGCGGCTACATTGTTACGGCCTTTAACGTTGCTGTTGATGTAAATATTGCCTTCTGCGTTGCCTTTGTGTTTCTGAATAATATTCAATGACCAGAGCCGCTTCCTGACACAAATGTGTCATCGACAGCCTTTTCAGATTGTGCACGGAATCAGCTGCAGTCCGAGCAGCGGGCTGCAGTTCAGATGTAACGTTACTGATGTGAGAAAAATGGAGTCGAGGCAGCAGAAAAGAAGCACGCACCACATAAAACGGATGCTGAGTCATATTTGGAAAATAAAACCGTGGGCTGAGAACGGTTTTGAGGCGCCGCAGGAAACAGACGACCAAGACGTGGCCGTGCCTTTAAAAAACTTCAAAGTCATATTGAAAGAGGGACTGAAAATAGATGAAATGTTGATCATTTTCTATGTTGGATGGAAATAAAACACTCTGATCTTTAACAATAAGCACAAAAATACTATAATCAGCTGGGCCTTGCCTTAAAGCATACAGAGATCTTCATCATAACACTGTGTAGCCCTGGTAAACAAAGGGGGTAGCATCCATAAGACAGTGTGAGAACCATAGGTTAGTGAGGCAATTACACTGAGAGTGATTTAGTTTTAAAATTGATCAACTCGGAAAGATACGTTAGGCCTAAATGAAAGGGAGTGTGTTTAGTGTAAGCGGTTCATATAATTTCTGTATTAGCCAGTTTATTTTCGCACATGCATGAGGTTATTATAAGAATCTTGTGCCTGATAATAGTCTCTATTTTTATTTGTTAAAGCAGCCTTATTGTTGTTGTTGTGTGTGTTTTGTTTACTATCAGTTTAAGGAGAAATAATAATTACATCATTATTATTATTATTATTATTATTATTATTTAGTGATATCATTCTGTTTTTACGTCCTGAAAAACCAACAGACAATCCTGCGGTAAACTATTATTTCCTGCATTTTAAACAGGGTCAGTCATTTATACTACAAGACGGTCACTGTACAAACATTCTTTTAAGCTTTATGTTCCTAGTATAGTATAAGTTTCCCCCAAAACAGGTAAACCTTTGTGGTAGGTAACTGAACCCAAACACCTCATTCCAGTCTAAGAGCATTTCAGATTAGATCTAATATGGAGTGCTGGGGTGCTGCGGCTGAATAGGATGCAGATAACAGAATATATATTAAACATGCTATAATTAAATATGCTGAAAATCAGGAAATCTGATGTCTCATTAGGATCCTTGACTCATTCTGGGACTTTGACCTAAGCAACTAATCAGCCAGGCTTTAGTGAGTGATGGGACATTGACCCTTGACCTGAGGAAGTCATTTAGATGGAGAGGCACTGAAGGTCTGATTCATGGTCAGAATATCAGTGGAGTCTTGATGCCAGGGATGGCAGAGGTGAGGATGGACAGGTAATTGGGGAGGTGGAGCGCCAGCGTCCTCTTTCTCTGGACCTGCCTTTCCCTTGTGCCCTGGCTGTCTCAGGATCCGTGAACAATAGTGCAAAAATAGAGTCACATACCATCAGACTTTAAATATGTGTTCCCATTTTAGAAACAGTTTGCCTTGTATCACTTATTGCCTTTTTTGGATTTATTCAGTGTTTAATGTATTATTATGTTTTAAACTTGTAGCTTTCGATAAATTTAGATGCTTTTCTTGTAAGTTTTACTCAAAAGATTCCAAATTTAATAATGACTCATGATGAAAACAGCAATTCAACGCTCTCATCCAACACATGTCTCATCCAATCCAGTTTACGTTCACGTCTATTGAAGTGATCTGGCAGGAGAGCTTTCATTCAGGTTTTGGTTTGTAATTCTTGGTGCAGAGACATAGAGATTGGTGTGGACGTGGTCTGGAGGTCTTGTATTATTTTATTCAGCATATTATATTGAGGCTGTCTGGGCCCTTTAAAAACTCTCCCACTAATATTATTACAGACATCCTATTGGAGCGTACTATTGCAAATGGCCAGAGGAGTAGACGGATGCCAGCCTCCCATGGCCCGATCCTGGATTCCTCTGATATGGTTTTTCCACTGTACAAGTGTACCATGACACATGCTGACTACCAGTGTGTGGCATATTTTTCCATAGTGTTGTTCAGTTTGGTTAAAGTAAAAACTTTTACATAAAACAACAATGATCCGACCTACTGCCTGATCATGAATGCTTCTGTCTTTGCTCTCATGGCCACCCAGAATTAAGTAGGCCCGTCCTGGAAAATTAGAAAATGATGATGAGAGAGTTTAGTTTCCAGCAGCTGTTAGAAGCCATGTGATAAAGCTGGAAAGATAGCATTAGTAATAACACGTAACATTCTCTCTGACAGGAAATACCCTCAGAATCATATGGAAAACAGTGGTACCATACAGCTCACAGCAACAATGATGTCCGCAAAAACACCACTCTCTGTGCCAAACAGTAGAACTGCTGTAACACTGCTATAAGTCTTGGCTAAAACCCGCCTGTGCACCGATAAATGACAGTCAGACTCACGTCATTATAGTGGTGCATGCCTCTTAAAATCCCCCTCTGCTAAGAAATGAGTTTTGCTTATTGTTACATGTCTGGAGGGGATATCGGCTGACAAGGTAATATAGCACATTTGCCATAAACGACCTAGTGTCAGTACAGCATGCTGCTGATCACTGTGACTAAGCCACAGTAGTTTTGGGCTTTAAAAGACTCCCTGAGTAATTCTTTTGATGCTTAGATGTTGTATAAACACTCTGCAGCATCAGGCTGCCAGACACATGTTGCCTCTGCATAAAGACTTTTTGAGAACTCTGTCTGTGATTTGTCACTCTATCGTAAAGATCAGCTTTGCTAACACCTGTTTTGCAGTGATCAGACAAACATCTGACTGCTGCATGCAGACATCATGTAGATTACCTTCCCAGACATCACAGGGGAGAAAGAATGAGCTGATACACTAAAATAACTTTTCTCTTTTGATGGACCACTTTGCAAAACAGTTTCGTCCCAGGAGTGAACGACAGGCTGAAAGAATAAGTAGACATTGTTATGAAGTGTCGCTCACTGGTTTCAGTCATTGTGCTGTCTTGCTGTAAGAGGATACACTGAGCTCGCAGGTTATTTTAGGGTTCACAGTCAGATCTGAGGACCTCAAGGATCCCTGCTTTTTCTTTGGTACGTCTGAAGGACGACACTGAAGAATCTCTTTAAGATCAAAGCCTGGAGATCAAACACTGCACCCATAGGAGAAGAAATGCAGTCATATGGATCTCAATCACTGTCTGTACCTAAAACCAGCAGACCCACAGAGGCAGTTGAGTGCTGTATGTAATCAGCTGCACAGGTATCACTGTCTGCTGTGAGAGGGCCGTGGTACAGGACCACAAGGTGGCCCCATGAGGCCCAGCCCCGTGCTGCTGTTCCCATGGCTATTAATCAGCGGCCCTGTGGGGGCCAATCACACAGGACTGAGGCCTCATCATCAACATGTCCAGAGTCTAAAGCGGGACCAGAGCTGGGCCAGAGCTTGGCTGTCCACAGAAACTGCCAGAAGATAAAAAGCACTGTATGACAGGAGAATTAATTATCAATGTCTTCATCTCAAGGCACCAAGGGTCAGCTACATAAAGACTTTTTTCCTCCCCTTTTCCAAAACATTAACCCTGAGGCATCTTTTGTTATGAGCCAAACACACAGTGTTACACAACCAAGCAGAAATGTTTAAGGGGCCTGTGAGATTTCCCCTTAAGGCAGTATTCTGAGAAAGCAGGGGACTGCATGTCATTTTATACACAGTGTAAGAATGACTAGCCTGTCATTTGGGTTGGTTAAAAACTTGTAAACAGTCAAAGGCATTCATCCTGAGGATTTTGGTGGTCCCTGGGACATCTGATGTCTTTCCTTGATGTGGGACTGTCCCCGCAAGAAAACATCGGCTGCTTATTCAAACGCTTAAAACAACTTATGTTTTGTTTACCTGTTGTGGTTGCGCCAATAACAGAGTATTTTCTCTCAGAGGGAACAGTGGAAGAAGCATTGTTATAGTGCTGCAAGACACCAGAAAGCTAGGCTTTGCTGTCTATGACTTTGACAGGCTCACATCCTGTCTCCTATCAACAGCGTTGGTTTACTTTAAACCACAAGACCACAATCTAAAATTAACCACAGCCAAGTAGTTTAGTAATAAACACCCTAAAAAATACATAACGTTGTTTGCTTTTACTCTCTTGCTAAGAGTTAAAGGAGATGATCTGTTTCACCGTGGGTTAATTGCAGAGCAATTAGCTTAGCTTAGTTCAGCTTAAAGACTGGAAGCAGCAGTTAGCATGGCTCTGCACAAAGTGTTAAAACTTAGCCTACCTTTTAAACTGCCAGCAGTTTTTAAATAAACACACTGAACAAAATGTTGAACTCATCTTGTTAAGATCAGAAAAATGCAATGCTTAAAATACGTCATTATGGTGTCAGTCTAAAGGCCAGCCTAAAGCTGCTTTTAGTCTCAAATGTTCTTATATAGATGGACATAAATTAACTTGCAAAATAAAACTCTAAAGCTGCAGGTGAGATGTTTTTTCCAGTAACAGTTTTTGTAATAAAACAGTAAACTAAGCTTTGACTCCAGCAAAGCAAAGCTGAACCTTTCAGGAAGTGTGTATAAACTGATAAACTGTCCTTTATTTTGGGAAAGCTGCCTGAGAACTGTTCCTCTCATGGTTTAAAGCAACTCATTTAAGGACCTGAGAGTATTTGATAGTTGACCTGAGCAGACCTCTTGATGACTTGACTTTGCGAACTTCAAGTCAGTCTCACTCCTCTTACCTCTAGGCTCCCTCCACCACCTGAGGCATTTTTACAGGTGGAGGAAGTGAAGATATCACTATCCTGAAGCCACATTCCTCCTGTTAGTCTGACTGACTGATCTGTTCCAAAGACACCTTTGATGCTTAAGATGATGCACCAACCGGCTTCCTCCGTCTGAACAGCCAGGAGAGGACTGAACGCACCCGCCTGCCAGTCAAACGTAATTCTGTGGAAGAGCCTGAAGCAGGGGGAGCTCCCAGTGCTCAGCGTACCTGTCCAGCGCTGATTGAAATAAAGTGAACGTCTGAGGGCTCAGTGGCCCTGACGGAGCTATGAAACAGCAGGGAGATAGAGCCACACACACACACACACACACACACACACACCCACACCCCATGTTTGTGCAAGTGTCTGAGAGTGCTTGATGTGGGCTGTTAAGTGTCCACTGCAGTGAACGACACACCTTCCCAGTCTTAATAAGTCCCAGCGTGCTGCTAAACCAGCAGCTCCTCTGTTATTCTTCCAGCAGCGTTCAGTCCACGCTCACAGGCCTTCCCTTCACTAGCCAGCCGCCCACAGCACAGTGAGACTGCCTAATAATATACAACAGACACAAATACACACAGATATACTCTCCCATTGGGGTTAGACATAGACTGTGTTGTTCATGTGCTGCTTTAGAATATAGGGTTTTAATGCAAAGTAAAGCAGAGTTTAGGTGCTTCCTCTCCCTCAGTGTAGAACAGTCTTATTTATAATTAGTAAGAATAAATACAAAAAGCTATTTTTACAGGGTAGACCACATATAGACAATCAGTGCAGACACAAGCAGCCACACAGGAAGTGTTTAACATTTAATATGTATGATTGAATGTAACTTATATAAATTAGTATTGGAGGTAGGCACAAATGATGTGTATTAGTAATAAGTAACCACTCTGCAAGCAGATAACCTTCCAAACTGCTCTGGTGTTAGGTCTCTATATTTCAGGTTAAATTAATAAGGTCCCACGGGTGCTCTAGTATGTAATTTATGGCCAAACAAAAACCATTGAGACAAGGACTTATGGCCTGTGAACTGTTTGTGTTAGCTGCCCCATAAAAGGCATTACCTCGTCAGCGTCGGCAGTGTGTGGACAGCAGTGTGAATAAGGTGTGTACATGAGCGTGTGTGTGTGTGTGTGTGTGTGTGTGTGTGTGTGTGTGTGTGTGTGTGTGTGTGTGGTGTGTGTGTGTGTGTGTGTGTGTGTGTGTGTGTGTGTGTGTGTGTGTGTGTGTGTGTGTGTGTGTGTTGTACTTGGAAAATCAGCTGCAGTCCATATGGGCAGCCCGTTAGCTCACTTCTTGCCACATCTCTGACCTGCCACTGGACCGAGAGAAACTCCACAAAAGGGCAAATTCATGACAGACTTCAGATTTGCTTAAGAATTAATACCATTACAAACTAATATGAATGATATTATGAATACTTGCACGCTACGTTATATTTACTTTGGCATGGTAGAATATTGTTTTGTACATCTTTATGTCATTGACGCTACATTTTGACAAAAACAACACAGACCCCAGGTCTACTTACTTGTTTTTTCCAGAGTGGTTTTATCATATCAACTTTATGTATTATCCTAGTAACCATCTTTGATCAATTTATCCGTCACAATGAACATCCACTGGCAGCCCTCACATTCAGAAAGTGCAAATATTTTTTTTATGTATTGGGGTGTAATATAAGTTTGTTGGTGGGGTGGATGGGTGCAGGACGACATTGTTTATCTGTACAATTATGAATCACTGTTTTATGGTGTGACTTTTATGGTGGTTTGACTTATTTTGGTCACATTCAGGCACAAAAACAACTTTGTTAAATGTATGAAAAGAGCTCAGTTTGGGTTAAAATCATTTCTTAGTAACTTTGTGGTTTAGGTTAAACTGAGTGAGATTGGAGATTGTTGTTGTCATGGATACATACCGTAAGTTATTTGCAATAACCTCAAACTTCAAAATATGCTGGACATAAATAACATGTTTGAATTTTGCAGAATTGTTTGATATTGATATTCTTGTCTGGCCATAAGCTTGAGATACAGTTGAGAGCTCCAGAAAAAGCTGGTCAAAAGACCTTAAGCTGTTAGGTCACAGTCCTAAAAACACTGTGGATTAAAATCAGAGCAGCTACTTGGATGACAACAGCTACACCTCTCTCAGCCAAGTGGGGAAACTTCATCCACCGATTAATGCTAATAAATGCATGGCGAGTTAGAATTACCGTTTCAAAGGTCAAGAATGAACTCTTATGCAGTTTTTTTGAAAATGATAAGGACAAATGCTCTTAGTCTCACAGCATATACTCTGGAAACATGTACTCTGACCGCCTAACAGAGTCTATTAATGTGACCTGCGGTCTGACAGGCAGAAACTGGAGCCAACAGTGACAGTACCTATACTGAGGGCCCATTTCCCACAGTGGCCACCCACACTAAATATATATACAGTCAGAGCTGTGGATAAAAACACTCACCAAATGCTAGTATGGACGTTAAGTGCAACACACCTTCTCCTGTGTCATTATCAAGATGATCAGCCTGCTAAACTGTCTTTGTTATTCTCATAGATGCTGTAATGGAAATGGTCTCCTCATCAGAGCGAACCTCCAAAGTCCGATTTGCAGATTTACCGCAAAATCTGTAATCACTGCTAACTCTGAGGTAATTCAACGCCTCCCATGAAATATGGTCAATGACTTACCACCATGTGAGACGACAGCGTGCTTTAGCTTGTTTCCCAGGCTGTTTTTAGATGTGTTATGGTTGTGGGCATCAGTCATAATGCCAAGGTCATGGCTTCTAGATGGCTTTTCCACTATTAGACCTCATTATAGCTCATTAGGCCTCAGCTGCTTGTCTCTTCACCCCTCATAACACGCTCACACACACATTTATACACATATAACCCCTGCCCCGGATGGACAGATGGACAGTCACACATGCGCACACAAACACACACGTACAATACACAAACACAAATACAGCAGCCCCCGTCAAACACAGCCCCACCGTGCCAAATGGCAAATAGCGGTGGCTGAGTGTTCCTAGAAACTGGTGTTTGGTAAACGGAGAAGGCTGGGAGTCAGGGAGTGGAGTGGGCGAGTGCAGCAGGTGGTTCAGTTTCAGGTCCCACTGGGTGCATTCCCTCACTCCAAACCACAGGCCAAGGTAGCACGGCTGTCTGGAAAACAAGTTCATCAACAGCTCCTGACATGCTGCTCCTGGGCTGAGAGCAGGGGTGGTGGGTGGAGGGTGGGGTGAGTGATGGGGGCTGTCGTGGGCCAGAGACCCAGTCAGACTTTTTCTGACCCGCCTCTCTGAGTAGCTCGGTCAGAGCTGACTAGTCCCTGCATGGGGCTCTGGCCACTGCCATTAAAAACACTGTGAACTTCTTCTGCTTTCAACGGACATTTAATAAAGATCAAATGAAAGAGAGGTGGAGGTTTCTTGGAAGCTGTCTAAGTTGCAGCTAATTATTGGTCAGTAAATTCTGGCTTGTAACGAGAACCAACGGAACAGCTGATTAATAAATTACTGGAAAAAGTTTTGTCTAATGTGCTGAGCCAGGTTTTTTTGTTTCCTTTTTTAAATTTCAGCCATCAGTCCCGTCAGTAATAATGATACTCATTAAGTTTATTGGTCTTGCATTTGCATTGTAGATCTTGGTAGATGGTGACATTATTCAAAAAGCAGTCCAACCGCTCATACAACTCAAGCAGGCAGGCAATAAACAGAACCCCAGCTTAGCCAAACTGTTTTGGAGGAGAAAAAGCAAAGCATGAACTGCCAAAAGTGTATTCATCTTTGACCTGAGCTATCATAATAACCATAGTTTTCCACACAGTATTTGTCTGCAATGAGGGATTATTACCTGTATTTGAGGTGTACTTTGTCCTAACTACTTCTGCTTCAACATAGGACTGGTTACATTTCTGGTCTCGGCAGAGTTCCTTATAGATTTGTCACCATGTCTAGATCTAAGCAGCTTCTTTGGTGTTTTCAGACTGCAATAGTTCTACAAAACTACAATTATTACACTACAGTGACACCCCTGCACATAGACTGACAGCCATTTTTGTCACAAGTGACAGTTATGATAATGGTAAATGCAAATGTGTTATGTGATAGAGTCACAAGGAACACATTTATGTGTTACAAAAACGACATAGTATAGTTCTCAAGTTTGCTAACATCAGCTAAAATGAGCTACCAAAAGCTTCTGGTCATACAGTACTGGACAGGATTTATGGAGAAGACTCCTGAGTGTATTGGACATAGTACTTTACCTTTATAAAGGAAAGAATTTGTGTGTTTTTAACATTTCTGACAGTCTGGAACAGGGCTAGATTTAGATTTAGACCAAGGGACATACTAAGGTTTTGTTTTGACAGGGGTCGCTGCGTCGTCAGGCAGGATTAGACAGGTTTAATTGAACACTTTAAATTTAAGCAAAAGAGCAGTAAAAGAAGGAGAAAGATTTTCTCCATTAATCAGTTCGAGTTTACTTTCAGGACTAAAAGTAAGAACTAGTCTAAAGAGGATTGCTTCATTTCTCATTTTAGGCTCACCCCAGTCCTGACTGACATACATCTCCTGACAGCTATGCCACATCGTTACACCCTGCCCCGTTTACCATGAAGGTAGGTACAGAGGGTGCAGGTTCTTGGGCGGGGGGGAGGGGCGGTGGTTGGTTTGACAGGTTCATGGGTCAGTGGTGTGGATGTCCTCCCCTGCTTGCAGCCATGTGCTGAGGTGTATCGGCCAGGAACACGATGCTGAGAGGATGGGGAGGACACAGCAGGGGAGGGACTTTTACTGGAAGAAGGCTTGTTACAGTCAGTTAAGCTGCAAGATGATAACAGCGGGAGAAAAAGCAACAGTGCAACAGTGTCTGTCTTCAGGAAAAAGGAAACCAAGACACATTCAGCTCAGTATTTGGGGGAAACATTAAAGCGCTAAGGAAAACATTGAAATAAAATACAATTGTTTCAGCTGTAAAAGAAGCTCAGAAGTGTCTTCATAAGACAATTGGACCTGTTTGTCATGTTTGGCAACATTTAAATGACAGTAGATTTCACCCTATACCTCTAGTACAATCAATATTAGAGGTGTTAAAATACATTCATGCCCCCCAGAGGATGAATCAGACTGTGGTTATCTCCTTACACAGTAATTCCAAACCAAAGTGCAAGTGCAAACATGACCAAACCAAACTAAGTGTTGACAGTTCACCTGTAAGAAAATATTGCAAAGTCAACCATTTTAACCACTTTTCCATGATTGCTAGTTAAAGGGCATCCAGTATGAATTGAATTTAACTGAAATTTAATGACAGGATAAGTCCTACTGACTTTGATGATCCTTAGTCCTTAGCACACTCATCAGGTCAAAATTGTACTTTTTCTACTAACCTGAAGAATTCATTTCCATCAGCTTTAGCTGTTCTTTGGGTTTGTGGCTAATTAGCAAATCTTAGCCTGAACTTAAGATCATGAACATTATACCTGGTAAACACCTGCATATCAGTTAGGTGAGCATGTTAGTAAGGTGACATTAACATTTAGCTCAAAGCACCACTGAGTACAATCTCAGCTGGCCTGTATAGACTTTTTGTTACCAACAGTAACATAATGAAAAAGATGTTGTTGTTGTTGTGAGACGTTTGATCACTTGTGTCAAGTAATGGAAATCATGACTATAAGTGAATGTAATGAGCTAAAAAGGCAAAGCTTTGGAGACACCAGCCATTTAAATCCCGCAGTGAACATATGGGATATACATTTCCCACAATGTGAACATATTGACAGGCTGCCTTCACCGTCTGCTTGTACAACACCTGTGGTGGTTTTTGCAGATGCCAGTTACCTCATCCCATAGATGCTCTATGGGAGCTTCTTCAGAGTTTACACCTAATCAAGATGGGTGACATCTTGCACAGGAAATATGCAGTCAGTTTGCTTCGGTCCGTTATCAAACAAAAACAACTAAAGATTAAATCAAATGCCACTCATACTAATTTGCCTCAGCTGATTCTGCGTACAGTGGGACAATTTGTCAGTGTAGGGATCCACAGTTGACGTGTTTTTCCTGAACATGCTATTGACAGGTTCAACTATTGTTTCCCTTTTCCTAAAGGAATGTGTTTTATACTAAAGAACATGTGCTTGGAAACCAAACCTGTAAGTTCAGGTTCCACTTCAGGAATCTCATTCTCTCTTCTTTTGTGATGGCCACTGGGTGGCAAGTGGCAGGAGGTTCGTTGTGTAAGAGAGCTGGGGGGGTTATTACTTTGTCCGTGTGTGCACTTGCATAGTTGTATAGATTGATATCACCTGCATGCAACCTCAGTATTGTACATCTCTGTTCCATCTCCCCACCCGTCACTGTGGAGTATCAGATATGGGCTTGGACTATTTATGAGGTTACAATGGTGCTGTCATGGTGGCTGAGATTAATGAGGCTTGTTTCTGTGGCTGGGAGGCTCTGGTGGTTCACCTCTACGACTTGCACGTTGCCTCAGCCTGATGCTGTCGACCCCAGGCTACACAAGACTCACTGTCCTACACACTGCCCGACCAAAAGAGTTTACGCCCTCTATGACTTTAGCCCGAATTGTCAGTTTGATGTGATAATATCATAATATAATAGTCAGATCCTTTTCGTGTAGAATTTCAAGGATTGTAACTTCTGTGTGTTTCAGTATTGCATTTACACTTTTTCCTTTGTATTTTCTGATTCTCTTCTGATTTAGTCCTTGTTGTTGATAGAAGATGCCACGATTGCCCAGATAACAAAGATTTGTGAGGTGATACAGTGTGAACCATCCATAGACGTCATCTCAGGTGGATTGTTTAAAGGTTTGTCAGTGCTGCTGGAGTGTATTGATTTTTCCAGTCCTCTGTACACGTTGGGGTTTTATCACTACAGTCTCTGCTTCACTGAGTGTAGCAAACATCAGGAAGTGACCAGTTACATGATAGCAGTACAGTAACCTACAATAAATCATAGGTCCTTGTGCCCAGGGGATGACGACACAATGCCAGACATGCCGTGAACTCTCCCCCTCTCTGTCAACCCGCCCCCAGGTGGCCATATCAGATGTTGCTGATCCCATTGGACACACAATGGTCCATATTAGCCGTCACTGTCAGCACGTCAGCTTATCAGATGAAGGATAGCAACTTTAGAAAAGAATGGATCACCTGCAAGTTCACACAATAACCTGGCCTTGTTCTTCACACACTCTTGTGAGGGGACCCTTAATAGACTCACATTGGTATTAATGCAGTCCCATGAAGGCTGCCAGTCACTTTGCTCTCCAGGCCAGGCTGAGCAACCAACTTGCACCGGCAGTTACTGTTTCTTGGATGTTAATCAAGTGTTTTCTGGTGTAGATCATTGTATATATATTGTATATATGAACACAACACCAATATGCTACACAAAGGCAGGTATTATTCAGTGCAGTTCTAACCTAAGGTGGGTTAGCTTAAAGATGCTACAATCTGTATTTTTGATTGAATGACTGTGTATTTGAATTGTATTCATTATTGCTTACACTGCATTTCCCCTCAGCTCTGCAGTCAGATTAACTGATTCTATTAACTCAATATTTGGGCCTGTAGCTGCATTTTCACTGTTTTTATTTATTTTTTTACTCTCTCTAGCGACTAACTTGTGAGGAAACTGGACCATCTAGCTGCCAAAGAGTCAGATGCAAGATCAGACCAAAGGTAAAAGGTGAGTGAATTCATGTTGATAGAAACACAACTTAGAAAGTCAAAAATGAGTAAATACAAAGTTACAAATCTTATATTAGATTACACTTTGGCTGGACATTCACCTCCTGCTTTTGACATCGAACTGTATATCTGTCACGTGTTTTTGGCTGCCGCATTTTCTTCCTGGTGAGGCATCAAGTAAAAGTGCTTACTAGATTGATTCTTGAACGAGCAATGACGGAAATTTAAATGTCTAATTATTGTCAAACTCAGAAGGAGTTTTGATCAATGAGTCATCTCTGTGCTTAATTACCCTTGCTATTGCTAATATTTGGGGGTATTTGTTGGGACAAGGCTCTGAGTAGGTTGTTGAGTGTATAGTATCAGTGGCATGTTTGGTGACAAGAAAAGATAGTACGCCTACATCTCCCCGTCACGCTAGGTGTCAGTGATATTTCTTATCTTGTGAAAGTCAGTGTTGAAAGACTCATGTACACCGGCGGCTGCAGAGCACAGTTTAATGCTTTGAAACTCTTTTTTTTTTTTCACCACTTGTGCTAATGCGCTCAGTAAAGTGAAACCTCATACCTCTCTGTTCTGTTACATCTAAAGTTGGCTGCAGATGCATTTTCCAGATCTATAATAGAAGTGATATGCCATCTCACTGGGTATGTGTGTGCACTCACTCAACCCACGTGTTAAGTGGAAGTTGTTTCAGTGTGTGTGTGTGTGTGTGTGTGTGTGTGTGTGTGTGTGTGTGCGCAGCAGCAGCTTAGTGGGTGTGAGATGGCTATCTGGGGCCATACATCAGGCCTGGTGTGGCAGTAGGCCCGTGTAATTATCAGGTCTCAATGGGACGCTGTGTTATTTTTGCCCAGGGTGAGATGCTTATCTGGCCCTGTCAGCAGCCACCTGGATGGATGAGTCTCGCTCCTCAGAGCACCAGCTCACCTTCCCTCTGCACCAAAGACAAACAGGCCAACTTCTCTCATGCAGGCCACTGCAACCTCTGCTAACACACAAGACAAATCAGCTCTGCCAAGAGAGTGAGACTCAGAGAGCCAAGGCTGGAGGGTAACTGATGAGTAAATTTAGACTGATTTACCAATCAGACGTTTCATTCAAATGTACAAATCAGCTAATCAATGTAATCCATCTCTGATTAGACTCCTGCAGAACTTTGTTCAAATGAACATTATATTCATTTTCTATTAGAAATTCTAAATTAATCATAGTGCATTGCATTTCTTCATTTTACATTAATTACATTATATCACATGAATAAATATGTTTAATACATGAAATCTTATTAGAGTTCATAAATTAGCACTTTTTATTACCAAAGTTGTAGTACCATTACTTTGATCGTGAACAGCAGGGTTGTTAGTGGTTGATGGTCTGTCCTTAGAAGAGTAAAAATCATTATTGAGATTTATATCATCAGCATAAATATATGTATCATTATTGAATCAGAACATACATGTGACAGAGGTGATTAAAGTCAGTTTACGTGACTAGAGGCACAGTGAGAACATTAAAAAGAATATTACATTTTGTGACAAGACGATACTCAAATATTCGGCCTCACAAGACAAAAAGAGTGAAGCTCTAAATTTTAATGTTAATATGCTGACAGGCTTATGATTAAAAGTCCATTTTTAACACGTTTGCGGTGACTTAGTGATAATTCATGCCATTGTATTTGCCAGTATTTAAATACAAACCCAAGTATTAGAAGTCTAAAGCAATGGTCTCTACGGTGGCACACCTGTGCTTTCATTTCATCATTTTCTCAATTTATCATGTCAGTGTGTTAAAATTTTCCAATTAGCACTGAACGCAGTATGTAGCAGTACAGCTGGGGCTCATGGGAATGTCATTAGTTTTTCAAGTAATTGGTCAGAAACCAAATTATTGTATAATGAAAAAATGTCGGCCCAGTGGTTGTGCTAAATGAAATGTGATCAAAGTCAGATTCATCCCCTGACAAAAATGAATGGGGATCATCACAGTAAGATTCATCCTCTGGGGGGCATGAATGTCTGCACTATATTTAAAGGCAGTACATTCAGTAGCTGTTGGATTGTTATTGTTGTACAGTAGTTGTTGGACTGATTAACCGATTTACTCACTTACTTATGTTAATCAGATGTAATGCTTACCATTTTCAACATAGTAGCTTGTTAGCATGCTTATATGTGCTCATTAGCACTGAAAACAACATACAGCAACACCAGATGAGCTAAAATTCCTCCAGGAAAATTAATATTCACCACATATATTTAAGACATCAAATGGGAAAACAAATCTTAGGACAAAATACCAAAGTCTAAGGGCTTCAACCTCACAGAACATTGAATATTTGCTAAGATTACATCTACAACCTTTTAAGATGGACTTAAATAGCAATCTACCTTACTGAAGTTAGCCTAGTGCCTTCCCTAGTACCCTATTGCCTTGCTCCATGAGCCATGTTGATAATATGGCTACCAAATAGTATTTCATCCTAGAGATTATGAAACTAAGAGCACTTTTAAAATTGTGATTGCAGATATTTTCTCCTGAGGCATCTGAGACAACAGTTATAATGATAAATGGCTACATTTTGAACCACAACAACTGCTGATAACCTAGCTGGAGCTGTATTATGGCTTAAGGATCATTTAAGTGTCCATTGTCCTGTTATATGGCATATCGCTATATTGCATTGTATTATATTATATTCTTTCTGTCTGGTCTGTAATGGATTTCCTTTTCAATGGAGCCTCCGAACCTGCTTGTATATGAAGCCTGAAGCAGCATAAATCTGCTCTCATCAGCCTCAAACTACGGTTTTGCTGGTGTGGGTGATCACCGTTGTTTATGAGCCGTTACACAGTGATAGCACTGAAGTGTATTCTGCTGCCGGCCCATATTCATTTTTCATTGCTGAGTGTCTTTGTTGGGCTTTATGAAAACACTGTGGTAATTTAGGAAGTGCTCTGAAATGAATCTGCCTCTGAGCTCTGTGAGGCATCTTTTACAGGATCACACAAACGGAGAGAGACACAAAGAACTGGCATGCAAATGCACAGAGTAACACAAATATACAAACACGCACAAATACATGCACAGCAAATAGACACGCTCTATCTGTATGCAGTGAGCTGTGGGCCACTGTGCCTCTGTGCCTTTTCCTATTATTTTTCACCCTGCGGTCTAGCAGTGAACATGAATTTATTTGGTCCAATGATCAAAAGATTAAGCGCCAAGCCTAGTGTGTGTTTGGGACACAGTGTCAGTGTGAGCGCGATTTACGGCCAGGAAAAGCTTAAGGAAACGGCAGGACATTTTGACCAAAAAAAAAAAAAAAGAAAACAACATTGTTTGATAGTTACCCTGCTGGTGGCACGAGGGTTTCATATGTCTCTCAGCACCAACACAGTAGCCTTTTATATCTGGCCTTATCCTCCACCAAAGCCCTTTCCTGCACACTTCTCCCAAGCTGTGTTAGAAAGGTTACTTTCATTATGTAGTACATGGGATCCGAAATAAACTATTCCCCTGTGTACTTCTAAACACAGATGTTTTGTTGACACTGTTTAACATTGAATACTGGAGTTCAAAGGAGAGAGGATAAAGAATGCTTGGGGTTTCTGTTTGTGGAGACGTGTTCTTTATTGCTGGAAAGATACATTTTAAAAGTTTCATTTTAGTTTAGCTTTAGTTTGGTTTCGGTTCTTGGCTTGCATTGGGTAGTTATCATCATTTAAGAACCAAAATCCACTTCAATCTAATAAGAGGATCCTGTTGTTGAATGCTGTGATGCAATGACTAGACGCCGCTTTGTGCTGCAAGGATTATTTTGAGAGGGGGCACAATGGCATACAAACACCTGGGGTAGTGTGGAATAACAGCATTTTTCAGCTCCAGTGAGAAAGTCATGTGTTTCCCGGGGCTTTATGAATCTGCTTCATAAACCTAGAGAGATGAGAGGAAAAAGTAAAGACGAGAAGGACATACCACAAAGAACTAGAGTTTCTGGTGAGTTCTGAGCTAAACATATAGACACACATAAAGGTATTGCACAGACCTACTGCGCCTGTTTTCAATAAGCTTACAGCTAACTTTAATTGGTACTTTAGCTGTTTGGGGCAAATACAAACAAACAGTAATGCAGTCAAATTTGCGCATATGACACTGGACAACATCGTAGACATAACTCTAACAGTGCCGCTGATGTTCACTTACCAGCTAACATACTGATGTTCATCACCTCGGATTAACATGCTCACAAAGTACAGGTAATTCTAACGTGAAGTTCATTCATTTTGCATGTATTTTGCTATAAACCAATGAATTGGGCAGCTCTGACCTGATGATGGCGTCCGATGACGTTGTAAAAATAATGTCCAAATGCACTAAATTTCATTGCAGTCTATCTGATTGCCGAGACATTGAGGAAATATCATGATATCTTACTAAAAATGTACACCAGGAGTAAGTATCAGTCAGCAGGGTTCATCCTCTGGGGACCACGAATGTATATAATATAATACACGCCAATCCATACAATAGTTGTCAAGATCGAACAACACTGCCCTTATAAAAGCCATGCTGCTAGCATATCGCCACGTTCACTGTGGTCACATTCATCTCATGAGTGTGATTACCTCCTCGGTCCAGTAATCCCATTACACGCGCCAACCACAAAATACTCACCTGGCACCTAGTGATTGAGATGCATGTAATAACATAAAAGCTTGGCTTATTATTAGACAGCATTTTCGCTTCAGTTCAAAGGCTGGAATCAAAGGCTCTTGTCTTTGAGGATCACTTTACATAAGCCACTGCTACAACTGCAGTTTGTTTGTGATGTGCAGTGCAGTGCATGAGATACTTTGAGATAGTATCACCACTTTGCTTAATCTTCTACCATGACGCAGTGTCAGAAATTAATCCTTCTTCTTCTTTCCTTCAGACCACACAAACATCTCCTCACAAAAACTATTACGGATGTATTACAGCAACAATAAAAATAAGCTCAGTGTGAATGGCATCAGTTCAGCTTGTCGTGAGCTGTGTTTCAGTTCACTTTAAATCAGCTTTATGCGAATGAAAGGAAACACCTGCTGTCAAAGTGGAAAAAAAAACCCAGAATAAAAATCAACAATAAAACAAAGAAAATCAGTCAAAGTCAGCAAAATAAAATGTTTTCTGAACCTAATCATAGTCATGAATACAGTGCAGTATATGGTTTGTATGTGTGCACACATTTCACTGTGTTTCTTTGCTGCTACTGAGTGGACCGGCATGCTACAGTGACACTCAGTGTTGTTGCATTTCTTAGCTTTTAACCACTCCATTAGGCCTAGATAACCTCTGCCTGGTGGACCCTAGCATCTTAAAACCCCTTTGACCCCTGCCCTTGACCTTTGCCCCAACCTCTCTCCACTGCAACCCCCACTCTGTCCAAGAAGAGACTGCTGAGAAGAAGTGGGTGCTCTTGCAGCGCCTCAGAGGAAGCTAGGGTTACTAGAGTATGTGGATTCATTAACAAATATCTGTCTGTTTGCTGCAGTAATGAGTAAGGCAGCAATTGAAAGTCGAGTGAACAGCCGCATGGAATCCAAAGTAGTGGGACAGGCTGCTGGTGTCAATCAAAAGTTGAGGTTCACCAACAGGGCACCTCCAGTCTACCTGCTTCCATCACCACCGATATAGACTATATGCTTATATAGTCGTGGCTTATACGTTAACCACATATGTAGTGGAGTGATATGTCCTTACAGATGAATAAGAGGTCAGGGAAGAGAGAGAGAGAGAGAGAGAGAGAGAGAGAGAGGGACAAGAAGGGCTCTTACACCCCCCTCTGGCCTGGGATGGTAATATCAGGATCTTTGTTACAACGAAACACTGAATATTGTGTAGTTGAATATAATACAGATCTTTCTTTTAGGCTTTTCTGCTTTTCTGATTAAAGCCAAACATTTATTTTTATAATCCAGTGCTTGTTTTTTCTTTTGCTTTGTAGCCTTTTTAATTTCAGGCCACACACACACACACACACACACACACACACACCCCCTACAAAGCAGTTTGGATCCAGTTCGCTTTTAGTACCCAGCAGTTATAACAGATTCATTTAATTATTCTCAGATTGATTAAATTGCATTGAACAACATTCTGTCACCACACTGGGATCCTTTAAAGCAGTGGTTTTATCGCTTGTGAGCCCCTCAAACAAAGTGTCACCCCCCCATCACTGACTGACTACTGTTGTCTACCAGATGTGATCAGAGAGTGTCTTATCTCCTTCATTAAATATGAAAGTATGAGAGGCCTAAAAACATCAAACGATCCAGTATTTCACAATGTTAAAAGCAAACAGTGGAGCACTGTCTGAATTAGATGCATCATCTGGTGCAGAAGTTTCTCATTTTCTGCTTTGATTTCATGGAAGCCAATCACTAATGTGGGTAATAATAAGTCCTCATTAAAATCCGAATAAAAATGAGTTTCTTAGAATGAAATGTACTTTTAATATTGTTATTATTATAAGAAATTATTCCATGAAGTTTTTTTTTATAATATAATTGTTTTTTCTTTTTATGCCAGTGGAAAAAACAGCTTCTGATCTTGTGTCCAGACCTGCAGGTTTGGACCCAACACATTTAAAGCGCATTTCATTAATTTTAGATGCAAATAACTTTGAAAAGAGAGAATCTGTTCAAATCATAGTGAGAATTAGATTTATTATAATTAATGTATGACAATGACACATCACCTGTAAGACAAAACAAATTTTGCTTTGCTCCAATTTAAAAAAACCTCCATGTAAAGCTGTTGTAATGGAAACTGTAAATCAGTATTCCAGCTTGTATTCATGCTGCATTTACAACTGAAAGATCTAATCAGCTTCATCTCCCTGTGTCTGAATCAAGAGCTAGAGCTCTGCACACACAAGATCCAACACAAACACATTCGAAATGCTTAGACATTAAGTGTGATCCTAAATTATGTTGTGGAACCGCTGTACTACATGTTGCAGTGTTGCAATATTGTTGTTCTGCAGCGAAGTGAAGCCTGTTCAGTCTGTCAGCCGAGTTCAGGTCGGGAAGCCGGAGCATTTCATCTGAGCACTGACAGACGGACGAGCAGACAGATGGACAGACTGATGGAGGGGCTGACGGAGCGCGGTGGCCAATGAACCATCGAGGCAAACTAGCCCTGCTTTACAAATCCACCGATGCATGCTGGTGCTGATCTGGACCCCTGTTAGCTTGTGTCTGAGTCTGTGTGCATGTGTCCAAGCACGCTGTCAGCTCGTTCGTGTTTAAGTTTGAGCATGCGTCAATGTGTGCGTGCGCATTTTTCCACTATTGTGTATATGTGCACTTTTGTCTAAATACATATACATTTGTCAGTCTATACATTGCACACATACTGTATGTATTTGTGTGTGTGTGCGTGTGTGTTCAGATGTGTCGGTGTGTTATCTGATCAAGGCTCTGTTAAGCCCAGGGGAACCCAGCATCCCCGCACAGCCTTGGAGCTGGAGCAGCGGCCTTTGCAGAATAAGTGTAAACAGCTAAGGGCAACAAGTGTCTCGATCAGACAAACAGATAGCAGCTGTGAACAAGGACTGTGACTCATAGCTTCCTATCAGATAAAGTGGACATGTGGCGCTAGCAGGGGGGATAATGCAACATGAAGCAACGACTTTGTGCCTTCAGTTTCTGGATTTTTATGGTTTATTTAGCAAAGCAGCTTGGCTTAGACAGAAATGAGTGTTATGTTTGTGTTCCCATAATCTGATGTAATGGCTGTTAAGCAATTAGTCTGAGGCATATTTTCTGTCGTCGTCTGTGGAAGGGGCTGAACCTGACTTTAAGCTGTTTTAGTTTTCCATATGTTTATTTTTGAGTTAGATTTTGTTGAGAAAAACTTGTGAAAAGCTCATTTTTCATGCACAAGGTACAGTCTTTAATGTTGCAGGGAAAATGTATAAAAAAGTACATGTGGATTATCTCTTTGAAGTGTGTGCTGTGCTGTGCTGTTATGCTGTTTCATCCTTTTAACACACTTAACGGACTTTTCAAAATTGTAAATGCCAGTATATAACAGACTGACAATCTCACACACACCCATGGGGGAAGTTAGGAAATATATCAAAAGACAGGGGGAACATAGGGATGTATATATGTGATATGTGATATGTGACACAATGGTAATTTTGATTTATAGCTCAATGTTGGATTTCACCTGTTGATAGTACACCACTAGATTAATATATCATATGTGATGAGAACATGATTTGAGTATGTTTTCCACTGTAATTCTTAATATTCTGTATTCTGTATCGCATGCATATACAGGAGTTACATCCAGGTAACTTCCAGTTTGCCTTATCACACTACTGAACTGGAGAATACTGCCGTGCCATGTTTACATTCCTCCCCTCGCTGGGATAGAGAGCGGCGATCACTGTGAGTGTGTGTCCTTGTTAGACGGTAGAAACTAAAGAGGATTAGACAAAGGGGGAAGAAAGGTGTTCAGCTTTGATAACGTTGTCTTCACTCTTCTCATTCTGTCTGAATCTGAAAACACCTGCATCCCCAGCTAACTAGTCACAGCTGGTACCAGGACATTGTTCCAACTCCAAACTCCAAATAATCCAACAAATGTCCCTTTGGACCAATGTTCTAAATACATATTCTGAAATTTTGCAATCTGGTATTATTTTACTTACACAACTTTACCTATGTATTTATTTTAACCCAAACCATGACCTTTTCCCAAACTTTTATGCCTAAACCTAAAAAACGATGTCTGTTTCATAACCAAACATCTTTTCTTGTTACCATGACAACAAGGTCAACTGACTTTGTTGTTTCCTGCATTTCCAAATACACTGCAATATTAAGGGCAAAACACTCCAGGCAGAGTGTGTATTATTGGAAAACACTGATTAGTAGGATGTCAGACAAATTGGGTTTCAGACCAATGGGACATTTGTCGAACTGTTGGGGTTTGGGAATAATGCAGTCCCCTCATCGTTCTGGTATTAGTTACATGGTATGTAGTTGCTGCAGGCTTTGTTAATGGTATATCTCAGAGTTGGGCCACAGATGATGGGCCACTGGTTTGATTTGAGACTACCAAAGGCTGTCATTTACTACAACATTAGGAATAGGATAATGGTGTCTTGTAGTGAAAGTAAGCTCCCTATGAGAACCCCCATAGGAACTTTTCAACTCTCACAACTGAACTGCTAATGGCGCCACTATAACAATGCTATAGTGAAACACGAATGTTTCGAAGCATCAGTATTTTGTACTGTGAATAATGCTCTTGTAATATGTTTGTTTTACATTGGCACTTGTGCATATGTTCAAGCCTGGGTGCTACAAGGTCAACAGCGCTCGCATTAAAGCTTCAGGGGCAAGTCATATCTTTTAAAACAATTATGACATGACAGGTCAGAGCAGGTCCTGCAGGGACATAAAAACAGATCATCCAATAATGCATTAAGGAAAGATTATTGGAGTCCTGTGTTGCTGTGCAATAAGTCAGAGATGAATGGTTAATGTCACTTTAGGATACACACTCTGCATCAATCCCGCACTGTGAGTCACTGGCCGCGGCCCGGCCAAACTAAACCAAATATTTCATCTACAATGTAAAACTCGCTCGCAGCCATAAACACGCTTCAAAACGCGGTGGGCCGCGGCCTGAAAAATGATTTTAACCATAACTGTAAGCGTTCTCTCTCTCTCTCGCCTAGTGAGCGTTTATTTATGTAGATTGGATAGAGTGGCGTGTAATTATTCCGGCGCTGCCAATGTCTTCTTTTATTTATTCTTCATTTCCTTCCCTCTGCAGGGCCGAATATTGTCATGGGATGAGGGAAAACAAAAAGCACACATCTATCTTTAGACGCACGCTGGCCACTTGTGCATGTATCTGATTACAGGTTTTAATTATTTGAAGGTTCCCCTACAGTGAAAAGTCCGGAGGGGTGACTTTAATAGTGTTGAGTGTGTATTCCAACTATTAATTACAGCTCTCAGATCTAAATTCGGTCCATTTGGAGTGTAATGAAGAGTGTGTGTTGATGTGTGTGCAGAGTGTGCGTGGGGATTGTTTTTGACGCAGAACGTTGGACTGTGTTATTGTTTTTTTGTGTGTGACAACTTGACTGCCAGTCCACGCATATCTGTATGTGTGTGTATTTTTCCACTTCCCCTCCTGCTTTTAAATAAGCGCAGTGCCACTGAGCTGTTTATTGGCTCAAGGTTCCTGCAGCGGTAATGATGCATGGAGAATGATGTGGGCTGAACTGGAGACTGGGAGGCCTGCACACCCCGGCCTTTCTGAAGTTACATTTAACCTAAAAAAAAAAAAAAAACAAAAAAAAAACCTCAGTTACTGCCAAGGAAACTGTGTGTGTGTGTGTGTGAGTGAATGAAGTGATGGGTTTTTTCCCATGCTTAAATGTCCTTAATTCTGATCGACCGTCTTTCATGTATAAATCCAGAGTGGCTTAATTCAGTGGGCTGAATTAATGCATTAGACACACGGAGGAAGTTCGAGTGAGGCGAGAACATCATGTTGGTGTTTTCGGCTATTTCGGGTGCAGATTGTGCACTTGCAGCATCGTCGCAGGGTTTAAACAAAGTCGTGACCTTTATGGAGAAAGAAAAATGATAAAAGGTGTAAAGTTTCATGTTACGTATGAAGCTTCCAGCTGTCTGCCCACTGTTCTGGTTTGTGGCACTACCTGTGACCCTCAGACACAGCTTTATGGCCTTATGTGGACAGCTGTAAACAGTCTGGCCAGTAATTTTCCTTTTCATGGTTCATATTTGGATACGTTCAGGAGGCCAAGAGTTATTACAAAATCCAGTCTTTCACAACAGGAAAACAAAAAATAGAGAGAAACTGAAAACACTCCAGCAATTTCCAACGTTTATTTGTTTTTCTTTCTTACTCCTTTAATCCTCTGGTTACTGCACAGATTTACTGGTGGAGCCTTGGTGGACTCTTAGCGGGTTCAGGCCACACTGGTCTTGAACACAGTAACAGATTTATCTGAAAGTGTTGTATCTATTAAGTTGTTTTGTCTTTAAATTCAGAAGAAGCTATCATGACATGAAATCGATGTGTGCATGTGCATCCTTGAGCATTTGTATATTGAAAACCAGTAGGATGGATTCAGTTGATTGATTTCCCGCGAAATGTCTGAAACAGTGTTTAGACCTCTCAAATGCAGACTAATGAAAAAGCAAAGCTGCTCATGAGACAAGCTCCATCCTTCATCAGCAACAACATCCCCTCCCAGTGAAAAAGAAGTCACCGTCGGTCCCAGGCGAAGGTGTGTGTGTTCTTGTTTGTCAGACGACAGGGGAAATGGCCTGTGATGTTGTGGGACACACAGGTGTGTTGGAGTTGAAAGCATCGCGCGGCCCCGGCCCTGGCGTGAGGGGCCCCTGTTACGGTGGTGAAATCTGTCCTCGTTTAGCACAGCGAAGGGCCCGATATCAGAGAGGGTGATGACAGTAACCGTTAGGAGGGTCGGCTGCACTTCAGCTTTAACAAGACTGGAGAGACAGACAGGGCGAGATGAGAGGAGAACAAGCTGTGTGTACATTTGCAGAGCTAATAATATGGATTTGATATGATCTGCAGGATGAATCTGCAGTTTCATCTCATCAAACACACACTGTCATGATTAGAAAGTCCCCACACCTGAAGACAATATAAGTTGCATTCTAGAGTTGTGCTTGCACCAGTGTTCCCTGTGGTGGGAACACCAGGTACAACATATCACCACTGATCCTGCAAATCCTGTCATCTTGTGAGGACACAATTACCTGCACGGTTTTACTAAAGTGTACGGAAAGAGAGAGAGAACTGACAGTTTTTTAATTTAATTTGGTGTTGTATAAATTAATAAACACATAACAGAACAGACCGAATAAAATCACTCAGCATCGCAGAGCAGAGGCTGTCAAGGTCCTCCCCAAGTGCAGATTTATACAAAACACACTTGATTACAGGCAATTAATCTAATGGGTCACAACTATGCTGAAGATCTTTCATCACCTTTTTTAAATTATCTTTAACTAACGTCGAACGCACAGGAGTGTCCTTGTGTAAAAGTTCTAACTGCATTATTAAAAGTTTGTGTCATTTTGTCAGTTTTGTGAAACGATGATCTTAGTTAGTAGCTGCAATACCTGAATGTGTTTTGTTATATTGTGTATGAAACAGCAGCAATGCACAATGTATTTATGTATTCATAACATCAGATATTCGTTTTGAATGGGAAGAGTATTGGTGTTACACTGGTGTGTCACCAGCTTCAGAGAGTGCTGTAGTACTATTGGTTATTTGTAGCTGTTTGATTGTATGACGTTTCTATAATCCATGCATTTTTCAGTGAGGCGGTATTAGATACTTACCTATAAATAGTGCATTATCTGCTGTAGATGCCTTGTTTTGCTACTTTGTTTGTGTTCTTGTGCAACTTCAATGTTTGAAAGGGTTAGTTTGGACTCACCAAAGTCACATCATAGTGCAAGCAAGCTAACCGATTGTGGCAGTGGTAGACCAGCAACTGCAATGTAAAATTACAGTTTATCTCAAAGGAGTGTGGTGGCTCTGAAAAGAGCCTTTAAAAAACAGGTCAGACCCAAGGTCGAGGAATGAAACCATTCCAAATTCAATGTAAATTTAAAATAACTTAATTTTTTTTAGGAGACTAAAATACATTTTGCTGCTGACCCAGTCCATAGCAGTACATTGTTAAGCTTCCCACACTGGTACTACTGCTGCTCCTACAACTGGGGACACCTTCCACCCTTTAAGTGTTTTCACGAAGCTCAGGTAAACCCATGGGAGATGCCTAAAGTGCGTAAAATGTGTTTCCCTGTCATGGAGAAAATTGTTTCCCTGGGAAAACAAGTCAAAAGAATCTCCAGACATCTTTACAGCATAACGGACCAGAGACTGAATCAGGCCTTTTCCACAGCAGACATTTTAACTTGCAAGTGTTGGCTCTGGTCTGTGAAACACACCATGATACCATGATTCTGAAACCAAAGCAGCCAAATTAAATGTCCCCCATTTTAATGATATCGTTCACACCTTCCCATCTCCTGCTGTGACATATCAACTTGTCTTCTGTGTCAAAAGTGCCCAGATGCTTTTTTCATTGTTGCTGTTGTATGTCATGCTGTGTACATAGTTGTGGGTAATGATCAAAAAACAACAACAGCGGCACAAAGAGAACTTTCATGTCTTCCTGTTCACAGCTCAGCCAGAAACTGCCAGGCCACTAATGAATGAGGGAATAACTTACTGTAGTTTGTGTTTGATGAGGTGCTCAGTTCTTCATTGACCACTTAGATGGATTTGGCACAACAAAATCCATTTTTGTTGTCAATGTCCTAAAAAGAATCTGTCGATACCGCTTTTGATTTCTCTTGTTTTGGTATTTGCTCTGGCAGTGAGTGGCTTTAGGCTGTCTCTGTACCCCATCTGAACTTTTTATACTAGACGTTAAAATTCATCTTAGCATAAAAAATTTAAATGTGACCGGGATTGGATTTGAGAGAGACGATGTCCCCGGCATCCAGGTTATACTCTTGGCCTTTTACTGCATTTGTCTCACTTTACCACCTGTCATGTTTCTTTAATCATAAGCTGTCAAATAAAACAAAAGAAAAGAAATGAACCAAAAGATATACACCACTTTTTTCCACTGGTGGGAGGGAAATGTCATTTGCATTTGCAAAGATGACACCCTCCGGATTTTATGATAAACATATATTAATTTTTGAGAGTCCACAAGAATCTGTATAATAAACTTTTAATAGGACACAATGCACAAGTCTTATTAGTAATAATATGTCCAAAGCATTTCTGATGACCTGTGGACCTGGTTTGGCTCTTCAGTATATGTTGGGGGAATTTCAACCTGCCCTTTATTTGCTTTACTGTCTGCTCACACTCAGGATGCATTTTAATGTGAGCGATACAGGGCTGCGTGGTTTCTGTCTAAACCCGAACAGACCCACAAGGATGCTCCAGCAGCAGAAAGACTGTCAGTGAATTCTCTAACAGTCACTAGAGGCATCAGGGGTGGCGAGGTCATTCCTCTTGCTTGGTTAGGCACACGCACGCACGCACACTCGCACACAGGTGCTCATTGTTCAGTCAGGCAGCTATCAACCTTCACGCCTGGGGCTATGAATCAATTGGAGGGAGAGGCTGAAAGTCAGAAAGGGCTCTTTAAAGTAAACAGGGGTGAGCAGGTCTCCTATTTCTGGTCAGATTTATTGGACTCGCAGTCGACCCCAAGTGTCCCATGCATGAGTGGGTCAGGTGATGGGCCAGGGTGGTGTGTGTGTATATATGTGTGTGTGTCTGTGTCTGAAATGAAAATGTTAATTGGCTGGTAGTGGTCAGCTACAGGTCAACTACAGGTCACTAGGATGAACAGTGGGTCACTATTTAGAGACCTTTGTGTCTCATTAACTGACAAAACACAAAGGTGTGTGACATTATCCTTTATTTTACAAGACAGTGATAAAATACATAGAGCACCCAAGAGAAATCGGTGTTGAACTACTGGGTTAGCACTGATATAAACTGCCACACAGCACATTAAAGTGAGCCAGTCAGTCCAGCACCTTGGCATTTGCTACCATCCCTGCAATTCCTCTCAACTGTCCAAACAGTTTGCATGCAGATTGCATCTTGGGTAAGTGTAGCAGCATTAATGTCATTGGACGTGCAGGGAAAGAGTATACGCAAGGCAGGTGTCGTGCCAACACGTAGCTAACAGCAGGTACATCTCCGGCCAGTGCAGTAAATGTCAAGATATCTTAATGAGAGCTGAAAAGTTCTCAGTCTGTGCAAAAGTTACACTTTACACTTGTTAGGAAAATTCAGTTTGGTCAAAATGATGGGCTGACAGCAACTGACCAACAGACTGGCATTGCCATTCAGAACAGTGTCGTATGATGTCTTACTAAGTCATGAGGCTGGCATGCGTGCACGTCCCCTGCTCTTTTTACTGCTCTTTCATGCGCATTCCAGGTGTGATTTCTCCACTAGAGCATAACTGAATTCCAGTTACCTGCATCAAAGAGCTTAATAAAGCCTAGTGCCTCCACCCAGTCGAGGCGTGGGCCATGTTTCAGTGACAGGCAAATTGATTCCCCGATAGGAGGGGATAATCTGTGTGAGGAAGGGGGCGGACGCCGTGATTAAGTCGGAGACATTGCGAGGGCGCCGCAATCGAATCTGGCCACGCAGATTCCTATCAGATAATAAGCTGGATACTTAGGTGGGAGTGTGTCTTTCTGCATCTCTGTTTTTCTCTTGTTCGACAATGAGACTCCTCTCCCCAAGTGGTTTTCTGATTGCTGCATCAACACAAGGACAAGAGTGGTGATCAGCACGAGTGGAGCAATAAACAGAATCTTCAGTTTTCCCAGAAGCCATCATTGAAACAGCACATAAAGTGGTCCTATGTGGATCAGAGTGCCTTCGGCATTGTGGCTTAAAATTATGTTTCGATCCAGACGAGTTTTACAATGGTCAGGCCGATATGTTTAGACTGAAGCTGTCGATATTTTTGAGCCGACTATGAATATCTTTGAAGTTTACAATTTTCAATTAATGTCATGAATTTCATTCCCATCAAACTGCAAATATATATCCAGTCTATCAGACACTAAGCCCTTGAGAATTGCATTTGAAGGCGGCGCTTGGTTTTGCCAATCGATCAGTCTAACCCTCATCCATATCCCCCCACATGGCTGTTGTACCTTTTCAATATTTTATGCTGTATAATCAAGCCTGAAATGACACAGAGAGGAATGGATTTGATGTAAACATGCACGAAAACAGGCAGCGGGCGAGCCTGGAGGTAGGAATGGAGAGTCTAAAAGTGATATACAGAAAGAAAAATAAACTCATCCTTCGCCCAAAGGCCCACACATGCGTACCTATCCAGATGCATGAAAATACTTACTGGCCAGATGCAAACATACTGTACATACACATACTGTGTCCTCGCACCGTAGCATTTACTGTTATTTACTGCATCCCTGGGACAGGCTGTTTGCCTAACAACTAGACCTTGTTAACCTTGAGCCAGTAAATTTTGGAATCATGTTGCTTTTGCTTCCAGTGCAGTGCATACGCAGCGGTGGCTCAAATTCTTCTCTTCTTAATCTGTCAACTTCAAATTCACAATGAACCGCCCTGTCCTGCTGAATGATGTATGATGCATTTTAGGCGGAGGAGAAAGAAAACATCCATTTCTGCAGAACCGGAAACGAAGTGAAAAGACATCACCGTTCAGAGAAAATACTGAAGGGACTCACCAGAATTTTGTTACTCCTCTGTGTTGTTTACTCGAGACACTGTTGATTTAATGATTTTAAAGTTATTAGAAGGATTCCAGTGTCAGCTAAATGCCTAAAATGTAATGTGCGAATGTCACGCTGAAGCTGCATTGTAATATATCTTGGTTTAATGCTTGCTGAGCTCTCAGCTTTGGACTATCATCAGGACACGCCATACCAGATGCTTTGCTAATGGCCTAAGACTAAAAGCTCAGCAGTAAAATAAGATGTATTACAATGCAGCTGTTGCACAGAGCTCAGCTTTCATTTGATTTATTTATTTATTTCTTTTTAGCAAAAATTCTTCAGCAGAGGAGATCTGCATACGGATATTATCGTTGGGCAGTATTCTGGTATTTTATTGATATTGTGATAGAACACTAAATAATGATTTTGACCTTTAATTTTGGGTGTCATACAATCGTGAATGTCTGTCATGTGAAATGAGTTCAGAATTAATACAGGATTTATTCTGGGTAAGGATCAGTTAATGCATGATAAATCTTTTATTAGCTTTGTGTCAGTTTGTTTAATTACAGCTACACTATATAATCAGTCATAGTGCACTGTTTACGTACAGAAGTAATGTCAACTTATTATATATAGATTAATTTAAATATCAGAGCAGCTTTCAGACAGTGCAAAAGTACAATTCAACAAACATTGTGGACTAGAACTGATCACGTGGCTGCTTGTGTGTAATATTTATCTGCTCCGAAGTGGCAGAAAATTGTTGGTTTGGGTTCAGGCTATGCTTTGAGTACCCTTAGGAGAATAGTAGAACTGTAGGTTTTAATTAATAATTTTAGTTGTTGTGTCGCTTTGACATGTGGGAAAACCACTGAACACACTTTTTCTATATTACTTGGCCTTCAATTGTCAAACTGGAGTCTTGTGCAGCTCACAGTATCAGTTATTCATAACTTCAATCCAAAGATATCTACGCTGGCCTTGAAACTGTCAAATCCCGTTGTGTAACTTATAGTGGACTTGTCATTTGGATTAAATTCAGTGCACCTGGAGTGGAACAATATAAACTCTCAGTGTGTGGTTATTGATGATAGCTGGGGGAGAGATAAATCCAGGAAAAGATGGTAGCCAAGCAAGACAGAGAGGGCAGACAGTCTTCAGAAACTATAAGATTTTGTACTTTATCTGCATGTGTGTGCTGAGCAGCTAACCAAAATTCTTCTGGCTAGCCTCTGGCAGAAGTGTTTGTCTGTTTCTGTTCCCTGCAGATAAGCACTGGCTGCCCTCTTGTTCACCGCCAGCTTTGCCTGTGGTGGTGTTCAATTGCCAGCAGCAGAGGACCATGGCTCTACCCAGCAGTCCTTTGCTGTAAATGAGCATACCTGTACTACTGACGTTGGGTGTCAGACAATGAGCATTCAAATTCAGCAAATCCCTCCCTGGAGAGATGGAAGCTAAAGACCAGTGGAGGACTTCCTTGGACCTCTGTTCTCTTTCGTTTACCCTTCAAGCCCAACGTCTGTGGACCAGCAGACGTCTGATTTACATCCCTGCGGTTGGATTGAGGGAACTGGACAGTCAGATACCTTGTGTCAGGACACCCTCTCAACCGTTGCCTCTGTCTTATTTACGAGGCCAGCAGCGTTCAGCTCCATAGCTGATCATTTTTCCATGCAGGATGAGCCTGTCTGTGGATGCCGGCGTCAGACCTTCCAAGGAGGTGGAGAGATAGGGTGGGTTTAGGTCTCAGGCTTATTGCCAGGCATAAAGGAAGGGGTTGGGGGTCTAGATGGTCCTTTTTCAGCTGGAGTTGCTATTTAATTATATGCAGTTTATTGATCAGAGCAAAGCCTAATGATGAAATGTTTAATTTCTCGTTGCTGCGTCCCTGTCGCTTTCTCAAGTGGGATTTGAATAATTACCTGGACCTGTCATGCATTTTTCATTCAGCATGCCTGGTCAGCTCCTTCACTCTGCTGCACTCAAAAATAGAAAGCTGCCAAGTTTGCCTGTCACTGTCCAACATCTCTCTCTCCTGCAAGCAGCAAACTTATTTCCCTCTGCTACACATTTTGCACTTTGATTTGAGTGAAGAATCGAATGTTTGTTCCTTTCACTTTAAATCCAGTCCAGTCTACTTTACTTTCCTTGACTCCCCTCTACTGCAGCCAGTTTGTGCTTTGTTAGTGAGTGTTTGAGGTCACCCAGGCCTGGTGTCATTACTCATTGACCGACAGACTGACAAGCCCTCTTGTCTTGACCTAGGAGATTCCACATAGTTGGACAGTGATGGATGGCAACTCACAGCAGACTGACAGTGACTGGAGGGAGAGACCGAGCTGACTCAAGTGCTGTACCCACTACCTCCACCGGCTGAAGATTTTGGAGGTCACCACAGGACTTTAGATTTTTGTGAGCAGGCACCTCTGACATCTGGTGTGGTCGTTGCCTGGAGGTGACAAACAGGACCGAAGTGTGAACACTTTGAATCTCCATCTTTCCTGGGAAGATGTAAACAGGGAAAGTAAATGAGTCGCATGCTCCGTCATCATCCATCAGCAACTACTGACTAAATGCCTTTGAGCAAGTGTCAATACCTCCAAACTGCAATGGTGGTTGCTTTACTATAATTTCCACCCACTGAATGTACGGAGTGTGGTAATGTGTCATGTCACTGGAACACACTGACTTTACTTTTGTGACTAAATGAAAGAAATACCTCCCTGTCTGTCTCTCCATGATCACAGAGCAGGACTTCTTAACTGGCTGCAGTGGATCAAGTTTCGGCTCCTTATAACTAGTGGTCAGTGGCACTTATATGAGTGACTCCAAGATAAGATCAAGAGCTGTGTGTGTGTATATGTGTGTGTGTGTGTGTGTGTGTGTGTGTGTGTGTGTGTGTGTGCGCGTGCGTGCGTGTGTGTGTGTGTGTGCGTGCGTGTGTGTGTGTCTACTCTAAAATGTGGGCAATGAACCTATCCGTCAAATGGAAGGACAAAGACCTGTGTCAGGGTGCAGTGTGCAGTCAAACATGCACTCACACAATATGCCCTCCTGGTCAAATCCTGCCAAAGAGCCCATCAACCAGGTGACTGGTCCAGTTTGGACTGAGGGGAGTGTACTGCTCTTATTTTTACAACAATATTGCCAAAGTCGGGATTTTTTCTCTTATCTGTAGAACTACTGTCTCACAGATGAGACCCTGTCACAGAAATACAATAAAGTATCATCACTCAATTTGAATTTAACCCCTATAGCAGAGCGCAGATATCAGAACATTAATCACTTTTTCTTTAAAACCAAATAAGGCTCAGCAGTCTGCTCCACCTTCTTATATTGAGGTGGCCAGCCATATGCAGTTAGGAGCCAAGTGTCTCCAGCTTTCACTCCGATCAATCACTGCAGCAGACGGGTTTGCTGATGAGTTCTTCTTCTCTACTTGAAATAGTGCCAATCAGTGGATGGAGTCCTTGGTTGGAATTAAGACCAGCAGACTGTTAGCTCACACTGCGCCCCTGCTCCCATACATCAGTCTGATGCAGGGAATTTTAATGGTGTCTAAACCACCTTTTTTGGAAGTACAAAAGAGGACTTACTAAAGTTAATTTGAATTTTTCAAAGTTATGTACTGTACATGCTTCTTGTCCTGTCTGATTAATGATGAAACTGGATTGCTATCTGTTGGCAAGCTTGTTAGCACATTAGTTTGGCTCACTCACTTATGGGAAAATAAGTTGACGCATTTTATTCAGAACATGTATTTATATTATCCCCCGATAACTTTGCAAGCTCTTTTCTCAGGCGAAGCAGTTTATACTCTGTCAGAGTTGGGTTATGTGAGAGTGGTGCCACACAACAAGCTAAATTTCTTCCATTTAAGAAAGTCATGACCGACAAAATGGTTTGCTGTTCGTCAACAGCACGTTGGCTAAATTGTTGAATGTGACGCAAACAGTTTGTGTGTATTAGTCTCCTTTGCAGCTATTCTCCTGGATTGAATTCATTCCGAAACAAAGTCCAGTCCAATCGTTACAGTGTAAATACCTGTTGTTGTTTTTTTTTTACAGAAGTAATATACAGAGCTAAGTAGGAGTGGGAAAAGACTTGAATGTAGACATGTAGACATGTAGACTCTCCCAACTTACCTCTCTTGACCTCACCATCTCCTCCCATCTCCTCCCCAAAACTCCAAAGCTTGTCAATCGGTGCCAGTTAATGGAGTGAAGCTAAGTAAACAGTTCAGAGACCTGTCATGTTCTTGGGAAACCTGGACTGACAGCCGAGGGTAAGCTGCCAAACACCTGGACCTAAGTGAAAATATGTCCTTCGCACACCCAATACAAATACAAAAATGGAACCATGGAATCACATAAGTGGGGCAGACAACCAAGAAGTACCAATAAGAAAATATTCTCTGCGCTCTTATAAGCAACTGTGACAGTAAAAGTTTATGTCACAGTGATTGGAAATGCTTGCACTCTTGACTACCGCGTTATGACCTCATCTCCTGGTCAGTGGGAGGTTCATTAGGTTCCTTTGACAGTTTGGTTTGGAAATGTCAGAGAAAAACATGAGTGCAGCCATGCTTTCTGCTTAGACTGGGTGTGATTCAATGATTGGATGCTGCTAGGGACTTGCTCCGCTGCCCATTCCCCACAGAGCTCTTCAGATGTGTTGGGAATCAATCAAAAATAGAGCCGGTCTGATTCATTTTTTCTGCTGAACTACTGGACACTGTCAGTTTCAGGTCTCTACCATGAAGTCAGATTTGTTAAAACTAGTAGACCGAGCAGCTGTGGCAACATGGGTTTAAACCAGTTTCTTTTCTGGTGTGTTTATATGTTACCTTTCATAATGAGACAGAACAACCTCTAAACATTGGCGTGTAAACAGCTGATTAACCAAGGACATGATTTTGTACTTTATGGCCATATTACTTTCTACTCCGAGCTTCTTTTGTGGCACATTCGCGACATTGGCCTTGATGTCGAATGTGCCCATCAGAAAAACACTGAAAGGCAAACACATCTGCTGGCAGTGTGAAAGGAGCCAAACGCCTACAGGTTTACCCGTGTTTAAAAACCCGCATGTGCACGCTAATTTGGGGTTAAGGGGTTTATGTTATCATACCCCTGATAAACATATTTACTCCTGTAAGGCTTCTGAACAAGAGTTCTCCTTGAAATTGGTTGGACACAATAAAAACACACGGGAACAAGTTAAAGGTAATGACAAATGTTTTATTTCTGCAGGGATCCTTTCCATAATGCTGTCAGACACTTACAATAACAATCTGAGACCTTCAGCGGCAAAAACAAGCAAGTTTAGTGGACATAGCTTGACGGTGCACAATTGCCCTGGAGGAATACACTCCAGCTTGTTTCGCAGCTGCCAGCTGCATTGCTCTCGCTCAATACAGGAGCAGTTTTAAAAATTATTGTTCCCATTAGTCACTTAGACACTAAAAGATGTGAAAATAGGCTCCAGGCTGAATTACTAAAATTTCCCCTAAAATGACTTTTCAATCAGCCTTAGTTTTTCTTTCTTACTACTGCAAATTGACAAATGTTAGTATGCTAATATGCTAAACTACGATGACCATTCCAAATTGTGTTCGTTTATAACCTCACAATGCCTTGCCTAGAACATGCTTATGTAAGGACACACCGCCAGTACCCAACATAGAACTAACCAGCGACTTAGCAAATGTTCATTTTATGTGAAATGTGTATAAAAGTGTGTATTTTACGTTGCAATGATCTGCCAAAAAAACTGTCATTGAAAAAGTGTTGCAACATTGAGACAGACAGTTTGGTCCTTACCTGCAGTGGACAAATGCCTGCAGAGAATCATTAATGTAGTTTATTTGATCCCCTTTTATACATCCCCTGCCACTGAGATTATAGTTGCACAGTCACACACAAAAGGGCACCTACGAGCTTACGAGCTTTGACAGGCACACAGCGATGAGCAAGAGGTTGCAGAGCTGATGCAGGACCATTTTCCTCCAGTTGCTCTTCACCTTTCAGCTTTCTACATTCAGCTAAAGAAAGTTAGAAGCTTTCTTTTTATTATAGTGTGATGTTGTTGCTGAAGGGCATTATTATATCTCCAAAGAGGTAGAAAGTGGTGCGTTTGACGTTTTGAGAAAATATCAATATTGCATTACAAGGTAGTTGCTACAGTAGTAATCTGGGTCAATGCAAAAGTAGCAAAGTGTACAAAGTCTTACTGCAAATTAGCCCTTATTTTTGGCTCCAAGGCCTGCTGAACCCAGAACATTGCGTGCCAAGCACTATCATGCTCATACTGTATGCAAGCTGGCTGGTAGGCCAGGGAGTTTTTCTTGTCAGTGTCATGTAAGCTGACTGCTTGCTTATTTTTCCAGCTTCAGCACAGAGATAGTATGAGGTAAAGAGTGGGAGCCACACAACCCCTATTAATCATAGTGAAGACTGGGCTTCCCCAGTCAGAGAGACAGGATCCTTGTGTGTGTATTTATACATTTCTGCATGCATGCATGCAGCTATAGTACATTTATGGTAGAGTGTTGATATACTGTATCTGTACTTGTCAGTTTATATGTAAGCAGTGTGTGTGTGTGTGTGTGTCCTTCTCCGTGCCTTACAGTACCCCATTTCTGCACCCACCTAGGATTCAATATCCAAAATCCATTCATCAAAGTCATAAAATGGGTTTTTATTGCACCAGTGCGGGTGTGTGTTAGTGTTAGTGTATGAATGTATCTGCATTTATATATGGTATGCATGTATGTATATGTATATGTGCCTGTGTTTTGTTTATGTTCCTTCCAGTTGATGGTTTAGATCAAGTGAGAGCTGATTTCTGGGTGTGTGTCCATGTGATATGTAATATGATAATGTTAGTGTGTATCCATGTAGTGGAACGTATGAAGTGTGTGTGTGCAGCATATACATTGGTCCACGCGTAAAGGGATCAGGTGCAGGCTGTTGTAAGGTGTGTGTGTGTGTGTGTGTGTGTGCTGGCACATGTTGGTTTAGATGACAGATGTGTGTACATGTTTGTGTTTGTACACCTGTCTGTGTTCATGCATTTAACTGAATGCAAGCGGTATACATTTCTGTGCACTAGTGTTTGTAGGTAATGCTTGCATTCATATACTCCTGTGTATGTGTGTGTGTGTGTGTGTGTGTGTGTTGTTTGGATAGTACAACACCACATGCTCCAATTGTCAGCAACAGATGGGCTGATTAAATGCCAGAGAAGCAGCAATTACCACCAATAAACCATTGCCGGCTGTTGAGTCAGTTTTGGTTTGCCAGACTTGAACGTATACTGTCCTGTATTTGAATAACAAGCAATCCCTGGCCTGATGGTTTACCTTTACACAGCCAAACTACATAAAAATGAAGCAAAAATGATAAAACACGTTGGCTAAAAAATCTTTTGTTATCAAAATGGCAACCGAGAGCATTTTTGGCTTGATAAGTATGCTATGGCATTATCCACTAGATCTTAAAAGGATTTCAAATAGCAGCATGTAATCTAACCAAACTGGACCAACTGCATCAGTGCAAGCAATGCCAGAGCACTTCTATGTCTCTGTCAACCATTCCTGGGTGTCCGGCCATCTTATTTGTCTCAATGCCATCATGTTAACAACCCAACATTCCAAACCTCTGGAGACAACACATTTTTAATAGTAGTTGGATGTTTTGGAAAATATTCTCATTCAGTTTCTTGAGTTCTGTAGCTTGTGGACAAGATTGACACCTCACTGATGTCTAATGTCAAAAGGTTAGTGCGAGAAGCCAGTTAGCCGAGCCTCGCACAGAGAATGGAAACATTAAAAACAGCCAGCCTATCTCTTTCCAAAGTAACGTATTCACCTCTTAGCACCTCTAAAGCTCAGGAATTTACATATCAGTGTAACCAGCTGCTAGTTGTAGCTTAATACTCTTCGAGTTTCACTATCAAAGTATTATTTCAGTTGGATGCTATTCCATGTCTCGACAGGATATTCTTTTGACGAATGACCACATGAGCAAAAGTCCAGAATCCTCACCTATTAATAAATATATGATATATTCTTTTGTTCCACTCTTAGCTACACTGTGCCATTAGACGAGGAATGTTTGACTTAGTGTTTTTGTTTAGTTCTATCATTTTTTTTCGTTATCCATTTTGACTCAATTTGAGATAACACAAGCTGTTTCCATTTTTCTTCAGTGTGTGAGGAAAAATGTACCGCAGTGCCTCCTTGCCTGGTAACTGCCTACACGCTACATATTGCCTTTTGGGAGTTCAGGCTCATATACATGCAGACACAAAACATTCCTTTGCACAACACTATTGACAGTTTTAATATACTCACTTTGAGAGCAGAGTCTCATAGCGTTTATCTGAGAAGACAAGTGGAATCACTGCTCAGAGCGAATGCTCCCTGTGGAGCTATAACACCCACTCGTGAAGATAAAAAACACACAGAGGACAGCATGGAAAACAAACTGAAGACACAGTATGTGCAGAGACACACTCATATCCCCATAAAGACAGTAAAAAAAAAAATATGAGTGCCACACGGGCGGATAGCAAAAACAAACATCCTGCACGCATACATGTGATGAGTGCTGCTGCATCGTCTGGCATGATGTGCACAGACAGTATTCCTGCTTTGCCAGCTCTGAAATAACCAGCTCTGATGTAACATTATTCGGAGGAAGTGACTCCTCTGTGGTGTGGGGAGTCCCCAGCACACAATAGCATCTTCCTCCAGCGGAGAGCCCTCTGTCAGCAGGCCAGCTCTCATCGGCCGCCCAGGAACAAGGGCCCTCTCTCTGTAGAGCACGGGGCCCCATCCAAACCCCAACGTCCTCTCCTTTGGTGCACTGGATCCTCCTGCTGAGTGATTTGGACAGAGCAGGACTGCCTGAACACTTGTGTCCCCTTATTGAGTATCAAACCTCAATGGCTTCCTGCTCATCTATTCTTTCATGCCAACATGGAGCCGCTGCCCTGTTTATACTGTAAAGAACCAGGATCTTATTAACAGATACATGCTTTTAAGAGCCTTTTAAACCTTAGATGGATGCAAAGTTTATTTAAAATCACCTCCATTATGCATATTAGAGTAATAGAAACTGCATTTAGTGCATTGAGAAACTCAACCTCAAGGAGTCGCATGTACAGACCATGGTACACTGATTCCACCAGCCAGGAGTAGAACCCATTTTTATTAGTGAATACTTGTAGCTTCAATGTGACATGAACACAATAACAACATGTGCAACAAAGGTCATTTTCAGCCCGATATTTTATGCTCCCTTGTCTCTAAATTTCCCACATTTAGACGTGATGAGTCATTCAGATGATTTGCATGCAGCCTCCTGGCTCTGTAAGGAATTAAACTGGATCCGACCCCCCAAAAAAGCTCCTGATCATCAATTCATTGGACTGAGTACCCATGGCCATCAGCTGCTAATGAGCCTCATCATTTCCCAGTCTGCCATCATCTCACACTTACATTTAGCATATTGCTCTGACCCCAGATCTGCCAGCAGGTGACCGCTAAACACATTCATCCCATTTACTTGTTACTATATGAAGCAATGCCAAAGTCATAAGAGACAATAGGCGGTTATGTACTCTACTAACTATGCCCCAGTGCTAATAGATATAATATTGGAGGGAGGAAATGGGCTTGTAATGAACATCTGTCCCTGCTGGCTGACGAGAATATGAGGGAGGAGTGGCCCTCGCCTTCCCAGGGAGGAGCCGGGGTAATGACTCCAGGTGGTGGTGACAGATTTTTGGGTAGGGGGGAATTGGGCATGTTGGCTGGAGCCCATGAAGAGGCTGATAGAAGCTCAAAGCTATGTAATGCTCACACTGAGGACCTGCTTCCTCCTCTGCTGAGAATTATGGAAAATGTCATCCATACCAGCTTCCAAGTTGTAAATACAGCACTCAGATCCTCACTGCCATCAAGGAAAAGTCTGTTCGTCAATGTTTAGAAATCATACTGTATATATATTTATATATATATATATATATATATATATATATATATAGGAACACATCCAAACTGTGACGGTTTGTTTGATGGTTAGTCCCACCTGATGTGTGTTCATCATTAACCTGAAGGAAATTGGGGTCAGATGGAGAGAAAATGACTCCACCTTTCTGAATCCACCGGAGCAAATTTGCTGCACTGTGATCCTGGCCGTGGGAGCGGTGAGATCCTCTACAAAAATTGCCTTTCACTGCTCTAAGGTCTGCTTCGAAATTATGTGTATCAGAAAAATATTTCAGCCAAGGTGAAAATTGTATTAACTCATTTGACCCAGGGGGAGTTGGCCTCAGTGTGGCAGTCTATGGGAATTGGAGGTTTTGACCACGAGTGGTGTTCAGTGTTTATTTTGACACCTGATTTCAATTAAGTCTTTTGATGAAAATCTAATTTGTTAGTCATTTGAAATTTGTTAGATTAGCTGAGAAACTGGATACATTATTTTAGTTTTCATCGCTGAAATTTCAATCCTACCACTGTCACATTTTTTAAAATTCATATCTGCTGAGCATTTTGAGTTGGTCTACATCGATCTTTCCGCTTAGTTTATTTTCCATTTTCCAAGTATTTGATACTTTTGTGATAGTTGAGGAAAACGTGTGGAACTGTCCAACACGCAGTGCATTCAGTCCGTGCACAATGCACGTTAATCCAAACACCAGTTCAGAGCAGTGTTCAGAGCTCCACTTCCCTCCGCTTGTAATACACCTATTGGATGGTTTCATGAATATGAAACACAAAGAGATTGAAGTTTGTGGTTTCAGTGTGATGTCCAAACACCAAGTGATTATGGGAACACCAGCAGCATAAGTTCTTAAAGAATCGATTTTGAGAAACATGTTCCTTCCTTGAAACGTGTATAATAATTACTTTTGGTACTTGAAGCGCATTTTGATGCCTGTACTTTTGAACTTTTACTTAAATTTTAAACTCAGGCCTTTTACTTGTGAGTATTTCTGTGCAGGAGTGCTTTTACTTAAGTTATTTACTTAAGATGTCCCAGCATGCACTGGGTTTGAGTCAGGATTAATGCAAGTTTCAAAATATTCCCTTTGTAGAAGTTTTCCAGAGTGTTAATGCATTGTTTGGCTTTAAACATACACACAATATGTTGAGTAAGAACGGCTGACTTTGAACTCTGACTGGAAATTACACAAGACACCTTCAGACAAGAAATATAAAAGGAATGTTGGCAATCTGAGGGAGGTGCTCAAGAGTTTCCATCTCTTCTTCTGCCCCTTTTATATAATCTTAATCTTTCTCAGTTTTCCGTGGGAGGCGCGTGTGTCATGTTTAAATCTCAGAGTGACGCATAAACAGAGCAGCGTGTCTGAAAGGAACCAGTGTTTCTGCAGGAGATGACAACCCATGGAGCACATGTTCTGGAGCTGTCAATCTGAAGAATGACAGCACTGATGTCTGGCACCGCAGTATCCACGCAGGCAAGAATTAGCATAATATAGTGTTATGGGAGACAAATGACACTGTGGGAGGAACAATGAGCAGCTAGCAGCCTGTATGACTGTCAAATAAACAAAGTAACAATGAAGTCAGTGTCAGCTGGTGTGTCAACACTACAATCAGCAGGGCCGTGACAGGAGGAGGGCTCGATTGATTGTAACCTGCAGCTCTCCATGGAAATATTTAGTAAATCCTGCCTCCACCTGCAACTGCATAACTCCTGACTATTCACACTAAATACTCTGGACAGCTGAAAGTAACTGAAACTTGCTCATTGACTTGTTATCTTTAGGAGCAGAAGCCTTTTGAGAACCATCTCACTCTGAAGCAAAATGCAAATGTTTTACCAATCAGGTTCTCACAGTGATGCGATAACAGGGTTTCTTTAAGAGAGAACATTGAAGATTTATTATAAAAGCACTTTTCTAGCAGTTGAAACAAGATCATTCCTGAATAATTAAAATCAAATAAAAGGTTTTCTTTGCCAGCTTTTCGTGAGGGAATAGATTGTTGCTCATTTTGCACAACAACTTTTCTTCGGTTCAAAAATACTAAACTGCCTCTCAGTCAGAAGCTGACGGAGATAATATGAGGCTGCAGAAATTAGGAAAATTCTCCTGATAGATTTTCAAGCACAGGGAGCCTCTCTGGGTGGATTGCAGAATGTAGCAACTTCTATACTGTTGTGCCTACAAAGTGCTGAGAAGCTAAGCCTTGAGTAGCAACAACAAACGTACGAGAGCCACAAATGTTTTTCAAGCATTTCTTCTTTGATACCAGAAGAAGGGAGAAGATGTTCAATCAGTTAGCACTGATCAGAAACCTGGATTAATAGAGGTGTTTAGGCCAGAGCAATGAGCTGCGAATACAACACTGACATGTTATATAATTCCAACTCAAAGCAAACTACCACCTATCAATGTTACAAAGCAATATTAGCATTAATCTGAAGTTGTGTTTCTGGCCACCAAGTCCAGTTTTCAACTCAGGTCAGATCATCTGAAAAACACCTGAAGCTGCCGAATCCAAATATTTCACTGCACGTTCACCTGGGTCTGCAGAGTACACTGAATTTTTCACATCTGCAACAACGTCTGCCTGCTGATTGGAGGCTGAACCAAAAACCATGAAATTGTGGGCCACAAAAACAAACGAATGTGATAAAAATGCTAAAACCAACATTTGTTGATTGTTGGATGATAATTCCCTGTGGGCTCGGCTCTCTCAAAATATTAATTATACCAGCTTTAAAGCTCTAAAGTTTGTTTCCATTTGCATTTCTTTCTTTCATTCGTTGCATTAAGCAAAGCAAAACATAATGAAAAAAAAAGGTCTTTAACCAAGATTAGACAATATTTCAAGAGTTCGCAGCTCCTGTATGTTTCTCTGAGTGAAACAGGATGCGGGACGTAACGTTTGATTTTAACATTGAAAAGTGGATGAACTGTGACAAACATGGACAGTTACAGCAATCCAGAGTTGCATGATAGCCTCAATACACGCCAATGCTCTGTACTGTTGCTAGCTAGAGAACTAATGAACCTTAGCTCTGTGCTGCTAAACGTTGAAGATTGACAGATGGTTGGATGCTGTGATATTATCGACTGAAATTGGTTGGTTCAAGCCGATCCGATTTAGAGAAAACGTGATTTTTAAATAGGTGCACAATTTGACCGGGAATGTGATAAAAAAAAATGTTAGAAAAGCATTTTTATTATTTCACCTGTACTTTAAGATCCCATAACATCCATAATTACTGAATAGATGAAGTTTCATATTCAACAAAACATTAAATTAGTAGCACACATGAACAGAAGGCTGCATCTGAAGAGGAGTGCCTTAATAATATTCCATCCACCCACTCTCGCCCACATTAGGGTAAAAATATCTTACACCTGTAACATTTCTGTCAGGTCCCACAGGAGCAGGAAAATCATCATTCTTCTGCTATTATTAGACAGTCACAGGTGTAATCTTTGACAATCTGTCCATCAAGCAGCTGCCTGTCAAGTGTCTTTGAGGAATTACCTGTTTAGTTCATTGTATGTCTGAAATAGAAATGATCGGGGTACTTCTTCGGTGGACCGTCACGGTTCTGGACACATTAGGATTCAGTGGAAATATTTTACATCTGTGAGCGTGGGATCAAAAGAGACCTCCTTTCCTTCTCGATGAGCAGAAGGCGTGACAGGTTCTGACTGCATTTCTCAAAGAGACCACCCCGCTGAGAGGCTCTTATCGCCCCTGCCTCAGACGCCTGTCGCCATCTACTGTAAGTGCTGGTAACATCATCTCGGCGGGGGGCCGTGGGCTTTGGGAATTGGCTCTCAGTGAGAGCACCCCTTTGAGAATACTAATGTCAGGAGCACTGAGGAAGCGATACATCCTGAACTCTTTGCAAGAAGGTTGAGTTGGCCCACTTTTTTAATTGAAGAGAGCTTTTTACATCAAGTACCACACAAATATTTTATAAGACGAGTGAACATGGAGATTTTTTTTGTGCAGCACACCATTACCAAACAATTGATAGTGCCTTTGTTGATTTTAGATGAAAATTGAAAAGCTCTCCTGATATCACACGGTTTCATGTTTAATGTGATACCACCGAAATGTTGTTCTCCCCTTTCTTGACAAAGACATGAATTATTATAGAGGCGACAGTGGAGACTGCTGCTATCCTAGAAATATATATATATAAATAATTGTGGAGCAGGGTTGCCCTCAGAAGGAGCTGTCTTGGACAAACAAAGGATAAGTAAAGCCAGAGGCACTCAGTTTGGGCACTGAAACCATCCCTGTGTTGTTTTTAAACCTCTCTTTGGTCCCTCGGGTTGCCTCTGGAGCTGCTGCATGGTCAGCGTCTTTTCATCTTCCTGCTGCACTGCACTCCTCCTCCACAGGATGGCGTTGCTGTGCTGCAGCAGAGCCCGGCTGACCAACCAGAGAGCCGGTAGCCCTGCAGTCACTCATCAGCTCGGCCAATTGAATCACAGGGGCCACATCAGCACTCAGGAAGCAGCTACCTAAACTGCCTGGCCGATAGTCATCTCTTGCTCCGCTCCAGACCCCCTCCCCTCCAGACACACACATACACAAACACACTTTCACATTAACAAACAGCTCTGCCTGTGCCAGCTCTCATTATTCTCTGCTTAAACTCAATTCAGTAAGCAGCTGCGTTGTTTTCCCCCCTCTCTACATGCTGAGCTGAAAGTTTAGATTTGACCAACTAATCAGAGTAAAAGTCCAGGACTGTACATACATACAGTATATGCAACCCATTCATATGATCCCCAGTGCATGAACGCACATGCCCACACCCCTCTTATGCATCTGGGATATGAAGCACGAGGGAACCAGACAGTGACACACACTCAGTCCTCGCCATCTTCCTGCCCTGGGCCCCAAGCAGCTAGAGAAGAAGATGTGCTGATACAAGGAGGACGTGGAGCAACTGGTCTGGCCAACAACAAAGCTACCCTCTGTCTTATTGCTGCAGCACATGCACACCAATGACTCTTGTTATCCATGGCGCTCTGTTTGTTGTATGTGAGAGGGAGAGATGGGAGGGGTAGAGGGCGAGATGGGAGTTTGTACTTTGCATTTAAATTATAGCCCAGATTATGCATCTTTATGCACAGTATGCTGGTGAATTTGTAATGCGAAATAACAACGTGCCCCCTTTTCATTTGATCAATTTCCTGGTATTTGAGAGGGTGCCACTACTCTCATTATCAGATGGGGGTGGGTGGAGAGGGTAGGCTCACAAAAGGGAGAGGTATTTGTGAAACGATTAAATAGACTTAAATAATGATTCTCTGCAATTATAAACGATACACGAGTAACTGTTACGTTGTTTCGTCAGTGCAATAAATGGCATCATTAAATATTGTTATATGAGCTGATATCAATAAATTGCTGCTATTTGTAACTCCAGATAGTCCACATGCATGGACAGAGCCCATGTAATAGACCTGTGGTCATTTGTAATTGTGTCTTTGTGGTTGTTTTGTGTCTCCAACAGACTCTGCCAGTGATCAATCCATGACCCATCAGATTCCGAGGGTCCCTGTACAACCCCTCTGGCCCCCCTTCTGGTCATTTCAAGCACTGTTCAGAGGTATGCCGCCAAGTAGCCTTTGTGCCACATGCACCTGTGCTGTAACATACACACACACACACGTACACATAAAAACCGACTCTAGAGACACACACCAACACAATCTCACTGTCAGTGCCTCTGTGCTTTGATGCCCCCCCCCATCAACACGAGAGGAGCTGGGAATTCATTTAAACAAACGTTAGTCCTTTGAAACTCAATGCCATTTCTTCCCTCCCCCCGTCTCCAGAAATGTAATTCAAGGAAGGACATAGCTGCAGGACATTTTGACTGCACCGAGCTCTGAGCCCCTTCTGTTGTGTGTCGCTACGTACAGTGGCCCTTATATATGAGAGAGACTTGATAAATGACAGAGAGGCACAATCTAATTTAGGACAAACGCATCACATCTTTTGTGTGAACACACAATGTTTATGAGGCAATGTGATTGATGATTACATCCAAGCAGAAGTGACAGTGGAATAACATTATTCACCTTAGCTTTGTCCTCCTCGGGCACCGCGGCTGGTAGAGTTATCTTCACTATCATTAGTCAAGTATGAAATTGTGGTGATTCTTTACACGAAAACAATCTCAACTCGGAGAATGCCGATGACTAATGGGAAACCGGGGAAGGGCTGGCTTGGAAGAATATTCTCTGGCCTAGTTAAGGTGTGATTTTCTCCATTCCATTAGTTTGCACCTCAAGTCAAATAAAACTGGTGCAGGGGATTTCTGCTGAAAAATATGAAAAGCCCATGACTTACCAGCATGGTGAGTAGACACGGATGAGTGCAAATTCACCCAAAGTGGATGTGGGGGATGGAGGGGTGGAGAAAAAGAGGGATGGGAGCCTTTTTCTGTGTGTCAGGCCTAACTCTAATTACGGCTTCCTTAATTAGTGTATCTCAACGCCGACTCGCTTGGAAGGATGCCACTTAGCTCAGCTTTTTCTCTCTCTCCCATATCCCTTTCCCAAATCACAGCTGAGCTCTTTCCCTCTTTCCCACTTACCTCCCCCTTCCTCACTCTTCCCATCCCATCCCATCCCATCCCATCCTATTCCTGTCTGCGTGTCTTGACAGCTCATAAGGCAGAGCAGCATATCAAAGCAGACTGAGCCATCGTAGCCCTTAACCAAGCATCTTTTGCTTCAAATTGCTTCCTGAGGAGAGGGAGAAATAAGATAAGAAGGCAGAAAGAGAGAGGAGGAGGAGGATGAAACAGGGCCATACTGAGCGGTTCTCTCCACGAGATGGAGGGGAGTGAGCAGAGAGTAAAAGTTGAAATGTATAACAGAGGCACATGCCCTTATTTCTCTGGGGTGTCGGTTAAAGCCTCTGAGAGCTGAGGTGAGACACGTCAGCTTCGCTCCCCCTCCCAACCGCACGGAGAAATTAAGTCCCTTCTAAGCGACGAGATCAGGGAATAGACATATGTCACAGTGCCACAAATTGAAGTCCTCAGTCTGTATTTACTGGAGCAGAGCCCTGTGCACACACACCGAGCGGTGCGCACAGTGACGCACAACCAGGAACGCCACGATTTCCAAGTCTGAAAACTACCCCCCAACTCCCAAATTCAAATTCTTGTCGCGGCAGCTATTCAAGCTCAGCGGCACTGCAAGATGCTGCATAAATTAAGTCGCTGGAAGGAGCGAGCACGAGCAATGAACACCGTCTGCCTATGCCGGATCGCATTAACTCCTGGGGCCTTGTTGGCAGAGGAGAAACCCCTGTCGAGACCAGGGCCACACCTTCGGCTGTGTGGGTCTTCATTAAGGTCCGCTGCCTGTCTCCACTCTGCAGCAGCTCTTGCAGACTTTGTTTACAGCCTGTGTTTGCACGCTGCATCCATAACTAGGCAGAGTCGGCTAAAATGAGGGAACGGGAGAAATGCAGATAGATGTTAATCATTTTTTCGTGCATTTAAATTTCTGTTTTCTTTGTGCCTCATTATATTATATACCAGACTGAGTGAAGGAGGCAAAGGTTGGATAAGAGGAAGAGGGAAGTGTGGTGTGTGGCGCCCCCCCCCCCTTCCCCGATGTCAAAGGCAGCCTCAGTGATTGCAGCCCTGACCCTTCTCTTCCACCTTTCGACTCGTCCCGCCGCTTTGCAGAGACAAACACTCCACGGCTGAAGATTGTCTCCATTTGCTTGCTGCCCTGGAACCTGTTATTTTCTGCAGCCGCTGGTTGAGATAGTCTGGAGGAGCGAATAAATATAAAAAAAAAAGAAGAAGACTGTGTTTGCAGTCCTGAACGTGGTGCAAAGTAATGGCTGGGGTAAGGAAAGGGGTGGAGAGTTTAGGGAGATATGGGGGGAGGAGGGGCTGACAGGATGTAGCTATTTCAGACATGGTGCTTTCAGGCCAACTGTGCCCTCATTGTTCCATCACTGCCGGTAATGACTTCACCGTGGCTTCCTGTCACATGACGATGACACTACTGACCTCGCAAGTGATGCAGCAAATGACCCTGGTTCGGATTGGACGGATGACCTCACAAAGATTTTTGCTTCCTTGAAAATGGGCCATACTGAGCAGCTGAGAAAAAAAAGTTTTTCTTTTTTTCTTTTTCAAAGTTCTTCAGAGGTTCCAAAGCGCTATAAGGGGAACTTTATACACACAGTCTTCACCTATTACCAAATGTTCAACTGAGTTTTAGCACTGAAGGTTGAAATTTAATGATCTGTTTTAGAAGCGAGACAGAAATACATCCAGATCTGACTGTAGTCCAGCTCTCCCATCCATGAAATAACACTCCCTTGGACGACATTTCTTCATTGCTCCTCCTGATCTATTATTAAAAGGTCAAACTGGGTGCTAATACATGTCATTTCATTTTGAACAGGTTCTTCCTCCTAACCTCTCTGTGGTTTTCATGGACTTCTACAGTTTAAAGTTCTCTGTTATATTCAGACTCTTGTGAGCTGGGTGCAGAAATCAAACGAGGTTCTTTATCCCTCCCTAAAAAAGTGTTTGTGCTAACTTTTAACCAACTTCCACTGACAGCAATATTTAGAACAGAGGTTTAGGAAACTTATCTTCCACAATATAAATTAAATGCTGATGTCTCTGATCGCCAGAATCCTTCTGAAGTGGAAAGATGAAACATCACCCACCTATACCCACTGGATAAGGGATCTAATTATTTTTTTACAGCTAGAGAAAGTTGGATTCACTCTGAGGGAATCTACTGATTAATTTTATAAGCCGTGGCAGACATTTATCACCCATGTACTGCGAGTTGGAGAACACATTGATTTTGTCTGGACATGGGGCGCCACTGAGGAGCTTAGATGTCGACCATGAACCCCAACGTCCCTGTTTCGAGCCTGACTCAGAATCATTGTTGCGTCTCTCTCTATCCCATGTTTCCCTCCTGTTGCTAATGATAATAATGCACTCTGAAATATTAATTTTGTTTCACAACAAGGTGTGGTTGTAAGAGAGCCTGTGAAGGGTGATGGAGGTATTCTCAGTGTAATTGCTGCCAGCTGTTTGCTGTTATGTCATTTGTTGTCAGTGGACTGATAAATTGTGTGTGATCGTGTGTTCTAAGATAAAAATTGAGAATGAATGATGAAAATACATTTCTTGAAGTGGTCTTAAAATATAACTTTAAACATAAACTGAACATTAACCCTAAACCCAAGCCTTCAGGACTAAGGACCAGCAGTCCAGTTTAAACATCCGTCGGATGTTTCTGCAATCTTGTAATCTTGTATTCAGCCTATTAATACTGTAAGAGGTACGACATGACACTGTCCTGTTTAGACACGAGCACACATGAATAAAACCCACCTACTGTCACACAATATCCAGTGGCAGACTGCAGCCTTGCACTAAATCCAGGGATCACATCAAATCTTGTCATTAGGTTTTGTTACCAGGACAACAGCGTTGCGCCATTGTCTGCACAAAAGCCTGTCAGGACAGTGACAGCGGTAGGAACAGAAAGAATATAGTTATAGATGAAAATAAATTAAACATGGGGGCAGAATTCATGACAGAAAACCTTCTTTTGTCAATGACCTGCTGGCTTACAAGGACCCGGGCCCACTGCTATTGACTACACTGGAGTGTGATGAGCCTGTCAAGTGTAGAACACATCTCTATTCTCACTGTGGCCAAATGTACACTCTTGTTTTTTTTGCCCCTGATATTATGTGAGAAAGCCAAGGCTGTGAATTCACAGCTCAGATAAAGACCTGAATAATTGGCACGTGGTTACGTAATGTGCGGTGTCTGAGTCCATACAGCAGTGTTGTATAATTCAGTGCACTGGTGGAATATGTAAAAGCAGTGCTCCAATCCCCTTTAGGTCTAATTAAAAGACTATCAGCCTTTTTACAATGAAAACTCCAGGGGATACAGTGTAATCACGTATTAATAGAATGATTACTAAAGAAATAAAGCTCCTTACACAGATAAGAGCTGCTGAATTTATAGCACAAAGCCACCCTTAAAAAGAATTCATACGAATGTTATTCCTATGATCTTAGTTCAGCTCTAAATTTGTGAACATGAACAAGCCTTTCTGAAAAACCACAAAGAGAGAGCTGGATCTCAGTCAAAACCATGTAGATTGGACGCTGACTTTCGAGATGCAGATGGGCACCAAGGGTGTATTTACGCTCATAAAGCCATGTTTTCTTAATAATCAAAACTATTAGCACACCATGAAGCTCATTTGGTTGCAGAATTCAGAGAATACAAATCCAAAAATTTGGATTCACATTTGATGCCACTTAAGCAATCGTGGTATTGAATGTGAAGAGTCAGCCGTACTCGCAAATCATTTAAAATTCAAAAGCAAACACCAAGAGTCTACAGCCGTGTTTGCTCTGTGAAGCTCTGCTTAGACACAGCAGTGCTACTAGCTACATGCTAAAGTCGGCACGCTCTCATGCTCACAAAGCCATGATATCATGCATCTTATTTCAGTGTGTTAGCATGCTAATATCGCGAAACAGAAAGTACAGCTGAGGGAATAGATGTACCAATGAGCAGCATCAAAAACAGGCAAAAGTTAAAAAATAAAAACAGAACAGAACCTTATAAGAGTAAAAACATAGCTGGGCCCTGAGACACAGAGGTAAAACAATGAACTAACACTATGAATACTCTAAGGAGGAGGGATAACAAGGCACAGGTGAATTCACTCAAGGCATTGCAGACCGACAGGGAAACACACAAGGGCAGGAAGTGAGCTGCAAAGAGGGAGAAGGTTAGTACCAAAATAAAACAGGAAGTGTATATAAATATAAAGATATGATGAGACAAAATAACCACAGGGCCAAGGGAACCTGAGAAGACATAACACACGATCATGGTGGCGCTGGGTGAAAAGGATGAGTCACGTATATTGGAAGTCTGTACCTAATTTGATAGTGATTCAGCGTTAACACTTAAATTATGGCTGTTTAATCGAGGAGTCTTCGGTAGTGAAGTGGCTAACCAGCAGCAATGGCGAAGATTTCAAAACGGGCACTTAGTCATTATAATTTTCATTCTGCTGCAATTATGTTACTTTATTACCTTTTGAATTGTTTTTGGTTTAGAGAGGAAGCATTTAGATTTCAAACATGTGGTCAATTTGATCAAAACTTTTGCCCTTTTTGGAAATTTACCCTGACATTTTTTGACCTTATGCAATATTCATGAAGATTCAGCTACACTGCAGGAGCATTTTCCGATGAAGTTTTGGCTGTCAGTTTCCAATCCGTTGAAAGTCTACAGTCGAACCTTGGAGATGAATTTATGCACGACTGATCAAGCCAGTTGTTGAATCGCCTCCATATTTTTTCAGTGCAGTTTACGAATGCTGCACTGTTTCCTCTGATATTTCTTCTCACCAAATTTAGTCTCAGAGGTGAACAGCACACCACGGTGTTGCTATGAAAAGTTATTGGAAGAAACAGCTGCAGGATGATGATACAAAAGTTGATTCAGTTTTATTTCTGTAATAAATGCATTTCAGGGTCATACGACAGTGGTTAAGTTCAAGTTTATTTGTGAAGCACCAATTTATACGACCCATGTTCAAACTGTGCTTGAGGGAAAACATCAAAACTAAAATAGACACACGGGAAACTGAAATACTTGAAAAAAGACGAAGAGAAGGAAAAAAAGCAAAATAACTAAAAGGTTGAATATGAAAATAAATACAAAGGCACATTAATTAAGACAGGAATAAAAAGCTTCACTAGAATTTTTAAAGGTTTCAGATCAGCAGGTCAGCTCCTCCATGATTTTTGGTGCATCACATGTTCACTCTCACCAGATTTAGAGCAAGCTCCAGGGATATAGATGAGGTCCAGTGCTGGGTTTGTAAGCTGAGAGTGTGTCTGATGTATTCTGTGGAGCCAGGGCATTTAGAGCTTGCTTTTTACACCAGGAGTAGAATCTTAAACTCAGTCCTGATCACAGATAGCCAGCAGATGTTTGTGAGGACCGTAAAGATATGTTCTTATTTCTTTTGTCCTTTATAAATACAGACAGCTGCATTCAGCTGTTGCACTTTCTTGTGTATGTTGTGGTAATATAAATGGTATTTGGAGAGGAAGGATTTATTTCAACACGTAAAGTAAGTCTTCAGAACATAAACACAGCTGAGGAAATGCCTTAAGTTTGCTCATAAACCATAAACCAAGTATTGGACAAATTCAAATTGGCGGCGGTGGTATATGAAAAGTCATAGTGTGAATCTCCAGTTATTACAATTCATCAATGCAAATATGAGAAGCGAAGTTTCATCAGCCCAATAGCTGTCGAGACATTTCAGTCAACACCACAAATGTCCATCTCACTGTGACGCAAAAGAAAAAGTCAGGGGATCACCAAAGTCATTAGCTGTGATTCTGTGAGACCATGAAAGGCTATAATTCATGTATTTTCATGACAGTCCATCACAGACTTTCAGAGATATTTCACTCTAGACCAAAGTGGTGGATCTTGTTTCAGCTGCCTGTGTAAAAAAAAAATAATAAAAAAAAAAATAAAATTATATTCTGTCTATGTCAGTGTCGATGATTGGACTGTCAAAGAGTCTTTACCTGATTCCAACAAAATGCAGAGCTCAAGCATCTATTAAAGAAGTGAGTATGGGAAATGATTGAGTGAATTATGCTGCTGGGTAGCACAGTGGCTCACTGGTTTCTCCTGCCAACTCGCTGTAAAAGTGCACACATCTACATTAAATTACCAGCAGATCTGATGCATTGAAGATTAAACCCCAAATTCAATTGACATTTATGGGAACAAATATTACATTTAATCATTACAAAAACATATATTAACTGTGAATGGAGTCTGACTGCTGGCACTCTCTGGGTGTCATTGGCATTCGTGTGAGGAGAGCTGCTACCATAGGTGCGGCTAATTGGTTAATAACGGGCATGCTAGTTAGCGACTGGCTTCTGAGGGAGCGTTAACGAGCAGTCATTCTAGCCTTACTTTACCGGACGCTGTGAACCAGGAGAGCGATGCCACTTGAACTTTAAAATGATACACAGAAGCTCGGCTCTTGGAAGAAATGGATGAGGAAGTAAACGAGCAAGAACTGAATGTCGTCTCCCTGATTGAGCTCAATCATTTAAATTCCGTAGAAATCTACTGGAAATGTGAAAAAAATGAATGAAATTAAAATAGCTGTTAAAGCAGGAGTAGTTTAATGCAGGAAATTATTCTTTACTGTTTGACATTAATTCAAGTTGACATGTATCAGTCAGGTTGGCCTGCTTATTGACCAACTCCTGCTCGGCTCACGTCATTTGTCAAAGTGTTCACGTCTTCCCGATCAATTGACAACGATTTGGATGTTCATCAGCGGGTCGAGCAATTCAATTGCAATTATATGAGCAGGCACTGACAACGAGGGTGCTCTTGACTGATAAAAGTGGCTGCTACTTTTATCAATGACACACAGAATGACTAAATGTCAGAGTGACTGAAAACATGGAGAGCCTCTGTTATTTTATTGCACGTGCAAAATTTGGTGAATTTGTCTGTGGTGTTGATTTAGCTGAAGTGAAATTAGCTGGTTTTGGAGAGGATGTTACATCCTTCCAAAGGTGAATGCATAAATGTCAAAAAGTGCTAATACACGCTGTGTTCCCTCTTAGGCTCTGTGTGCTCCAAGTATAGCTACCCCCACGCACATGAGCTGTGGTTGTGTATTATAGTCATGTGAACCCTGAGCAGGTCTGTAGGGAAGAGGAGTAACATAAAACCAGACAAAGAAAATTAAAAATCAGTTTGTATTTTGTGAATTGTGCTACTTTTTTTTTTTTTTTTTTTTTTTGGAAATATGGAAAAGCCTCAGGGACTGCTCAGGACAAAATAACAAACCAATGATCCCTAGCTAGAGATAAAACCCACAATACTAACAGCATTTTATTTAATTGGGAGGGTACAATTTGTTTTGGATGGATGGTGATAATTTGAGCTGCTTTATTTTCTATTTGGACAGTTTCCACTAACAAAAAATATGCTATATTCTAATAGGTTACCCTCTTAGATTGAGGCTGACAAGACACTAAGCTCAGTCAGCTCAGCTTTAAAAACATTGACTCACAACTGATTAGCCTCAAAAACTAAAAGTCATTTCAATTTGTTATAACTTGGTCGAAACTTTTTTCCATTTAAATTATAATTCTGTCATAACTCTGTGATAAAAGACATTATCCAAGAGACTGTCAGTGAAATGTGGCAACACTAAATGGATGCACATATTAATGGAGCTGTAACAGTGGCTGATGATGTGGATGTGTTGCTGCTGACTTGACGATAGTTAATTGCTGCTTCGTTGTTTGCTCGTTGCTGGATGTAGCTGTTGTTTTGTGGTGATGTTATTAGACATTGTTGCATCTATTTTGCAAAGACGTAGATTAATTTTTGGTGATTGCTGGTTGCCAGGTGCAAATGTTGCTGGCTAGTTGTCCGATGTTGGTGAGCATGGTAACTAATTTCCATCATTTTATTATCCAGCATCTTGTTAATGCAGCCTGTTAACAGCGATTAGAAACAGCTTGAAAGTTAACCTATGCAAGCTCATGTTGCTAGCTGTGAGAAATAGTTGCTATAGTTGCAGCAAATACTGATATTTCTGTGTTCCTTCCTTTGTAGACTCATTTGGAGTTGAACGTAACCTCACACACTTTTAAAAGACAATCAAAACACATTCAGCCCATTTATTTTCTGTCTGATTCTCTCACGGATGCTCGCATGCACACACACAGACGCAGATGCTCCTCTCACCTGCCCACGCATTTGGCCCTGCCGATCTTCCACCAGTGTTGTTGTCAGTCTCCTCACACCCAAAGTGCTGGCAAGATAAAACCTCCCAGCCCACGTGGACCAAAGAAAGGCCAGTGCGGGTTTTGTAATTGGAGAGAATGAGGGGGAGAGGAGGATGCAATGCAATCAGGCCCGGTGAAGAATGAGACCTTAATTAGACATTCTTCTCGTTCTATGTATAGAAGGCTTTCCTTCGAGCTCCTCTCTCCCCTCGCCTGCAAACCTACAGTATCAGTGAATTCTAATTAGAGAGCACTTGATGAGAGTGTGCGCTTATTGTGGCCTAGATAGACCAGCTTCATCGGTATGAGCCCCAGTGCTCCGGTGCGGTTGGTCCCATGCTGTGCCATCAAATGAGAGCTCCAATCTCAGAGGGGTGCTGTGAAGGGTGGAGGAGAGGGAGGGAGAAGACAGGGTGAGGTACATGGAGAGATAACAAGACTGGGCATCGCCAGGGGTGGTGACACAGGGGAGAGGGAGTCTGGATCTGAGAGGTACATACGTAAGGCTGCATGTGTTTGAAGTGGATCTGTATGTGTGTGTGTTGTGAAAACAGTATGGCCATTTGGTGGACTGTGTCAGATCAGGCAAGTGGGTACAGAGTAGGAGTATATAGTGAATATATACCTCCTGTGGTGCAAGGGCTGGTCAGAACAACAAGACACTGCAGTCTCACAGTGAGTGGGTGACTGTCTCTCCCCAGAATCCCTCACTTCAGCTATACATTGGATCGTACTGGCCAGGCCTTATTCGATTGGGCTCTTACTGGGGCATGAAGAGCACATCCATGCTAAGAAAGAAACATCTGACAGTGCATCTTTCCCCTGTCTCTTTTGGCCTTGCTCCACTTTTGCAGCAATGCAATGCAAAGTGCAATGAGGCACTGCACTGGCTAATCAAATGCACATTCCTGGTTGCATAATCTGAAAGAAAGTTAAAATCATTGCCACATTGATCACTTACAGACATCTTTCCTTCGAAATCCTGGAGCTAGAACTTTCTGAACTTTGTGGACCATAAACACAGGGCTGGTCTGAAAAAAACTGAAAATCAGTTTGAATGCAAATGCAGAAAACAGAGCTCAGGTCGGGTTGCTGTTGCATCCTTGTTCAATTTTCTGACAGAGACTCTGAAAAATACAATATAAATAAAGGAGAACAACTAAAACATGATGGAGGAAGAGGAGATGATGAAGTGAGGCAATAACATGAGACCAGGTCATAGCACAGGAGACTGATGATGACATAGAGGAGAGAGAGGACAAGGAAATGTAAAGAAATGAAGATGCACAGGAGAAAAAACATCAAGGCTGTCGCAGAGAGCAGAAGGGGACAGAGTGAAGGTTTAACATCTGAGACTCAGTGGAGCAAAATGTACTGACGTGAAGAGAAAAGCAGGCAAACAGCACAGCATGCTGGGTAACAACGATAAACTGTGGTAGCTAGCAAACAGCATCACTCCATAAATAGTTATGTAAACAATTGTTCATTTTAATTCTGCATGTCAAAAGTTCAATAGATCAAATCTGTGGGAAACTAACATTTACCTCATACTGTATTTAAATAGGTCTTATTCTGATCCCCATAGAAACAAATGAGAAAGCAAAATTCATTGTGAGTGAACAGAACACACAATGTTTTCGCCGTGTTTTAAAGTTAGCTTAGCATGGATGTAACTGAGAAAAGGACCAAAATGGAGGTGTATGTGTTGGTGTGGGAGGGGGGTCACACCAGGAAATGTTCTCACCTGTGTTAAGTCATTTAGCAGCAGAGGCTACAAGTTATTAAGCCCGAGCTTTAGCCGTGACAATAATAATAATTACGAGACGGCTGGAGCTGAAGAATCGAAGCGGCCATTTAGCAGATGAGCTTCCAAACGACCTCCTGAAAAAAGAAATGGCACCTGGCCAACGGACGTGTCAGCACTCTCTCCCTCTTATTCCTTCTCTCACCCTCTCACTCTCTTTCTCATGTCTTTCTTTCTCTCACCCCCTCTGTCGCGCACTCAGTGTCAAGATTTCTCAGTGTCACTTTTGAAAAGTGGTAGACCAATAAAGTGACTTGCACACACACGCACACACACACACCACATATTCTTTGCACCAGAGCACAAGAAAGGATTTCTCTCTCGCTCACTAATACAAAGACATAAGTGCCTTGTTCATCATGCGTACATACACACAATCCCTTCACACAGTATGCATGTACATGTGAGGATTCACTATCTCCTTGTACATTCCCACTTCTGAGGACACACAGACCCTCTGATTTGACCAACATAAAAAAAAACCTGTCACATTCCCCCCTCACACACACACACAAACACACATACACCCCCCTCTCACTGGCGTAGAACCACCACACTGTGTGCTGCTTCATTCTGTGATGTGGCTGCAGAGGAGCTGCATCACACTAACTACCCCCTGCAGAGACAGAGAGATAGAGAGGGGGAGAGAAAAGAAGAAGAATGGGGTAAATTAGGGAGAGGAGAGAAACAAATTGAGCAAAAAAAGATGAGAAATGTTTGTGTGCCCTACTTAGATTTATTACAGAGGAAGGAGACGTCAAGGGAGGGTGGAGGAGGGAGAGAGTGGCGAAAGTTAAAGTGTGAACAGAAACAGACAATGGAGAAGATGCAACAGAGTTTAACCAGAATGCCAGATGAAGATCTGTATTATCAACATTTCTTCATTCTTTGATTCTTCTGCTAAATACAGATTGGTGTTATGACCTGATTCTTGGCCATATAAAGATTCAGCATCATAATCAACTATTGAAACCGCGTCTTCCGCAAATACATTCACACTCAAGCAGCAGACAGGAATTTGACATCAGAGACAAGTTGTTGTTGTGTTAGATTTAGGATAGGATGACAATTGGTTAAAGCAGCAACGATCAATAATTTAATATTGGATTATGTAACTATCTTTAATATAAAAGTGTAGAAAAATCCAGAGAATCATCACCCCAACTCTGCAGTTCTTCTCCGCGCTGTATTTTAGTGTCTTTCAGCTCTTTTTTTTTGGTCAGCGCTTTAGTCTGTTAATAACATCTCGCCCAGCGAACACTGTGGAGCATTTAACAGCTAAAGAGACATTTCTAATCAGTGGATACCACAGTAGAGCCACTAGTGTGAAAACTACCACTTGTTGGATGTGCAAACTGTTCGCTGTCATGCTCACTGTATTATACTATGTCCAGATTCCATTTACAGCTCTGTCAGCAGCACACAAGTGACAAAGGGGACATTTTTCACAAAACGTTGAAAACAAATTATATATGTGTTTTATACAATACATCTGTTTATTGAAAATTAGAGTGTTTTTCTAACCTTTACAAAGTGTTTACTTAGCCTGAAGTTAACCAGAAAAATGTAGTCATGTTTTAGACTTTCTGCAGTTGATATTGCAAGAAAAACACACAAAAAACAACTGAAAATACATCAGCAGTGATCTGCTGACAGTTTGTGCTAATTAGCTGTATTTGGCATGTGTGTGTGTGTAATTTTTAGAAACAGTGCACTAAAGACAGATTGTGTACCGGCAATATTACGTAGCCTGCTAATTAAAACATTTCAACAGACTTGTTGACATTTTATAGAATAGTTTAGCATTAGCATTTAAAGGGAAATGACTCAAATAAAGACAACAATTAGAGGGCAATGTAACTACACAGATTTAGGTGGGGGTTTCTTTTGCATGTGAATGAAGAAATTGGAAAAAGTAACTTAAACAGCGTTGCCTGAGGGAGAACATGTTAACTGTACCCAGAAACATGACAGAGATACAAAGATATAGAGAGAGGAGGTGGAGAGAGCGTGACAGGGTAAAAAGAGAGCGACATAAATTACAGTTTAGGCGGGGATCAGCATGTGGACTGTGCTTAAACATGAGAGAGAGGAAACAGGAAGGAGAGGCAGAGCAGACTGGTGCCGGGTGATAAATGATTCGAGTGCTGCATGGGACGCTCTTGCCTCTTCATCTTACGCAGCTGACCTTGGGCTTATGAGCTGTAATAAAACGTGGCCAAGCACTCCTGAAATTGGTCCACTCGCCGTAATGCTCGGCAGCCTTCTGCTGCATTAGCATACAGCTTTTATAGAGTACAGTACATCCAGCACATACAAATACTGCGCTCCCACGGGCTGCGGGGGGGGGGTTGATGATCGCGGTGATGATGAGGATGATGAAGACGCGGAACACAGCCAGGGGTCGATGGTAGCGACGAGAGACGAGGAGACGAGGAGACGAGGAGACGAGGAGGATGCAGAGAAAATGTAAGAGGGATGGTAATGTAGGGATGAGAGCAGAGTAGTGATTTCTATGATGGCAGGAGTGTAGGTGATGATAGAGACGAGGAGGATGAAGTACTGTAATGGAGGAAGAGGAGATGATAAGGTGAGGGAATAACATGAGACCAGGGCAGGTTAGATTGATGATGACAAAGAGAGGAGAGAAGACGAGGAAATGTGAAGGAATGGTTGAGCAGAAAATGATAATTGGTGGTGATGAAGATGGAGAGGGACCAGAACGCAAGGCAGGGTTAAAATAGACCCGGTGATTTTCATGCTGGTGATAATGACACAGCTTGAGACATTTCCAGAGTTGTGTTAATGTTCATGAAGTTAACTGTGCTTTGCTGCTGCCGCATCAGTCAGGATGAAATTTGAAATGTCACTTCTCGGCACAACATGTTCTGTTTCTGCAGTGGCGGCAGCTGTGAGTGGGAAGATGAGGATGAAGAGGACCAAGAGCAAGATTATTCCATCACTTTTTTAACACCTTCAAATTTCTCTTCTGCCTCTTTACGCCCTCTCCATCACGATCACCTTCTTCTTCTCCTTTTCACAAAAAAACCCCCACCTTCGTCTTATTTTGGGGGCTAATAACAGCGGAACAAACATCATGTCTCTCCCAGGACCTGGCTGGTATTATCTTCAGCCTTTATTATACTTCTGTGGGGTCTCAGTGCTCCTCTCTAGACGGTCGTGGGCTTGTAATGGAGCTGTGGAGCACCAGTCCTGGCCTGATACAGATTAATTGGTCTGTTTGTTTGCACAAATAATCAATTATTTCTGGTGTAGACCTGATTAGGTGAGAGATGGTGGGATGAGAGAAACAAGCGATGGGGAATAAATACCTGAGAGAGTGAGGGAAGAACATAGCATTGACCTGTAACATAATGATCAACTGAAACAATGTTCTTGTTCATGCAGTTTTTAAATTATTTTATAGAAAAATTAAATATTGATATTGGGATAAAATGTCGTCAGATTAAAATTTTCTTATTTTTACGTCACAAAATCCAAATTGTAACAACACAGCTAGCAGAGCGGCTCACATTAGCATTCCAACATGATAAACCCAGATGGGTGCATGACAAACAATATACCTGCTTAACAGCGACATGCTGGCAACCTCATTGTCACCATACTAGCATGCTGACAGTAGCACTTAGCTGGAGGCATCTCTGATGTAAAACATCACAGAGCTGCTTGCACATCTCTCTTTTTACACAACTGACATAAAATGATAATTAAAGTGTTTCCATTTTCACTGATTTTGTCCATATTTGCCTCTTTTGGGACTCACTGAAAAGCCTGTTTTCCTATCTGAGCTTTGTGGTTGGGTTGTTTTTGTTTAACTGTGGATCCTAATGCTTTTGTTGACCTTCAACCTTGAGCACCACCAACACCAGGCTGTTTCATTCACCAAGGCGCAATAAATACATTAATGGGGAAACTGTGATTACATTTTCCAGGCACATTCATGTTCCCCAAAGTATGAATCTTATTCATCTTGAACAATCCTTTGTCTTTGGCCACTTTCAGACCAAAATATCAGACTTTCTCGTTATCTCATTAATCAACAGGCCGATGGAGTACTTTCACAAAGAACATAAGAAATTTAATTTCATGATACAGCTTGAGACCAAGTGGTTTAAATTGTGATCATTTGAAGAGTCGTTTTTGAATGTGGGGGTTGTTGTTTTTTTTGGATAATGGATTCTGGCGGCAGGATGTCGTTGAGGCTCAGACAGCTCTAACTTTGGACACTTTGGCAAAATCACTGCAAAAGTGCAGCAGTGCTGTCCATGGGGATTTTACACATGCTCCAAAGCGGAAAAACCCTTTTGATCTTTATTTACCCTCTTGGCATTTTCTGTAGCACCACCTTCAAACGTGGTATTTTTAACTCCTAAAAATAGAAAACTTGTCCGTATGTTTGTTCCATCCATCGCTTTTTATTCTGTGAGGTGTAATGTGGCATGTTATGGGTCCGCTAGTAGGGCATTAGACTTCTAGATTTGTTCATGCAGGCTTTTACCTTTTGGGGGAACTTGACTTAGCAGTAAACTGCAGGACTGAAGTATCATTTGACCAGGGAGTAGTTATAAAGACTAATGGTGACTGGTTTAACTATAATGTGTGTGAATTGCTCCATTTCACATCCTGGTTTTAATGCTGGTTGCTAAATTTCATTTCATCTATATGCTACGTTACTGTTGAAGTAGAACTTAAAGACAAATACCAAACAATAGACTGTAAACTGCTGCACAGGCTCTAACTTTAGGAGGATTTTTCAGCACTAGCAGAGATTTCCAGTTTGGCAACTGCCTTCATAATTCATCAGTCGCCTACTGGTTGTGTACAGAAAGCACTGAAGTGATTCCACAATGCATAAATATGCTCACAGTGTTCATATCAGTCCTATGATTAATATGCATTTTACTGTCTTTTTGTGGAGTGCTAATGTCCCAAGGCTGCCTAAATGTTGTATCAGAAGCAGCTCAACTCTGGCAAAAATTTTGCTTGAAGAGGAACCAGTACTTGTACTTTTTGCTGTGTAAATGATCAGAAATTCAGGCATCAGCAGTAAAAAATCTGGTTTCCAAACCTAAAATATATGATACGAAACTTACAGTTTATAGACCACTTTTGCCACTTTTGAGACATAAAAGTGGCAAGAACAAACATCCAAACCGATTAATCATTACAAAGCAATATGAAAGCCAATTAAAATACCAAATGATAAAGATGGAAAATATGACTTAATGACAAGAGAAAAGAGACACCACCAAAGTCATAAAAAGATCTAATAATCATGTTTGACTTGGAAAAGCCTGTGAGTACATTCCTTTTTATAACTCTGTGGTATGTGCTGAGCTGAGAGATAACTGAAGCTTTCGGTTTGAAATTATGGACGGTTGAGGGGGGATCTAAGCTACACAGTCATGGAGTAGGTGAGTTGACAAGTCGCAGACAGAAGAAGGTGCCATGTCATATTAAGAACTTGGGGCTGATTAAAGGAGTATTAAAATGTATTCTGAACTTAAAGGATAACCATTGCAGAAAAGCTAAAACAGGGGTTATGTGTCGTCTCTGATTAGGTTCGGGAATGTTGACAAACTGAACTCAAGACCAACGGGAGCAAACATAAAGTCAGAAATGCCTTTATTAATTGACTACAGTCTAAATTTCCAATGTAGAAATACACACTGGACATAATTATCAACTGTTTCTTAGCAAGTAAACATATATTTAACCCACGTAGTAAATAGAGGGAAAAGATTATGTCACTGTTTTTACCAGATCAATAAAATTAAGACCCACAATGTTTGTTGAGCGCAGAAATGGTAGGTGGTTGAAAACCTGCATTAGAATTCAACATACTCAACAAAAAATACATGGCAAAATACAACAAAATAATTAAGTAGGCACAAACACCAACAGGCTTAATCAGTAACACATGTAGGCACAAGTGAGTCAGAAATCAATCAAGAGCTAAAGAAGGAGATGGAAAAAAAACCTTCTAAACAAGTTCTCGGTGGGTCGGAGCTCGATAGCACCTGTCTGAGGGAAGCATTCAAATTCAGAGTGAAGTGGGTGTGAAGTGTCACATACTGTTTGACGAGCCTTCCGCCTGGCCCCATCTGAATTTGACATTTGTTTCAGTGGCCTTCCAATAAATATGCTCCCCATATTCACATTTCCTGCCAGTTTCTTTCTGGTATTGGTTCCCAGTGTCTGAGTTTGCATAGAACAAGCTGACAAGGTAAAAACTGCTATAAACTGTAGTTTAACTTATATGAAACATCCTCCACAATGTCATAAAAGCCTAGCTTGCTTAAAATGATATGTTGTAAAACCGTAAAGCTCACAGTCCAACTCATAAATTTTTCAGTGTAAGTTTAATATACAATGGGGCTGTATGGATACAAGCTGCTTCTGGGAAAGTTCTCACCTTCTACCTCCTACTCAGCGTTTGTGTATTACCTAGCTAGCTGCCAGTTTTACAAAGTGAAAGTCGCACAAAAGTCTGGTGGCCAAGTTTAGTGTACTTTAAGCGGTCCGAGTAATGACTGAGGGCTCGGTGGAGGTTTGCTGTAGCTGTAACAGTGCTGATGTGAATGCGAAAACACTCCTGTGAACCATTGTACTGGGGATACCAGCTTGAGTGCTACACACCGTGGAGGAATCCACAGTCCCTGCACTTACATGTTGCACACACACTCATATCCATCTGCATTCATGGAGATGTAGTGTAGACGTAGCATGTGTCAAGCTTCATACTGGTTGGTGCCTGCATTTCTGATGATCTCACCTGGTCATTGAACTCCTCCATCTTGATCAAAAAGGCATACAGCTTACACGTGTCCAAGGATATTGGTGGACCACTGTACCATAGTCACTGCAGCTCAGTGTAGGATGGCAACTGCCCAACAGCTCACCCAGTTTCCCACCATTAAATGTCTTAGACAGGGTGAAAAGCATCATCAAGGATGGATTCCAGTCACAGGCTTTTTACACCCCTCCCGTTCGGCAGGTGTTACGGGAGCCTCCGCTGCTGCACCAGCAAGCTCAGGAAGAGCTCTCTCCCTGAGGCTGTGACTCTGCTGAACTCCACTTCACAGTGCTAAGCATTATTGGACTCATTACTGCTCCATCTCAGCACTTTGCATATTTACACTGCTCATTCTTCCACTTACATTAAACATACAGCCAGCTAAACATATTATGTCTGTACTGTACGTGCAACCTATAAATACACACTTCTAACTCTGCTTATTGTCCATACCTGTTTTAAAAACATATATGCATGCTTTACTCACACCTAAAAACACTCTTCACTGTATATAATGTAATAACACTACACATAGTATAAGATATAGCATCACCTGTGCTGTATTAGGTTATACCTTCATCTATCTATAAAACCTCTCGCTGCTGGTTAGAGGCTAACTGAGTTTCATTGGCTTTGTACCTTTACTCTGCAATAAAGTTGAATGAAATCAAATCTGCTACCGGCATGATGAGGAATACCAATGCTTCCACTTAGGGGCTCTGGGACATGTCAGATCAGTTGATATAAAAGTGTCGGAGTGGAGACAGTTCTGCCTGTCTGTGTCACTGCTCATCTCACTTAGGCTGAATTTTAAACCTGATAAGTTACATTGATCTAAAGATGACTTGGTAACAGTGGATAGTTTAACATAGATAGTATAAAACTGTAAATGTTAGGTATATGTGTCAGAAGGACTTCTTTCTTGGCCTATGAAATCTAATTAGTTTTATATGCTTGAATGACAAACCATAAAATAAAAACCTAGAAGAACAACTAAAGAACCGGGAAGGCATCTTCAGCAATATGTTATTGCTTCTGCAACCGCAAACATGTCAGCACTTTCCACTTTGCGAGGAACAAGAAGCTCATCCCCTGCCAGGGAAAAGAGTCGTTGGCAGCCTTGATGAACTCCTTGAAGTGCCCATCATTTTCAGTAAGCTATAACAAAGCTCTCAGCAACAAGTAAACAATCTTTGGGACGACAGTCAACAGAACCAATATCTACACCTCTTAAGAAGGTTAAAGCGTTGGGATAAACACAAGCTAAGCCTAAGTCCATGTATCCGTGCAATTTAGAGATTATTACATGATGTACTTAATGAATTCACTTAACCCGCTAGGTGTCTGCATGCATTATATTCTTACAAATATATTTGTCTTTGTTGTGTGTGCCTTAAAAAACAATGTTTAATGCATTGTTGGCCACGAAGAAAATGTGAAGAAAAATTCAAAAGATATTTTTTTTCAGAATTTGTTGTAAAATAGGAGCACAATATAAAACTTTTGCAGCGTTCAAAAAGCGTTTAAGGTCAAAATGAAAAGGAAAATGACCTTTGAACCTCAGTCATATTGTGTACCTATTTGCCCCCAAAAAAATTTAAATCAATTTCCCTTAAATTTTTCTTCACATTTTCTTCCTGGCAAAAAATATGTCTCACATAAACTTGGACCAGCCAGTTTCACCAATAGTGCTGTGGCATGAACGTATCAATCAATCCTCAAATTTTAGCAGAACACACTTTAGCTAGCAGCAGTATGGTATGCTGGTCATGCTCGTCATCTTAAACCCTGCCTGTTAGCACCCAAACCTCGAAGCTCTCATCCATCTCTGAATCACTGTAACACTCCATGTTTGTTCTGCCTCGCCCTCTTTTCAGCTTTCAAATGAAATTCCTCCAAACATTACAGAAAATGGATAGATGGTTGGCATTACGATCCTGTCCAATCCTGTTTCTGGAAATACATCATGATATGGAACATACAGATGTAAAATACTGTTTCATTTGGACTTCCAGTTGCTGCCAAAGCACTGTTCACAGGCATTGATGTTAATATGCAAACATCATGAGTCAGACTTACATGAGCAAAGAATTTGATTGATTGTTGCTTTGATTAAAGCACAGTTTCAAAGCGGTTGCATTGCACATAATGCTACACTATCGCTTGTTGAACGTCAATGAAGTTTATGCAAATCTTACAGAACAGCTTTAAGTGCAGTGCCTGTTTATGATATATTCCCAGTAAAACTGCAGAAGAAGAAGTCTTCAGCAACGCTTTGAGTCCATTTAATGACTGGAAAACAAGCTAAATGTATTTTATTGGGAATTAGCTTGTTGTTGAGCATGTCAATTGGGAATTAGATATGATTCAAAGGGAAACTAAATATAATATTAGCGATGAGTTGTCAAATGAATCTTCAGCTGTAGGTGATTTACTGTATATTGAATAATAACTGATACCATTAAATTTAAAACATACAAAAATTCATTTCAAATTCAAGTCTCACACACTTTGATGGCTTTCAAATATCACATTGACACCAGCCAAAACAAGGTCTTCATAAGCTTGGGTCCTTATATTTTACACTCCACAGTTTACCACATCGTCTAAATATCAGTCTCACTTCTTTGATTCTATCCCGTGAGGCAAAAAATATGGCATTGACAAAATAGTCCTCAATCTGAGGGAAATCCTGCTTTTGGGACCAAATGCAATAGTCATTGAATTCCTTGGCAGACTTCAGTGTGTGTATGTATGTATGTATGTAGATAACTTTGTGGTTGACATCATGCACAATGTGTCGAGATGTCTTTGAATATTTGAATCAGGACTTAATTTCTAGCACAATAAACTACGGACTCGTGGATAAAAAGAACGTCCCTAAACATATAAACACGTTGCGTGCTGGAAAGGGTATCGGGCTTCATGCCAGTCAAACATTATACCTTACTCAGAACCTCCCACTAATCTTCGGTGATGTTGTCCCAGAAGGTAACAGACAATGGCAGTCATTACTCCTCCTGCATACGTTTAACATTTCATTTCCCCCACACCACGCGGATGGAATGACAGCGTTTTTAAAACAGCATTACAGGTTATTTACAGATTGAAAACCTTAAAATAATTTGATCCCGAAACATCACTTCATGGTCCATTATCCTGAGTGCGGGCACCAAATCGGCCCTGTGGTACATGCTTGGAAAATGAGGTATGAAAACAGAAAAAAAACAGACTAAAGCACGAAAATACTGGCTGATTTTTAAAATGGTGATTTGATTTCAGACAGAATATCCCACAGGGCTTATTGCTTTGTCTGTTTGGTTTTTTTTTTTGTATCAGAAATAGAGACTGCATCTGTAGAACAGGTAATATTTGTTCTTTGATGTTGACCAAGTACATGATGTTTCAGTTGTGGACTTACTTTGATGTCCAAATACTTAATAGTACAGACATAATAACCTATGTTATGCCACAGAGGTCCATTGTATTGTGTTATTATATATTAGGATTGATGGCTGCATGTGACATTTAATGTGAAATCAAAGGACTGTCACCACCAAGTGTTACCTGATCTCCTGCGTGGTGTAGATGAGTTAATGTGTCTCTGCTGAGTGACTTTGTGTTCTTCTCATCCACTGTGGTGTTAATCTTTCACTCTTTAAGTGTTTGTTGGGTGACTCTGTTACAGTGTTTATACTGTAAATTTAACACTTGGTGAGTGGTAATAAAACTGAAGGTGATAAATTTGCAGTTTCAGATTTGGCTGTGTGGGATTGATGACACTCACTGTTGCTGTTTGGTTCATATGTACCTAAGATTACTTACTTGTGTTTTGCCTAGCTGTAGGTGCTGCTTGGTGACTTCCACTTCAGTTTTTGAGAACACGGTAAAGTTTATATGTTTGATGGACCAGATGCTTTTTAACTATTTTGGTTTGTTTTTTTGGGAAATGTTGGTTCTTGATTTTACTGGCTACTCAGTTTCATCTGCATCAAGATATGACTGAAAATCACAAATGGAGTCACCTGCTCATTAGACACCTGGGGAAGTATATGGTACAATGTTGCTGTATAGATAAAATACTATACAGAAGTAACCCTGAGATATCCAGTATGTCAGTCAGGCTAAGGAGGACTTAAATAGAGGGTCAAAGATGGTGGAACCAAATTGGGTAAGAGAATAGACTTGTGAGATGTTTGCTCCTGAACTCAGGAAAGCACAGTAATGCACATGCATTGCCTGAGGGAACAGTGGAGCAATGACAAAATCATGGCAACTGCTTGCTTACAGCGCATTAAGTTTTTTGGCTTCAATGACACAAATGCTGCTTAAACCAGCTGGATTTGGTTCCCTGCGACTTCTTCTCTACACCAAATTCTATTCTGACACAGTGGAGGCTGTCAAGCATGTGTTGCTGGGTTACACAACAGGACTTCCAACATGGCAGAAGCACTGGGAGCTGTCTATCACTGCACAAGGTGACTACTTTGAAGGGAATGGCAGCCAAATTTAAACCAGGTATAGCTGTATTTTTTTTTTTTATAAGAGCAGTCCTGGAACTTTCTGATTGCGTCTGCAGAATAATGTGTCCACTCTATGAGCTCAACTCAAGATTGATTGGCGTTTTTGCGCCTATTGGCAAACGTGTGCTCTTTGCTACAAACAGAATATTTTATGATCAGCTTATTGGAATGCATAAACTGCTTTTTGTTGGGTTTTAAAAATGTACATTTTGAATATTCTGTGTTTGGAGAGATTCAGTGTGTGTGTGTTTACACATTGGTTTGTGTGTGTGTGTATGTGTTTGTGAGTAAGTGTTGTTTATGATAAGTCCAGCTAAATGGGCAGGAGGCACACAGTCACACATGGCAGCCTGCCTTCCAGAGGAGGTGTGTGTTCGTCACACGTTCTTCTCCGGCAGCCATTGCCAAAAGACACAGAATTTCTCACCAACACAAATAAGCCCTATTTAGCATTCTTTGAGAGAAACAGCAAAGACAGTTTGTGTACACTGTGTACACCTACCTGTCAGTGACACAGCCACACTTTCAGAGAATGATTTTATAAGCGTCGTTTTAGCGCTGATCACTCATGGATGAAAATATGAAATTGTGATAATTAATTGCAGTGCTGCAGTGCTGAATTGTTTCTGGTGACAAATAGCTTTTCAGTGTGTTCTCAAATGCTTTAGGGCAATTGTATTGAAACAGGCTTCACCGCCTTCATTCATAATCAGTTGAACAGTTTGGCTGTTCCAAAATGAGGGGAGGGGCAACGCCTGTCAACATGTCAACACCTGGAAAAGTTATTGTCAGCTCAGAGGATGTTTGCCATCATAACACACACACACACATATATTAAACTCTTAACCTTGCAACAATGTGTGTTGAATGACACTCGGTTGCTGAGTCACGCAAGATGTTTAAAATAACCGTCAAACACGTGTATTGCAGGCAATAATTAATAAATGGAATAGAGAGAAAGTATGTGTAAATAGAAATCATTTGTAAAAGCGTGCTGGTAATGAGTAAATCATTTAGGAGGGAAGTTGCTTCTCCCACAGGGTTCACAAATTCACCATGATTTATTCCCTTTGCAGGACAAATACATTGCATTAATTGTTAAAGTGAAGTAATGGGCACTTCAGCAGGAAGATACAGGAAAACAAATGTTTGCAGTGGTAGAAATGGGGGGATCTCCTTTTGCAGTGTTTTCCCACCACCTCTGTTCTGGTTACATCACTTCTATTTCTTGCATTGAGCCATTTAACCGGACACAGTGTGTACTTACTTCTGAAAAATTGCCATCAGCCTGGAGTCAAGCTAATGCTTACTTGGGCTGAATTGCATGTTTGGTCTCTGGGGCTTTCCCGTTTTCCCTTTGAGCCTATATTCTCACTTCTCTGTGTTCTATAAAAGTATTACTTTCAAATAGCAAACTGTGTGGGTCCTTTCACACAGCGCAATTGTTTATTCCGACTTGAAACTTCCCTTGACCTCCCCAACAATTGTTGAAAAAGAAAAAAGAAATCATACCAGCCCTGCAGCCAAATCATTGCTTTTCAAGGTGACATAGGTAACAGTCTGTGGCAGTGTGAAAGAGGCTAAGATTCCAACAGATTTATTGTATTTTAGTCCTACTATTCTTCCAAACTGTAGTATTAAAATGCTCAACAACTTTATGTTTATGTTCAAATGTGAGGAAGAAAGTCAGAAAGAACATAAGGGACCAGATCAGCTGACCTGTTGCTGGATATGCTCAGAAATGAAAACAGAGGCAAACGATGCAAATTTCCTTACACTTTTGACATCATGATGGACAAATTAAGAAGGAAATCCAAGCAGCTGAACCAGAGATATATTTAGTTATTATATTCTTTGTTGTTGTCCAAACTTGGTGCAGATATTAGTCTCAGTCAGAGATTCAGGTTGACGAAGCATAGACAAGGACCGAGCTGCAGAGATCTTCAGACTTTAGGTTGTCTGCACCAGCCAGTGCTGACTCAGGTGACATCACTTGAGGCATTTTGTCAGAAAGGAAGGTCACATGACATTAATCTTAATCATTGTGACCCAATGCAGGACTCAATCAGACCACTATGAGAGACATGACACAGTTTGGAGCCTGGTGGGGTGATAAGGTACTAAATACACACTGGAACAGCAATGTCTCCATTGCAAACACACTGCATTGACATTTCTACTACCGGCCTCATTAGAAATGCTACTCATAAGTTTCATCATAGTTGATAAACAGGACACAAATGCTTTAATTTGTCCATTTTTATTTAATTTCTTTAGTTTGATTCTATAGTTGAAGGTGCAATGGTGGGCAGAGTATAGGATTGAAATTAATGTAATTGTGCATTTGATTGGGCAGGCATATACATGGAGTGGCTGTTTAAGAGGAATGGGGGTTACTGTAGGTGCAGGCAGAGGAGGATCAGGTGACTGGTGATGGTGGAAGCAGCTGTGGACCACGCTGAGCAGTTCAGTTTGTTACACGTTAGAAAGGAGTTTCCATTGGCAACAGCTGCACTCATAGAACAACTCCATTCAGTCATGATAAACACTGCAGACCGCTGATTGGTCGGCTTGTCTCCTTGTTTTTAATTTTAACCGACCACATACCGTGAAGAAAGAACACGCAACAGTCATTTTTCCCCACTGTGTTCTTGCTGTTCTAAGAGAAGCACAGCTCGATGTGTACTGTCACTCTGACAGTAAATACACTTTGCAGGTTGCAGTGTGTCAGATTATAAATGCTGCCGCTTTTAAAGAACAAGAGGAGTGTCTTCTGTTTTTTCCCAGTGGCTGGAAAAGTGAAAGAGGCTTAGCAGACCTAGGGTTTAGGTGCAGGTTAGGTGCAAGTTTCAAAGGTAATATACTGAAGAAGTTTGGTGGAAAAGTGGCTTTAGAACTACTGGAACTCATCCTGTGCTCTTTGTTCTCAGAATACATGTCTCCAGTTCGTCCCCAGAGCTGAAAAGAAGTGAGCTGACTCTGTTGAGGCCTTTAAATCTGGACTCAAAACTCATCTCTCAATACCAACTTTGAATTAGTGCTCATGCTCCGATACCACAAAGCCTTTCCCTGTTACTATTAACCTTACAGCAGATCGCCCTCAGTCTCTGATTACCACTGTATTTCTCCAACTTTCTGTTTGTCTGATTTGTCTGATTTTGTTTGTGTAGCCTACAAGCCACCTAACTGTGTGTGTGTCTCTCTTTCTAGTTTTTTCCACCTTCTCTCTTTTCACTCCTCTCTGCTGGACCATCATCCCTCCAGGAACCCCCCCCCCTCCTGTCAGTGGCTTATCCAGACGTGTGGATCTGGATCATCGGCCCCCAGGAGATGCAACCTCTCCTTCTCTCTCCACAGTTTGCATGCGATCATGTCGGTCGCTTCCCTCCTGTGCTTGTGTGGCCCAACCTCCCTCAGCATCTCCACAGTCGAGGCGACGCTTGGTGGCTCTGGCAACATCTGAACCATACATACAAGTATATCTGTATTTTTATCATCAAAACATTTATAGAGTTTAATGCTAATCTGTTCTGTACACATTACATCCACGGTGTTACCTCCTCTGATGATCTTCCTTGCATTTCTTCCATTTTTCTAGCTGTTAAAGCTTGTTTTGGGGGAGTTTATCCTCATTAAATGGTCTAACGATGGAGTATGTTTTACAGATATAAAGCCTCTTGAGGCAAATTGTGGTTTGTGTTCGTTTTATTTAGTAAAAAAAAGGTCCTTGACAACAGAAATGATAGCCATATCCAAAGGAACTGTGTTAAAAAAAACTGTTTGCTGTGAAAATGACTGACATGATACAGAACAACCTTCAGACGCGCAAAGTAGCAAATACCGTACATGGCATTCGCTAAAATGTAACATTTGTATAGCTGTCCTTTCTTGCCTCTTATAGCTAATTGCGCCTTCATCGCCTGCACACTGCAATTAAATGAGTCAGAGGCTGAGGGTTGGAGATAATGGAAATTTATTCCACCCGGTAAATTGAGAATTACAAGAAAGTTTGCTGTGCTCAAACGTGACGAAATAAAAATGGACATCGGCATTTTGGAAGTGAGTGTACAATCACTTGAAGGTTTGGATCGTACGCTCTAGTGATCCACTGCTAATGCCTTAGCTCATAGTGTCAGCCTGGCCGCTCTGTTTTAACCTGTTCGAACAGCAGAAGACACAGAGCAAACTCTTTACACGTCCTCTGCAAAGGCGAACTGCTTCGAGTTGCAAAAGTCCCCAACTAACTGAACACACATACACGTGCCAATACAATGCATATATGACATGGAGCAACATGCATACGGAGTTCACACATGAGCACATAAGTGTGACTGAGTGCACAAAGTCATAAACAGATGCACAAACATGCACAGGGAACACGCCATTCTGCACATAAACACAAGCATGTCCAATAATGCATATACGATGCATATAACCTCAAACAAACACACAAAGACCTGCAAACACGGATGCACGGATCATCGCACATGAACTCCCCGACCCACACGTGCAAACTGAATATCATAAGCATATATGTGACAGACACATACAGTACACACACGAGTCATCTCATCTCACTGGAAATGACGACCGTGGAGGGTGTCACGGATGTCAGCAGTGACTGTCACGCCCCAGGGGATGCTGGGAAATGAGAGAGATGAATGGGACAAAAGAAAAAAATTGGGGGGTGGGGGGCCTGCCCTTTTGCAGAGGAGAGAGAGAGAGATGTGAGTACAAGCCAAAGAGTAGAAGGTGGAGATGAAGGCGAGGGAGGAACAATCAATTCTCTGACATCTCTAAATGTGCACTTGATGATGCATACCTAAACAGCCCTGAAACGGTCCGCAGGGAGAGAGGAAGGGAGTGAAAGGGGTGAATGAGAAAAGGGAAAGAAGGGGAGGCGGGGGGGCACAGGGAGAACTGAGAGACTAGATTAATGAAGAGAAATTGGGAGGGAAGGAGATAAAGGAGGAACTAAGTTGGAGAGACTGCTATGTCCGTCCATTTGGGCCTTAAACAGCAGTTGGTCCTCTGAGGGCTCCGCACTAAGTGAAGCGGTCAGCCTTGCAGGTCGTTCTGAGGTCCACAGAGAATGAGGGGAGTGAAAGAGAGAGAGTGGAGGGGGGAGGAGGTGAATACTGATGAGGGGGAGGTGAAGGAGCGGCCAGGGATTGTCCGTGGGACCCATGAGCGCTCTCACCCTCACCACAGTTCATTTACCGCAAAGCCTTGAAAAGCTTTGGGCTCCTCTGCATAAAGACTCCGATAAGAAACTTCTTTCTTCTTTTCTTCAGATTATCCTGAAGGTTTTCTCCTACATCCCAGAAATAAAACGGGCGGTGGAGGTAATGTAATATAATTATTCATCAAACTTAATTAAAAACGCACCTACAGAAGGAGGACAAAGTAAAGAAAAACCTAGATACAGTAGCTTTTTAAATGAGATTGTCACGTATCATCAACTTTCTTTAACAAGTAAAGCCTCCATTTTATTGAGGGTTGAAAGCAGCAATAATGTTCTTCTGTTAAGTACACTTAAACGATATGTGAATCTGCTGATTGGAGAAGCCATGGAAGTAGTTTGACCTCACTGGAGCCACATCCATTAGAAAGTAAGTGCAAGCATTGAGACTTCTCACCCACGCACAATCCTGAAAATCAGAGAATTCAGCTTAATGCAGCACAATTACATCTTAAAACGTCTCCCGCGACCCCGAACAGAATTAGTGCGATGCAGATCTGCTCTTTAAGAATTGCAGAAGTGAAAGACAAAAGCCCTTTTCAGGCGTCCGCCTCACTGTGTAAACATGATGGGGATTTGACATGCCGGCCACAGTTCCGAATCATCCCCAGAGTCGCCCTGTGAAACTCGGGACAGCAGCCTCACAAGGTCAGGCCTTGTTAACATTTACACAGCACTTCCAGCAGGGCACAAGTCCTAACTGACTGCTGACACTTTAATGCATGTTTGAGTTTAAAATCACAGACACATTTTGTGACTATGTCATATTTGAAAATGGAACAACAGTACCAGTGAATTAATAATAACATATTTCTAATGTTGAACTAATCTGTTGAGCTTTACAAAGCAGGAGGCGGGAATCACCACGGGGGCTCCAAACAGTTTCAAAGGAGGCTCAGTGAGAGGGAATGAAAAAATATGAAATCAGTTACATTAGTTATAACGTTAGTTATCAAAGGAGATCACAAAGAGGAACCGAAATGTGTGTAATTTCATTGGAGGTAGCTCAGAAATACTTTGGGTGAGTTTCACTGTTTTTCCCGCAGTCAGAAACTAATAAATGCCTCAGGACAGACCTTTTTATGCATCCACATGGTCTGTAGTTATGCCAAACAAAAATATGAGGCTAATTTGCACCAAATGTGAAGTGTTTTTAGGATTAAACTCCATAATCCCTGTTATGATGTAATGGTCCCTGACACGTAAACTTAGGGAGGAGGTGAGGGGTGTCTTTGCCCTAGTACTGAGAAACCCCTGTTCTATAGAAATATGTTGTAGTGCATCTGTTCCTCTCAGGTGACTACACTGCACAATCATATAAAAAAGATACAGATAGTTGTATTTAAACATACAGAGATTCACAGGCAAATTGATGCAATTAAGCCACAATTAGGTCTTGATGCATTTTTATTAACTATGATGTCTTCATGACAAGGACTGCACGTTCTGCTCGGCTAGCGGACAAGGTTCAGTCACAATGAGGTTTAAAAGAGTGGAGCTTCCTGTCCTGCTCACAGGAACCAGCAGACCAAAGCACAACTGTTTCAGCGGTGTTGGTGCTACAGAAGGAGATCTAAAACAATTAGAAAATATGAACACAGCTGCCAACAATGTGTCACCACGGCAGCGTTGTACCGTGACAGGAATAAAGGGGGAGCGGTTTGACATGACGTCAAGGCGCTAAAAAAGATGCATCTAAAGCAAAGCGGTCGATGATGGGAGGCAGTCAGGAGACGTGACAGTGATGTAAGATGAGAGAATAATACAGCCTACTGTTACTGATGAGGCAGATACCCAGATCTTTAACTTTAGCAAAAATAGTAATACCAACACTGTGTACAGTAGTTCTACTTCTAATTTAAGTAAAAATTCAAGTGTTTCAGCATTAAAATGTTAAATCTAAGTATAGTGAGTAAAAGTACTCTTTATGCAAAATGATGTATCATGTTTTTAAAATAATTGGTCTCTAATTAATGAGGCAATAATGTATGCATCACTTTTATGTTGCTGCAGGTACATGGGGAGTTAATTGTAACTCTAAATACAGCTGGCTAGTTTAAGCCATACGCATATGCATCGTGAGGTATTTGTTCGGTATTTGTTTGGTATTTGAGGTGAATAGAGGAACATAAAGTTGCTGAAAATGAAATTACTCGTGATGTACATGTACCTCAAAATTGTCCTAAAGTACGGCACTTCAGTTCTTTCCAACTCTGGTCAGTATCAGCAGAAGATGATGCTGGGCAGACCTGCATAAAGACCCCGAGGCAGCTGTCAGACCCAGAGAAGTTTCCTTGCAGCAGAAGTTGCTATGCCAATAAAATAATAAATCATAAAAACCACAAAACTCCTCAGCAAACTGACACAATGACGACAACGTGGTGAATATTAATTTTCCATTAAGTCTCTTTATTTTAGTCCTTTGTGTCATTAAACTCAGGTCAGGTAAAAACACTTTAATTTAACAAGTGTTTCCCTGCTTCCTGCTTATTGCGTGAGACGTTGCAGTTTCATACTATTCAAACAAGCTGAACATTGTTTTATTTCCCTGAGGTCAGAAAACACACAGCTGTTGGTTACAGCAGGTCAGAGTGTGAAGTCTTGAATTGAACAGTCATATAAAGCATGTGTATCTTTCAACAGACAAACTGCTCATCGCTGATGTCCCCTGAGAGATCTACAGATCTTCAGCTGTACATTCATTCTCGGCACCGTGGCTTCCTGCGTGGCTCAATTATAAATGTAAGATGTAGTGATGCAAGAAATTGCAGCACAGCCATCAGATCGGGGCCGCACGACACTGATTTGTTGACAGCTGATATTTGGCCGAGCGCCGACACGCAGCCCATGTACAGTAGAGCTTCTGAGCACAGAGCTGCAAGTATCTTCAGGTTAGTGTATCATCAAGAATTGGTCTGCATCACTCGTTTTCCATCATATTCAGGGTTAAAAACATGCACCATTTGCTTGAGTGTTCCTGTTCCACTCACCTGCCACCCCACCACCATCTCTGCGGTATGTTAATGCCACCACTCTGCGAGCGTACACTGAGGAGATGAAGACCGTCGCCATATGAGCTGCTGCTCACATAATGGAACATTCATAAACTAAGTAACCTTATACATTAAAAATAAAAATAGCTGCATATAATCACATTTTCACACACAATGCATATGGTTTAATGGTGTTATTTAAAATCTGTGCTAAATGAGCAGTAATAAGAGTAATTATATGGTGTAAAAGTCCAAACAACTAATGTCAGAGAAAGGCAGATCTTCAGTCCTTGATATTTCACATAATGTTCAGAGCGTCTATTTTCTATTAGTCAAGATGGGATTAGTCTAAATCCTCTGTTACTTCGTGCAGACATTGTTAATGGTTAGATAGAGAGAGTTGGTCACCGCAGTCATGTCAACACAGCTCAAGTATGAACGGAACATAAATGCCACAGAAGCACAAGGTTATGTATGCTGTGAGAGGGAAATGAAATGCACGTCTTGTTCCGCCATCTCCAGAGCACTCTGGTACATTTAGCTCAACCCGTTCTCATTCCGAGGTCATCAAATACCGATGTTTTGTCACTCCCCTCGGACGTCTCAAACAGACGCACAAGGTAACCTTTAGCGTGTGCATGAGAGTCTTTCTGCCAGAGGGACTTTCTAACACAAGGCTGTGAAGCGTTTGCAGCTTGTTTAAGGAAAAGATCACGGTTTAGGTCAAAATAAACACTTTTACTCAAGTTAACTATCAGTTATCCTGGAGTATCCTGGTTATGTTTTGCTAATGTCATATTATTTCAGAAACTTGGTGTACTTGAATAGAAACCAGGATCCTTTCACCAAAGGGGAAATTTATTTTACATTTATTCTGCAACAGATGACGTTTCCACAATTGAAGGCAAAAAATGAAAGCTGGTAACAAGACAAGAGTCTGACCATACCTCATCCTGGTTACTGAACCACAGAGTGACTGAGATGGTGTGAGACCAAGACATGCAGACAGAAATCTGGATGCTGTTGTGATGATGTCTGCAGTGATATGACTACTAATAAGGTTTTTCACGTTCCAGGTAAACACCATATTAATAATATGAACCAAAACAACTTTGACCATCTGTCCACCTCTCCCTGTAAGTATTTGGGACTACTTCCACTACATCACCTGAATTATTCTGAGCATCTACAATAAGAACAAAAGGGTTCACATGGAGTTAATAGTAAGGCCAGTGAGTCTCACACATAGGCCAAAGGCAGTTTGTTCATCTATTAATATGATTAATCTCATGAAATGTCTTTTTCCAATGACAGCGAGAGCCAACGGAGGTAAACCCAACCATCTTACAACCACAATGACCATCAGAGATCACACACACTGCAATTACATGGGAGCAGTAAAGGGGTACAATACAGGTAGTACATGTAGGTATAAAAATGGAGAGTATGAATCCAGCTGTTGGAGAAATGTGAGGATGTTGGATGTTTTTGACTTCACCCATGATTGGATGCAGGCAGATGAATGTAGGGAGATGTGTGCAAATACTACTACAGCTTTGCTTTTCTTATGAATTATTATTTCTTATTATAGAAGGTCTTCATCATAGGTTTTCATATTGTTTCCTCACCTCTTTAAGACAGTGCGAACTTGCTGAAGCCAAGCCTTGTTTAAACAGAGAAAACCTAATCTTACATTCTTGTGGAGGTCCCCGGGGTTTCCAATAATACCAAACATGTCAGGCTGAATTTTTTGGGAGATCTGTCTTAAAACCTGTACAGGATTTTTATAATTCCTACATGTAACGGACCTGTGCAGCCCTGAGCAAAACACAGAGTCATTGCTTTGACTGTCTCACTCAGGGTAAACACCATCCTGCAGCTTCCAACAAAGACTTGGAACCAACTAATACACAATTCATTCCTGATTCTCTCACACAGACCCAATAAAAAGGGAGCTGGACTGTATGTGTGCACTAGGTAGAAATAAAGTACTAAAAAGAAAAGTCCCCTGAACAGAGAACCACAGTCCTCTGCTGTATCACTGCAGTGTGTCTCACTGGAGGACAATGTCCTGAAAAGCCACCTTCCCAGAGTCTGTCTGAAAACAGTCCCCCAGGCTGTTCTGCACCTCACTGCCAAGTTGCATCACTCAATCAGCAGTGAGCGGACCATCACATTGTGGATGTACTTGGCCCTCTCTCCTTGGACTTTGCTCAATGCCACAAAATGTTGCTGTGCAGAGCTACACAAGCCATGGTTAGGTCCAGAGCCATATCAATACAACACTCTGTGGCCTTTCCAGAGACTCTCCACCTTCACAGTTACTCTGAAATGCCAAAAGCATTTGCAACAAGTCGTCTCGGCCCCTGCTAAAAGGATAATAAATAGTTCTGACATAAAGTTCCTTTTTTTTCACATGAAACATCATGAAATGAAAATGGTAACAAGCTAACAATGAATGACAAAAGATGTGACTCAGAAGACAATACTGCTCATTCATTTCAATAACTGTCTTTAAATGTTGGTGTCATGATTGTCAGGGTGCAAAACCATCTCACCTGGAGTGAGAGAGGAGGTAAGGCAGTGCATCCTCTGGAGTACACCCAGTATTATTATCACCACTGTATACCCCCGTGATCACAACTGTCAGTCTATACTTGGCTTCACTGACAGCCTGTTCTCCAGCACTGACCCGCTCGCTCATGCACATTTGGCCAAATATCCCATAAGCACTGCATCTCCATTCAGTAATGTCATGTTTGACCACAGAAGTGAGAGAATTAGAGCCTGAATCCATGAGCCAGTGCAGTGTGTCTTCTCTTCATCATGTGGACAATATTCTGTCTTTAGGGCTGGATTTCAAATAAATATCCCACTTATTTCAAATCCCTACCTTGGTAATAATTAATTGAAATTGATCACATATATTATCTTGGCAGATCTACCAATTGATTTTTGTAATTACAGATGCCCCCAAAGTGTCTCACTTGCAGATAATCGAGATGCTTGCATTTGCTGACGCTTGTAAATGCTTCATATGCCGTCTCCTGCTTGTAATTCTGTTTTTGTTCAGTCTTCATTTAAGCAGCTAATTACCTTCTGTATATTTAAACATGCACGAGTTCAGCTCAAGCACTCTGAGCTCTCTGCTTCTTTTAGTTACTTTTCCAGATATGCTAGCTATATAGCTTTTTCAGTTAGCAATGGTCTTACCGGTAAGAGGTGGCTTCTAACATTGCACAGATGAAAATGGAGACACTGGAAAACAAAATGATAAAAGTTTAACCAAATTTGCTGATATGAGTAAGATTGAGACAGTGAATCGTTCTTAAGGTGTATTTCGATATATTTTCTGATCAATCCTACATGATTTTACCTTTTAACTACAGACACTGCTGATTGTCTGTGCACAGCACCTTCCATGGTTTACTAAGTGAAAGTGACCCACAGCTACAAATGCAAAAAGAAACAACTTGATGACTGATTCAGTGAATGGGGAGACAGAGAGCATCTCCAAAGCATCTTCAGAAAGTCTGGTTTCAGAAAGCTCTGATGAGCTCGACAGATCAGCCTGATGACCTGTGAGCCATGCTGGAGGACATGAAGAGGCCCTTGACTTCTTTTCTGTCCAGAGGCCTCTCTAGGCTGCTAGGATGAGAGTAAGGCGGGTAAGGAGGTGCGCATCATTGCTGGCTTTGCTGATTTTAGGCCTGCTCAAAAACATAGTGACTATCAGCATCATGTGTCCGGCGTCAAGCATCAAGATTTGTGTCATCTGAGGCGGATGGAAGCTCGACTGTTCAGTTAGTAAGATAAAATAAGATAGAAATGAATTTATTTGTCAGACGTTGCCATACAAAGAGGCTAGACTGCAAAAATAAATATCAATAAGGATCATAAAATGGCACAAACCCGGGACTATGACCTAGGACATCAGGCAGTCAGATCCTCGTGGTCTCAGCGAACAAGAGGTCAGCCAACTCTGATCTGTTTTAAAACCGGACGGGGACACGAGGCAGCTGAAGGTTAAACAACCCTCGAACCGGCAGATAATGACAGACCAGCACCTATGAGATCCGCTGGAGGGCTGGCGAGGCTTGTTGGAGGACATGATGGTGGCCTCCAGGATCAGAGTGATACCCAGGCAGCAATTATCAGAGCTGAGCCTGCACTGCAGACACTGATAGGGAGCTTGGATGTCTCCTTAACACTGTGAGCAGCTGCACTGGGACACAGAGCTTCGAGATGAGCGTGCAGACACACAGTTTTCTGTGTAAACGAGATCAGAACATATAGCATTTCGGCGGTATGATTAGGAGATGAAGTTAATTAGTGGAGCATCATGCTACTGTCAGTGCTCCCTCTCTATTAAGGCCTGTTCGGTCAACTGCATTTCATATCAGATTATCCTCAGGTCTCTTCCAGTCAGCTTTCATTTGGTTGAAGATGTATGCGTGTGTGTGTTGAGCTCAGGCAGATATCTGATTGGTCTGTTTGCTTTACTGTGCACCCCTATACAGTATTTTAAAACATATTCTTAACCATTTCACTTCCACTTCTCAGCCCGTCGCTCTTCTCCTAGCACAGAGATAGTCATTGCGCGGCTCGCGAGCCACATGCGGCTCGTCAAGATTTTATTGGTGGCTCGCATGCTAGCTTGTAACAATATGCTAACACAGCTAATACATTTTTTCAAATGTGCTACATTAACATACAGTGGACACTGCACTACAAAAACGCAAACATCTGCATTATACTTCTCCCTTCACCTTAATAATTAATTAATGGTGTTTCCTAAAGGGGGCACTGTCAAACCTGGCAACATAGCCCGCTCATGGCATTGTTTACAACACCGTCACACTTGACCGCAGTGCACGCGCGCAGCCAGGTTACGTTAGCTCCGCTAGCCAGCGTGAACTAAAATCAAACTAAAATCAACATGAAGACGCTGGAGAGGTGTTCCCAGTAAAAAACGAAATGTACGTAGCATACACGATGAGCACAGGAAAGTTCAAGCGAAGTGGACAGACGAATTCTTATTTGTTCTTCGTGGCATGAACCCTCTGTGCTTAATATGCGACCAAACCCGCGCCCGGTTTTCAAACAAAGCAACTTGGAGTGCCATTTCAAAACGGCGCATCCAAAACTCAATGTTTTGAAGTTACCCGCCTGGCAGTGAACTAAGACAGAGGAAAATAGCACTGCTTCACTTTGTGAGCAGCAAAATCACATCCACAGGACAGCCTCCACTGCAGAGCGTTTAACAGAGACATCTTTTGAAATACCGTGGGCCAAAAAAACGTTCTCAGACTCAGAAGACAGAAATAGTAAAAGACTGCTTTTTGGCTTCAGCAGAAATACTGTTCACAGACTTTGACAACAAGGACGCCATCCTTAAACAAATAACAGGATTACAGTTGTCTGACTGGCCCATGCGCATCTTGAATGCCTCACTGTGATTGCAACAACAAACTACAAATACAACAATAAGAAAGTCAAGGACATGCATGCCAGCTTCTGCTCATCCCAGTATTAAGGTAAATATGGTCTTAGTTGAAAATGTATTGGCTGTGTTGTTTCTTTTTTGTGGGATGTCCGATTTCTATGCGGAACTGCACATTTGCAGAGGTGACTTGGTGTGTCGTCGTAAAAGTGGCTCTCCCCTTGATTTTGCTCTGCCAATGTGGCTCTTGTGGAAAAAAAAAAATAGCGAGCCTCACTGTCCTAGCACGTCCCCGGCCTCAGCAAATGATGGCATCCCAGAATACTCACACCGAGCAGGAAATGTTCTGACTTTTTAACTTTTCCATGCTCTACACCGAAATAAGAAAGTATGATGAAGGGCCTTAACTCTTTCCCTCTGGCCGGAAAGGAAAGCTGTGACTCTGTCTTCGCTGCAGAAAGGCTGCGCTCTGTGTCTGCCGGGGACCCTGAAATATTCATGGTATAAATATTGCAAAGCTCTGCGTCTAATAAAAGCGCTGGTCTTTATTAACGAGGTGACTGAGGGATCCATTGATCAAGCTTTCTGTTTTATGTCATGAAGATTTTCTCCTCTGCCACTTCTCTCTTTGTCTCACATTCGCACACTGTGTGCAGCTCTCTCTCTCTCACACTGAATGACCCGCTCTTTAGTGCACATATTTAGTGGCTCATACAAGCTTTCTCTCTCAAGACAAGCTTGCTGCACTGCACACCGCCTGTTTATTAGCGGATGACCCTCTCCCTTTGTCTCTTTCTCTCTCAGCCTTTTCACGTTCCTCTCGCAGTCCCTCTTTCTTTCTTTCTTTTTTTTTTTTTTAAACAGCAGGCTCAATTAACCGGCCTGTCTGAGGGAGAGCTGGAGGTTTTTGAGGAGCACTTAACATCAGAGTTCAGTGACAGAGGGTACAAGACATGCTGGATGAAGATGACTTTGCTGTTCAGGCTGTCTGTAAGCTCATTTTACTGCTGTAATGGTGAGTCAAAAAGGAAGAGGCACTCTGACCCCTGCTCAGCGAACATCACAGGCGAGGCCTTTCATACGAAGCCTGTTAGAAAACTGAGACTGTGTCAGGATCACTCTTTTTTTCCTACCTAATGCATGTTTTATTCTAGCTTTTTTGAGTTCTACATAAAAAAAACAAGCTCGATGCCTATTTTGCCTGGTTTGATACTGCCTCGTTGTATTTGTACTTGTACTTTAGCGAAGCAGGCAACTGCTTTAAACCGCCATAAGACAGGCAGCCATACAAAACACTCATATAGCTCTAACAGAAGGCAGCAGAGGACTATTTGCATACGTTAGGTAATTATGGCTGGCTGAATTTGTCAGTCGCAAACAGCAATGTTTACTGCAGGTGGATTGTAAGGTAGTGCAAGGTGAAATAAATTATTGAAGTGCAGAAGAAAGACCCTTTTGAAATACTGGAAAACACTGATCTTTTGTTAGCTTTCAGAAAGTGAAGCTCTTTGTAGTACTGCGCTTTGTAGTTTTTACCCTCTCTCTGTATATATTTTCATATACTGTAAACATATTAAAGTGAAACAAAGCATACGGACAGAGAAGCACAAACAGTGGCAGCACAGTTTTCTTTTTAAAGGGTTGCTTTCAATTGCTTCAGTTGTTGCTACCTGCAATATAGTGGATGAATATAGTAAGTAATAATAAGTAAGTAGGTGGTATACTTTAAGAACCATCTTGAGATACTTCACTTGAGTGTTTCTATTGTTTTCCATCTACTACTTTATTATTCTATTTCACAGCATTAATCTTACAGCTTGACCCTGTTTTACACCTGCTATTAAAGCGGGATATCTGAATAACGTATCTGAATAATAAACCAACCAACCCTTGCCTTTATGTTTACACTTGGCATATTGATCCTCCAGAGTAATTGGGAGTGAGAGCAAATCAGCTTCAGGCTCCCTTTAAAGAAATCACAGTACTAAGTCTGGGGAAGCTTTACAAAACTTTGTCAAATGCTGCCTACGCCAAGATCTTAATCATTTGTCTCGTAAAACTGGCAAAGGTAATACATAATGTATTTCCTTTCTTATTATAAAATAACATTGTACCTGTGTATAGGCGACTTTGTGACTACATCAATTATATATCTTGTTAACAGCCGCACAGAGGAGTTCAACGCAGCAGCGCACCCTCGGTTATTTTATGTAAATCATATATTTCCGATATGTACGTCATTCACCTGTGTTGTACAGATTCCACTTTTATACCAGGTATAAAACAGCTTCTTGTTTATTACTTATGGGTTACAAAAAGTTGTGTCTAGTTTCAGATTATGAGTTTTTAGCGTTTTTTCCAAACAGTGATTACTCTCGTATCAAACATCTTGTAAAACATCACAAAGATGCGGCAGTAAGAAATGAAAGTGTGTGTGAGTACAATGTGAGTACAAATGCGCGTAGCAGCACTTTATTTTGATTCTTTCCAGCCACATTAATCGTCTCATGATTCATCTCATGATTTATTTTGTGGAGGAACCCGACCCCTGGGCTGGATCGAACTAGCTAACAATATAAAGGTAGTTAAAACTAGAGTCAACTCAGCCACTCAAATGCTACTCATACTACAATGTAGCATTTGTGTTAATAATCATCCCATCCATTCCTTTGTTGGATGAATACTTGTGATGCTTGAAATATACATTGAGAGTCTTTGACTTCAGTAGGATTGTGAATCAAATATGTAATTTTTTTTACGTTGTTGCAGTGGTACTTGTACTTCAGCAAAGCATCCTGGCACTTGTTCTGCAACTGGATTTTACATCAGAAAAGGTTTCCTAGGACTTTATCTGATCCACCATGAAAGAGCATTTCAGTCACTCGAGCCCTCATAAAATTTATATGAATTCACCAGATGTAAAGCAAATTTCTTATCAGACGACTGAACATTTTTGTCTTTTGAAATGGTCGCTGTGTCAGATTAGGCAATCCTAGTTATGAATTATTGCTTTGATTAGCCGAGGGACACAGTTAGTTAGTGACTTAAAAGGCAAAGAAGAACAGAAAACCATGATTGACTCCAACTGAACCATGTAAAACTTGGTGGAGCCAGGATTTCTTCCTCACTTGTGGTGCTGCTGTGCTGTAGTGTGCCCGGTGCTGTTATCGGTGCCCAGATGGATTGTCCTCCATCCAGCGTGTTCATATTTTCATCTTTCTTCTCAACACAAAATGATATAAAGTGCTATAAAGTGCACTATGTATTAGAAATTAAATTTAACTAAATTGTAAAGTATAATGAAAATCCAGTAGAATGGGGGTGATCTGTATTCTGACAAATGTAGTATCTTGAATCAATACATGCCCACCTGAAATAAGCCTTCAAGGCAGACTATGATTATCTGTGTATAGATTTATGAAACCAGATATATAAATGACAGGAAAGCATAAATAGTATGTTCCGTATGCATTCATACTCAACTGAACTTCCATCCTTAAGTGTATGTGCGTGTTATTCAGTCTGGTTTGCCTAATTTTCCGAGCTATAGAAATAAAAGTAGCCCATATTTTGCCAGTTTTTGTAACTTCTCAAATGTATTAAGCTAAAATAATTTTGGATTTTTGTTCTGCACTCTGACAAAAGTGTAGGTTATCATAAAAAGTAGCTGACATTAAAACTAAGTGCATTTTACTTTCATCATCCCACAGTCACAGATGAACTACACCCTACTTCCTTACTTGTTAGTATGTTAACATGTCCGGGTAGTGCAAAGTAAAAGTAGAAACCTAAATTATTGTGCAGACTTAACTCACTCTCCATAATGGAAAACTCATCAACGTGTACTCAGAGCCCAGGTTCTGGTTCATTCAGCTCATTCCTGCCACATCCTGCAAATCCACACCCATCCGGTTGAAATACTAAGTTTTTAGGGGGTCCTTTTCCCTTCTTTCTCCCACCGTGCCCCGTCATCACCCCAACAGACTGGGTGTCTCAGACATTTTGTCGTCCCACATTTTTGTGTCTGTCAGTGACAAATTACCCTCATCAAGGACAACCTGAAGCATTCATTATGAGCTCCCTCCCATTTTGAAGTGTATGTCTGCCATGTAAGTTGCAAATGAGAAGGGCAGGGAAGTGAGGGGTGCGTACAAGGGTCAAAAGATCCTTTGACATGTGAACCTTAAACAATTCATTTTTCAAATGATGTTTGCAAACTGTCATTTGTTTCTTTCAAAAAAATATTTGGCCCAAACAATAAAGAGTCACAATATATTATGTTGGCAGTACAACCCCACTGGAACAATGTTATTTGCTGTGTCCAATTCATTTGTCTCAGGTGATCACAAATATTGGGACGGATTGGAGACAGGTGTTCTTAGCGGCTCAGTTGTTCCATATTTTATTAATTATGCACGCACAAACAAGCTGTGAATGTCTTTGCTTGGCTTTAGTTTGTGGAGTTCAATGGCACAAACTAAGATGTCAACAAGAGAGTTGTCTTTGATCGGAAAGTTAGGGATTTTGAAGGTTTCAATTCCACAGTAATTAGAGACTTTTTAGAACAGTTGGACTTTAAAAAGTCAAACATATTGAAGGTCGGGAAATGAACGAGCTGCTGGAAGTACAATCAGCAGAGTCTAGGATTCCGGGGAAGGTGGCGGCAGTCGTGAAGAGAAAACAGTTACAAATAAAACAGTTACAGCCAAGGAAATCATAGACAGTCTGCAGTTTCAAACACTGAAGCAGTCATGATTCATCCCTGTAAGTTGATTAATACAGGAAAAGTGCAAAGATACACCACAGGATACAGGAGCCTTCAGCAGCAGCAGCAGCAAAAATTGAAGAAAAGACAAAGGAGGACAGAAACAGCACCTGTGAAGCATCTGGGAGGCAGCGTCATGATTGCAGCATGCATGACTGCCTCTGGACTTGGCTCAGTGGATTCGACTGATGTTACTGATAATGGCAGCCAAATGAACTCTGAAGCATACAGCAAGATCTTGTCTGCTCTGTCACATATAATTAAGGAGTCCATTGAGAAGAAAAGGTAGGAAATGTGGGCCAAGTCAATTTGGTAATTTAAAGATCCATTCAGTCAGTGGCTGAGTTTCCTCCCTTTCAACAAATAATTCCAGCTAATGTTCACTCAGACAATAAATATCTCTCAGTAAGATGCATCATGAGAGAAATGTAATTCAATTTGTAGTGGATTGTATAAACTTTATGACCTGTTGATATCAATATGTTCATTTACGTAAAATATTCTGAGCCGTGCTCTTGATCTATGCTCTCTCTCTGTATATATGCCCACTTAAGTTAAGCCAAACAACTTTGGGAAAGAACACAACTTGATCTCTTCAACCGTTTTGTCATTTATGGGAGTGCTTCACCACTAGTGGCTATTTTCCGAGTAGCATGTATTTCCCGGGGGAGCCGTCATTGGTTAGGCTAAGTAGCGCTGACTCGTTTCCACAGAACTCGGCAGCTGGTGGCCCAGCTTCTCCCATTTTAGTAACAGCAGGAGCAGAAGATTCTGATAAAAGCATTAAAAGCACCAATAACAGAGCCAAGTCCTCAACTCAGGTCCTTGCTTTTTCATGTGGAGGAGTGCTGCATCCAGTATGTAGGTCATGTAGCAGATGATAGAACGAAGCATGCAAACATCATTCCTACTGATTCTGGTCTGGTCTTTGCACCAGCAAAGCGTAAAGCAGTGCTCGCACAATAAGGTGACATTACCTTGACCACATGGAACAGGCGTAGGTTAAAAGCTTGGGCTGGTTAGTGTTGCAGCTGGCCAGGCTACTGTAAGCTTGCAGGTCACTGTGCTAGCACCAGTAAAAAGTACATTCCTTAGCTTAGCTTTGCCGCTAGCGTGTCAACAGGTTCACATACTGTATTCAAAAAGACATATATGTATCATCAACTCTTGTCTCATAGCTCTCAGCAAGCCATTCCTTTAAGGTGAAACGTTAAATATGACTGAACGTTGCTGAGATATATTGGCTACCTCCCTTTTGGACTCTTCATTCCCTCAACAATCAACACTGTCAAGATATCTTACTATTTGTCCATATGGAACATTTGTATGGATTCATTTCACCTCACGGAGCAAATCCTCTGACCCCTGGAAGACCATTGGACTAATATAATCTCATCATAAAATTTCACAGTTGGGCAAAATCAATAATGTTGTTGGCTGCTTGGGTTGCTGCTTGCTAGCTGTATATATATATATATGTGTGTGTGTGTGTGTGTGTGTGTGTGTATATATATATATATATATATATTTACGTTGCAAAGGTTACATAAAAGTTACAGTTTAAAATTGGAGGAAAAATAGTTTGATAGCAAATTTAAATAAATATAGGTTGCACATGCAGTGTTGAAATGAAAAATAGATGTATGCAGACAGTGTTGCACAGATGTTATGGTCAGAGCAACATGACATGGAGTTGTTGTGTGGTAAACTGCACAAATCTCAATTGACGGGTGTAAAATGTCCATTATCCCAGGAGGAAAATGTTCTTTCCAGCACCCAGTACATAATTACAAGCATCCAGTGATTTATGAACCTGTAGGCTCTGTTTAGTATACACACTGGGCTTCACAGATAGGTTTATAGCTATAACTATACCTTGTTCTGACAACGCTTGGCCACTTGAACTCATACCCAGTGCAAGCTAAGCCAAAAGAGGCCTCTGCAGTTTCGCATAACTGGAGCAAATGCACAGGAAGCTTGAAGGACTCCTACTAACAAACTCCAAAAAAAGATTCAGTTGGCCTCTGCAAGTAACCACGGCGCCCTAATTAGGACCTCATTTATTTCTAACCTTTCTAACCTATTTCTAACATTGCAAAATATGTACTGGCTAAACAACAAAGGTTCAGTCATAAAATCTGTTTTGTTGGCACAAAGAACAAACTAAAGATGACTCAGGTGCAGGTGCTGAAGCTCTATGGGATCAGTGATTCCTGATCAATAAGCATATACAGAGCCATATAGTTGTAGATCTTTGTAGAAGCTACAAGTAAATTTTACATTCAAGTTTGGGAGCGATTACAGAGTGATGGATGTGGATGGAAAAAGCAGCATGTAGGAGCCAGAGAATAGCGTACGCATATTAATCTTTGCCTCATTGTGTAGTCAGACAATTACTTTAAACCTGGCTTCTGTTGCACACCACTCTCTTTCTGAATAACCCGCACAGGTGGAATATTCATAGTTCAGCTGCATTCGAAGATCATCGAGAGACTTTTAACCATGATTGCTGTTCATCACATTAGAGACAACGCATTTGTGAGTGATATATCACTGAAACCTGTCCAAACCACTGAAAATGCATTAAATCTTCTGTGCCAGTATGTAAATATTGTTGATTTGGTTTATGATTTATTTGTACTACTATACTATTTATTTTATACTACTTCATTAAATAACATTAATAATAATAGTGTGTAAAATAATTATCTGGTAAACCGTCTGCTTATTGACATACTATATACAATACAACATTGAAAACATACACAATTGAAAACATATGAGTGCACACAGGATATAAAGTGCTTATTGCATTGGCACATGAGGTGGTTGACTCCATAACAGGGTTAACACGTCCGCATAGCGATGACAAGAACGAAGAACAAGTCAGTCACGTTATCCAGCAGCTGGCCACGTTTCTGCTTGCTTAGCTCAACACACTGCATCATCTATTACAATTGTACAATTAATTCATAAATGATTCATTTGTGTGAGCTTTCAAATAGCGAGAGTCCGGCCCCCTCTCTATTACAAATTGCCGTTTCTCATGGTGGGTTTTTTTAATTGGCCTGTCTGGGATTTTCTGTCCACATTCGAAGCTGAACAGGTATCTGCATGTTCATCTACGCAGGCAGAGGGGAGCTGTAGTCGGTTGGGACTTTGGGTCTCTGGTAATAATAATTTTGTATAGTTTAATATGCTGATTGTTCATATATATATGTGTGTATAAACTGTCCAGTTTGGTATTATTGTTAAAACATTGCAAAGCAGTCCTCCTTTTCAACCTTAATCAGCACTAAACCATTTTTGAACAATGAAAAAAGCTCATCATGCTGTTAAAGCCGACCTGTTAGCTACAGCACACACAGCAACATGATCTTCTATTTATCATCATCCTCCTGTCCACCAGATGCAGTCCAGTATTCGAGACCTTGTTTAGTTACGTAAAGAAACTATAAACCAAATCTTTACATGTGTGAGTTTCTGCATTTTTTGCCATATCCATCTTCTTACAGTGGGTAAGACAAATGTGATGTCACTTACTTTAATAAATAATTCAAACCTGATCAAGTCTTTGAGCCCATATGTTGTTCAGCTCTCAATCATAAAAATCTAACTCCGCTATTATTTAGACATGACTACACAGTGTTGTAGAGAACCATGTAAGCCTGAAGGTTGTCAAGGTCTTTTACACATTATTCCCTGAAGGATAATAGATAATCAATTCATTTGTTTGTCTCAAGTAGTTGTTTATATGCTGATGTGATACTCAGATGTCTACTCTCAGTGCAGTTACATCATTTTCACCGAAATGCCAACGCCTCAGCTTAATCCCATTCCACTGCATTTCTTTGTTCACCCCCCCCCAAAGAAATCACATTTACTTGTATCGTCTAGTTCTTGTATACCTATATTGCCAAATAATTGTCCATTTTGAACTTTTTTAACTTTCATGTCCAACATCAGTTTGTGACAGCTGGGCTCAGCATTTTCCAGTGTTCATTATATTTTTTTGCAATGTGATTTTTTATTATTATTATTATTATTATTATTAGGAACTATGACTGGGGAGAAAGAGAGCGAGAGGCTGACAGACAGACACAGAGAGAGAACAATATGGCATTTGTGAGGGCCCATCGTGTTTCCCGAAACCTTGATAAAGTGCGAGGCTTGGCGTTTCGATACGGCCGTTAATTAGCTCTCTCTCCCTTGTGGGGTCTGCCTGATTGAGCGACTAATGGTTTGCTTTAAAGTGCTGAATGAACAAACGCGTGTGTGCGTGTATCAAATGAGTGTGTGCATGTGTTTCAAAGTGCTTTGTTTGTTTTTTGATTGGCTAATTTCCCAATGTGTGTGTGTGTGTGTGTGTGTGTGTGTGTGTATGTGCTGACGAAAGTGTCTGTCTGTAGCTGTCTGTGTGAGAGTGGAATCTACTGTGCCTGTGTCAGCATTTCTAGACACTTGACTAAGGTTGTTTCTCTGAGGTTATGATGGCAGGGGATTGGTGCAGTACACCTTGAGTAGAATAATCCTATGTTTTCGTTTAATTGCTTGGAATTGGATTAGTTGCAAATTTTCAGGGCTGGAGCTGGGGACTGACTCAGACTCACCATTTCATTTATTAGCGCACTCTCACAGCGATGGTCACTCAGGCCCCGTTCACACACGGTATACCATGCAATCTGTTTCCCAACACACAGAAAGGCAAGTAGTTGAAACGTGTAAATGCTTTGTTATTAAAATGGACCTAAAAATAGTCGAGCTTGCATTGTGTATGGATGTGTAAGGTATAAAGACAGTGTGACATCTTGCCTCTATGGGGTCCTTCCTTTCCTTTACGTACAGGTGGAAGGTACAAGTATAGCTTGTCAGTATCTATGAGCTGCAGGAACCGACACAAACAATTTCATCCGAATAGAGTCTTGCAAGTTGTAGTAAAGAGGTGACGGTAGAAGTTCAAGCATGTGCTTTAAATACAGGCTGCTGTCATTAACTGTCGCGGTACAAGTTTAAGGATGCTGTGGCCTGACTTCAGACTTCAAAGAAAGAACGTAACTTTTACCTTTTTTGTGCTGTTTACTGTTTTTTGTTTTTTTTTAATTTTGAAATTTAGCCAGTTTAACTTGGTATTAGCATCTTGTACAGCTAATGCAGCAACTCCCACAGGTTTGGGAGAACGGTTGGACTAATGTTGTAATAATGATTAGTCGTGTTAGTCTTTAGTCTTTATGGCTCAAGCCTAACATTAGGTCAGCTAGTAAACTGGTGTCAGCGTTATTGTTGTACTGAAGCTTCCATGTGAAATCAGAAATGGTCAAACTTCATTTGCTTGGTGACGTTGCGTAACTCCGATTAGCACCCAGCAGCTATCTTGCCCAGACCAAACAAAGACTGTCACAGTGAGGTTGAGGCTAATATGGATGGAATTCCCGCTCAAACATGTATGCTGATGACGTTTTTGGCGTTATTGTGGTGAAAGTCATAGTAGAAGTGTGCAGCTGAACTTGAAAGCTGAACACATCGTTGTGATGATCGCAAACAAGTCACTTCTATGAATCTTTAACAGAATCTGGGGGCTAATGTGCATCTACCTCAAATTACTACCATGCAGGTTTTGCTCTGATTGACAATCGGATACATTTCATTGAGAATAACACAAACACATTAAAATAGTAATGGAATATTAGATTAGGCCTCTGTAATTGAGCCACTGGCAGTGCTAAAACAGCTGCTGTGTCATTTCTGGTGGCTGTCGGCCCCACGTTTGATCTGCTCCTTGTTTTTGTACAGCAAGTTTGCAGGTGTCTGCGGTGAAACTATCTGAGGTATATGAGGTGTCCTCCTGATGCACCCCGAGCAACTTCAAAGATGTCAAGACATATTAACTTTAGTCAAGTCCCCAAACTCCATTGCTCTGCCTCTGTATAATAAAATAATACCGACTGTCATCTCAAAGGGATTATTAAAGGCATTCCTCTTATCATGTCAATGACCTGGATGTTGCTTTGCCTATGGTATTTGCAGCACTGTTATATATACACATTTATTTTACATGTTAACAATATTTAATGCAAACTGTAACATTGATAACTGATCATATGATGAAATGGTGCTTATTAAACTGAAGTTTGTCATGTGACCAAAATCATCACTTATTCATTAGACGATTTCAACAGAACGGTTTTAACACACAACTAACAACAAAAATATGTATATAAATGAATAAAACACAGCCTGTTTAGTGTATATTTGTAATATCAGTCTATTCATACATTTTAATGACAGGAGAAACCCAAGTTATTGTTAAGTTTATGTTTGTGGGAGTAGACTAGAAGGGTTCAAAGATCGATCCAAACATCAGGAAATATTACTAGAACTGCGTTGGCTACCGTGAATACACAAATAAAACAATAACAATACAATACAGGAATAATGTATGCTGGCACTCGATATAGAAATGTCAGAATATGTGTATTCATAAGTGATTCATTTAAGTGAACTTCAGTTCCTCAGTTTAAAAAAAACACCATGACCTCTTTGATCCATTGTGTAGAGGAAGTAGTATATCATTTGACTCCAATATTTGTTTGTTGAGCGATGGAATAAAATCAAGGAAATTTGAGCGATATATTTATATGTTTCCACGGCGGCATATTTTAACCTCCATCGTGAGGTAAACAGTGACATCAACGCTGGTGCTCCTTGCGTCCATCCAGCTGTGCACACAGTCAGGTCATTGTAGATGTTCACAAATAACTAAGAGCATCATTAGTGACGTCTTGTGGCTTTCAAACATGTGGAGTCTTCTCTGCTGATAATCTGACGACTTTGGCTTTCTCCTGAGACGAGCCGGCCTCTGCTGCCTCCAAAAGGGGATGACAGGAGCTGATGTGATTGGACATTACTGAAGCCCGCTCTGACTCCGCGTGCCCACACCCGCTCCTTTTCACTTTATAATGTATTCATCGCCTTCTCCACATTGCTGCGCCGGGATTGCGCTAGTCTCTCTGCTCTCCAGAAATTAGTTGGTCACACTCACATGCACCAGCAATTGCTCTCATGCTGAATTTGAGGAAACCCGATGCCTCGGAGTCCTTGGGTATATTGTGAAAGGACGCTCCTCTCCAGCTCTTTCAGTCACAAAGAGCCCCTCTGTAATACGCAGAGCAAGACTTCATACTTAACTTCTCTCCCTCTCTCTCTCTCTCACCATCTCTTAACCCGCCTCGCACTCTGCCTTTCTCTCTCCGACTCCCTCACTTAACCTCCGTCTATTCTCTCTTAACCCGTCTCTCGTAACACCTCTCACCGTCTCGATTAGCCTTGTTCTCCCTGGAACCACCGCTACCTTTGTCCCTCCCGCCGTCTTTCTCTTTCGACCTTCCGCGCCTCTCTCTCTCCTTCCTTCCGCCTCATCACATAATCGTTGAAACAGAGACGCTTTGCTGGAGTCGACACCACTGCAACAGAGCTGGGCATTTGGTCTCTGTCCTTTGGGCTTTTCAGTCTGTCTCAATCTATCTATTTTTCTGTCTCTCTCTCCCTCTCTGGGCTCCTTCTAAAATCAGCTTTGAAAGAAAGAAATAAAATTGGTCCTTTTCTTCTGTCATGCAGAGACAGACGTTTGGTCTTCATCGCCCTGCTCTCCCCTCACGTTCACCAGCATCATTGCCTGTCTCCCGTGCCTTATGTGTGTTTCACCTTCCCAGCATCCTCTCTCCATCAAACGCATGACTGTTCTCCCTTTACCTCTGGGTTCATCTGTTTCATTCAATTATTTCCTGACTGTTTTCATCGCCTCTTCCTTAGTAGTCCTTTCCTTTTCCTGCCGTCTGTGCCCTCACTCTGCTCCTATTCTTCTGGTGGACTAGTTCTGTGCTGGAGTGGGAGAAAGTCACCAAAGTTCGGAAATTAAAGGTGCTCTTCACTGTTTTACATGTTCAACAGCTGGATGCACTGGTCAACTCTTGTGCAACAAGAAAAATAATTCTCATTCCCCGACAGCTGAGTTTCTGCATTGCCTCTGTAAAATTTCATACACCAACTTTCTTTTATACAAGAGAATTTCATCACAGCATAACAACTGAGAGTTCGGTGGTTGATTATGAGCAATTTATTCAGCTGTTGAAACCACAGATATAGGCTAGATTCCTGGCAGCATAAACAGGCTTAATGAAATGACTTTTGTTGTAAAACTATGTCATTTATTCCATTGTTGCTTTATAAAACACCCCAGCGCTTACATTTATACCAGACTGGGATCATAATGGGCTGATCATGCACCCGAGCAAAGTGTTACTCTCCGGGACTTTTTATTTACCTGCTTCTCTTCAGAAAATCTAATTATTTCCTTTCCTTTTGCGCTATCAATCATTTTGTGAGAGAAGCTGTCACTTTTTTTTTCCCAAATGGTGGACATCTTATTTGGAATGAAATCCATCAGTGGCTTTCACCGCAGACAGGCTTATCATTCCTGCTCTTCTCCCTCTTGTTTATTTTCTCTTCCTCCTCTTCCTCCTCCTCTGTGTCCACTCAGGGCCCCGGGGCCGGTCTATCGGCCTGTCAGGCAGCCAGGATCCGACATGTCCGTCAGGGCTGACTCAGCCTGCCACTCACTCAGTCAGTCGTTCTGTCTGTCTGTCTGTCTGTCTGTCTGTCTGTCTTCCCTCAGTCTCAACTCTGTGGAGGTAAACATTAGCAGGGGGGGTTGCATGGAAAAACATTTCCCTTTTAGCCGCTGCTCACAAATGAGTATATTAGTATTCCACACAGCGAGGCACTTTCCAGCGCTCTCTAATCGCTCGGCATCGCACAGCTTCCAACCAATGCAGAAAATCAATGACATCATAGCCACATAATTGCATGTTACCAGCAGAGGCACGAGCCTCCAGTGCCTTTGTGCGCTCTTGTGTGTAAGAGAACGTGGGAGTACTCTTGTGTACGTGCATTTGTGCTCAAATACTTAGCGCACCAGCATATGTTCATTATGTGTGTGAAGCAGCGGAGATCATGGGATTCATCCCCCAAGCACTCTGAGCGATACTCACAGCCCGCATGCATGGCTCGCTGGTGAATTTGAGAGCGTTGCCGAATGACTGTAAAGGTAGCGGAGGATAGAGTACATTCGCACCCGCTTGGTCTCCTGGGTTTCTTAATATCTGCGGGCGAACACTGCACCATCTGCACTGCTCAGAACACAGAGGAGGAGGGTGGGAGGATGGGAGGAGGAGGAGGAGGAGAGAGAGAACATTCTCAGAGAGAGAGAGAGATAGTAGCATTAGCTGCAATGCTGAGCAGTGACCTGCCACTCTGTTTCCAATTTCAAATTCAAATGCAGAGCTCATCCTTGGGGAACCTCACCTTTCTCCCCCCCCTCCATCCTTTCTTTGTCTCTCTTTCTTCACTCTCTCTTCTTTGGCTTCCCTCTTTCGCTCCCTCTCACCGTTCCATCTCATCCCATCCTGCTCTCAATTCGCTTTTTCAATTTCGAAACGCTTTGAAGCCAACGCCAGCCGCAAGTCCCTCACCCCCCTCAACCCAACCCCCCCGAGAGTGAACTCTGGGACTCCTTACCTTTTTTTCCCCCCTCCTCTCTATATTTCTCCTTACTGTGTCATCAATCCTCCACCTCTCTCTCTCTCCTCCCCCCACCTGGCCCTGCCTATCTCGCTCCATTTCTTCTTCTACTGCCTGTATTGTTCTTGCTTGAAAAACTGGTTTCTGGACAGGGGTGAAGTAAATCTTTTGTGACCTGGTATTCCCTGCTGGGCCTCTCCCTCCCTCTCTCACTCTCTCCCTCTTTGACTTTTTCAGTTAAGCCTCTCTCGGCCGACACAGGCACCGAGCTGTAACACGATACAGATGGAATATGGTATAAACAGAAAAGCTCCCCTGAAAGAGAAAGGCCCTGTGATCCCCGTCCTCCCCCATCTCTGTGTTCTTGCCTTGCTGCACCCTCTCCTCATCCTTTCTTCTCGAACAACCAGGTTCTTGTTTCAGCTGCTTTGTAGTTTCCTGCAGGTTGAGTCGCTGACCGTAGAGGGAGTGAATGCGAGGTCTACTTGTCCTTGTACACCGCGTCTCAGAAACTTTCTCAGTTCCTCAAGGCGTGTGCGCATCTGCACAATTACCTCTCTGTCTGTTTGGTGTTTCACAATAGCAGGCAACTATTTTTCAATCAAGGGTCCTTACTTCACACACTTACTTCAATAGTTTCTCTACGAGGACCAAAGAGTGAATCATGGTTTCGTAAATGCAATATTTTGCATTGCTTTGACATAAAATGCAAGTCAGTTTGATACTTGACTTTGCTCAAGTGCTGTGTATTTCTGCAGCCCAGATTCCAAATGTCTGCTGTTTCAAACCTAATCTAAGGTGCAGGTCACCAGTTTACATCATACATCATCATATCTACATTTACATCATCGATGTGAGGTTAAATAATGTCAAAAGTAAGCAGATATTTATAATATGATAGATTAAAGCAACACCTGCTGATTCAGTATCAGTAATGTAAAAACAGCATTTCAAGCTGATTTCGTTCTCTTTCTGTTCAAAGTGGACAAATGTGTAGGGTTTTCTGAAACAGGAACCACTGGACATTGTGGAGGGAAGGGAGTATAACTCATGTTGGCATTTAACACAGAGGAAGACCGCAAGCTGCTGTCTGAGATAAGGCCCACCACGGTAAGCCTTATCTCACTGTAGTGACCATGTCATACATTTAGACTAAACAGGTACAGCGTTATGTTTTCTGTAATGTAAGTAAGACTTCATCGAAGCAGCGTTGCTATGATCAGTCGGAAAAGGAAGGATAAATTTAGTACCCTGTTACAGAATAGTGACACGGTGTGTTTGAGACGTGTGCAGGTAATAAAACCCCTTATCGCCTTACTGATCTGCTAATGACTTCCCATCCAAAATACCACGCCTATCTGCTTTAATCTAAAAATTGGATGGGTGCCTACCTCCCTAAGATCACCTCCAACCACCTAATGTCAGAAATTTATTCTCAGATCAGTTGTTACAGCCTCGCAGGGTGAAAGATTAGATAAAACAGTGATAAAGAAGAGTCAATGTCCACACTTTATGGCTAAGGAAGCTGAACAGCATGCTAACCTGCTGATGACATTCGGCATCTTCACTGTTGCTAATTGCTAATTAGCACCACGGATGTAAAGCAAGTTTTGTTGGCCTTGTCTTGGTCCTTCAATATTGGGTATCTGGGTATACCATGATCAGCAGTTCTTTGTAATGAAAGCCATACTGTGGGAGCGTTATCTCACCGTTGTGGCAATGAGGGTAATTGTCAATGTGTACATAAATACATAAGCTCCTAGTTACTGTAGCAACTTCAATAGCTATGGCCGCTCCACTTTTCAGCTACTTCTATGCTAACTAACTTCTAACTTCTATACTGTGAACTGCCTGCTGCTGGGCGTCCTGGTTTAAAATGACTAATATTATAAGCCTAAATTATTGATGTGGTTTTATAGAATCGAAGTTGGCCAGTGGAAAGTCATTCTTTTTGACACAGAGAGCATGGCTGTAACTTCTGATGTGGGCGTTTACATGAATGTTCTACAGGTTTTCATAACTGATTGTGCATGCTGTCAGTAGTTATGTACAGCTATGTTCTGCAAATGTGTTCTGTCTTCACACTACTTTGTTACGCTAATCAGACACTCAAAGGCCGCTGCTCTTCATGAGGCTGTAAAACAAACTTGGGAAGTAGAGAGTGCACATTAAGCTGCAGACCATACAAAACAATGCATTCAGCAGGACTGTTCAACTGTAAGGCATTGATTGGCCTCCATACACCCTGACTTCCCATAGAGAACAATTGTGGAAAGCACCTTCTTAGTGAACACAGCAGCCCTGTTCAAACAGATGACAGCATGTTGGTGGTCCACGTGAAGCGGTCCCTCTCCTGAAGAGTCTCAAAAAGTGAAAAAGTAATTTAAAGATTTGGCATTTAAATAAAATTTAACATGTCTAAAGAGAGACAGATGAAAAGAAAGACACAGAGAGGCGGAGAGAGCATGAGCACAAGAGAGAAACAGAAAGGTCGCATGTGTGGGCAAGCCATGGAGCGTAGGCTCCGCTGAGAAAGAATCTCAAACTTTATTTGGTAATTATTATATCATGAAATTCTGTGCAGTTCTATGCTTTTAGCAGACGTGTCTTTAGTCTCCACTGCTGATTCAAGTCTCTGGTAACATTAGCGACAACTAACCAATGACAGAAATGTCATACAAAGGGGTTCAGTGCAGTACACGTGGGAAGAGGAACAGTACAACTCGTGCACTCTTCAGTAAAAGATCCTGCTCTTTGAAGTTATTATAAAGCTTAAGTATGCTGAATATGGAGCTTAAACTACAAAAGGCCAACCTTGAGCTGAAAGACAAAAAAATAACATTATCCGGATGTCAGCGTAATTATATCCACTTCTTCTCGTGTCTTAATGTTCCTACATTAGCTGAAGCTACTGTTGGCAACTACACTCTTTCGGGAGCAGATTGGCTGTTGACATTGTAATGTTCCTATATTGTACACTACATTGTCTGCTTATTATTACTGAATTAATCCCTCTAAGGGGCACTTTAATGTGGAAGCAAGGTAGAAGATTTTCTTTTGAGTGCTATTTGTCAAGCAGTAAATCTCATGCAAACAAACTGCATCCATAACCCTTTGTTGCATGTTACGTATCCCATTTGAAGCCGGCTGATTTGTTGCTGCATGATTTGTAACCTCTGAAGCTCACTGTATTACCCATAATCCATCTTTATTACCTGCGTTCAAGTATTGCCAAATGCCCGCTGTGACTCCCCTCGTGTGTGCATCCCCCTCTTCACACTCTGTTGGCCGTGTCCAGTCCATTCTCCAGCCAGCCAGTGGATCAGAGCAACAGGGCGAGCACCCCTCCCATGTGTTGTGGTAATTGTGTTTTTGTATAAGCTGTCCGGCTGCATTACGCGAGCCACGACCCGGTGTCTACCCTCCTCTCATCACTCGGCCTACTGCGGCTCGGCAAAGTTGGCTGCAAACGCTTCTTCCATCTTGCGATGCCGATTCCAGTCATCCTCATGAGCTGGAGCTGAAATTACATCAGGTGAAACCAGGAGATCAGAGATATTCTCATGGGTCTGTTGCTTTATTGACAGTCCATATTTTAGCAGAGAAGCAAAGCCGAAAGCAAAGAGAGGAAAAAAAGACGGAGGAGGACGTTGGTTGAGTGATTAGCTCATGATATGGTGGGTGTTATGTCTTCTTGTGCTGCTGCGCAGACATGACAGATAGGAGAGGCAGGCAGGTGGCAGACAGACAGATTGAATACAAGGACAGGCAGATAGGCGAGCAGACAGACAAACAGAACGGCAGGAGAGGAAGACGGATAGAAAACAAAGATGAAGAAAAGTGAGGGAATGATGAAACAAGATCAACAAAGAGGCAGAGTCGGAAGAAAAATGATAGTCGAGGAGACAGAGACTTGAAAACCAGACAGAGGAGTAGGTGAAAAGGTAGGTGGGAGGCAGACAGACAGACAGACAGACAGACAGACAGACAAAGAAGGTAATCTAATGCACCTCCATCCAGTGGGCCTTGTGTGAGAATGTGCTGATATAGAGCTTAGCTGGAGGAGGATTTTCTCCCTTTAGTTTGGCTTTTCTGCTAAGTAGCATTGTGATACAATCAGCCACTGTACAGACTGTGTGTGCGTACATATGGAATTCCATTAACCTTTTCTGGCTCTGTTGGTTAAATGTCAGCATGGTGCATGAAATTGAATTGGTCATTGATTCAGAAGCACGACGATTCTCCCACTCAGCTGGAGACAAGTACAATACAGCCGGACTGGATCTGTGTGTTTTCCCGCTGGTGACAAACTACGGCATAAGTAAGAACGCTCCGGGGAGCAGAGCGTCTGCGAAGACAGCTGTGATCCGTCGTCTCCGCAGACAAATAAAGTTTACTCAGCTTTTACACAGAGAGTTTTCCCGCCTTTTGAGCCGAAAACAGTCAATTACTTGAAATCAGACGATTCGTAATTAGTGTAATGGTGTCAAATTTTGTACAAAGCAAAAAACGCACGGCTCTTTAAAATACAGAGGGGCTCTGCTGCTTCAGCCTCAGCTCGCTGTGAGTATGTAAGGTAATATTGGTGTGCAGAAAACACGAGCTTGTTCCTGACTTTATGTTCTGTTTGTGCTCTCGTTCCGCTCGCTCTCGGTTAGGTAACCTAATGATGTTTATTTAAAGTCCAGCTCAAATTAAATTGCTTCTTTTTTTCTTTTTTTTTGTCTGCAACTGCATACACATCTGCCCCTAAGAATGCTTGCCCTGTATTCTCTTTGAAGAAAAACCAAGAGAAGCCAAAAGGGAAAAGTTTGTATTTTATTTTATTTTTAGTTTCAATATATCGTCAACTAGTTTTGCCTTAATTCGACTGAATACCACCCCAATAACACCCTTTTTTTTTTTTGGATACAGCCAATTAAATCTTGTACAGAGCCTTAAGTTCAAGCCAAAGGCAGGGCAGGACTAATCCAAACAGCAGCCTGCTACACCCGCCAACTCTGGACAACAATCCACGTTAGCTTCTTGCTTCGGTAACCTCCTTATCTAACTTACAGCATTAACGCGTGTCTTTTCCTGCACTAACAAGAAATTTTGTACAATGCTAGAGTCTGTTTGCAGGCTACATAACTGCAGAATTAGCTGCTAAGTTGCCGGACGTTAAACATCACTTTTTGAAATAATGAAAAATACTATTAAAATGCGTTTAAAGACAAACATGGACGAGTGCATATGATTTCAATTGAACTCTAAGCAGCTGACTTAACAGTAATGAGGGAAATGCAGGGAAATGTAATATATCATCATCTAGTAATTGCTGCTTGTGGCCACAGCTGCTCAGGAAAGTTGCATCTTCTTGTTTTGAATAATACATTTATATTATGTCTTAAACGGGAAGACGGGAAGGCGGAGAATAACTGTAATGCTTTTCAATGCAGCAGTGCATTTTTTTGTTTATACTGGCTGTTCTGCTTCATGGAGATCCCCCACTGGAAGGGATGGTGCGCCTAACATTTCATTTCTTGCAACACTCGCTCTTGTCATAACACACCAGGACTGTGTTGTCAATAAGAGGTGACAGTTCATTTCCAGCCGTTTATTTATTTTTACTCACGACAGATGAAGTGCTGGCAATTTGACAGTGATCCCTCAAATGTAATTGGGTATCTTTCGGCTCATTGTTTTGGCTTTGCTGTGCACAACTCGCGGCTATACACTAAAGCCTATCTACCAGGACAGTATTAGCAGCACGTAACGCAGCTTTAACTCTTTTCTCCAAAATTAGCATTTAAATGTGTTTTTTAAACATGTGGAAACCTGCTAAGAAGAGGCGATTGCCTCCTTTAACATTACTAGCAGATGCCCTGTCTGTGTTTTTCATGCGTTTTACATTTGATGTCACAAACGTGCCAGACAACAGGGTTACAGTAGGAAGCAGTGTAATAATCATGGATTTAAATTGGCAATTAATTTCCTTTGCCTGCGAGCAGTCACTCATTCACTCAGCTTTTTTGATGTGTTGTTGCGTATCGTGCTGTCTCTCCAGTAAGCTGTCTCATTATTTCCGCTCTCTGTGAAATCATGAGAAACTCTCTTAACTTGTTTTGACATGTGTTGCATCTTGAGATACAAGACATGAAGTTACCAAGTTACCCATTGTTCCTTTAAAAAAGAATGTTACAATGTCAGCAGCTGTTAGTAATTTAGTTAATTTAGTTTAGTTTAGACCAAGACTGTTTAATGTAACTATTAAATATTGATTAAATGTTAGATTTACATTCACCAGTGTGGTCACAGACTAAATACTAATGTTGACTCAATGTCTCTTGGATGAGTCAATAGGCAATCATTAGCTAACATGTTCCCGCAACACCTTTATCTATCTCAGCATTGTATTTATGGCTTGTAAATTGACCCCATGTAGCCAAAAAATGTATGAATGCTGCTTTAATTAACATTTGATAAGTATGTAAGTATTGTGATGGCATTAAAGAATAATCCATTTTTTCTGAAAATACTATTTACATTTTTCTATATCATTCAGTTTGACCATAAAACCAAAGGTTTCGCTACTACTACTGCTTTTTAAATGTTGAAATATGTCTGCAGTAATATTGTTTCATCAATTTTACAGAATTGTTTACTTTAAAGGAAAGAAACAATCCGATTCAGTCATTGCACATGCACTGGTGATCCCAGTAGTTTGACCCATTACAACTGTAGCATCAAAACATAATAAAACAGCCATATTATGTGAAATAGGGTCAAACACAAATCTTCCAGTTTGACATGGTACGGTTTGACTTTAAACTTTTAGAACTTTCAAATCGACATTTGGCTTCTGCTGAATATATGTGCCCCACCGTCCTGCCGGATGCATAAACAAATCCTGACCTTTGCGCTCATTTGTGGAAGTTCAATATTAATGGCAAAGAGGGGGGCAGCGGCTGAGAGGCGGCACGGGAGAGCTTTAGGAATATATAGGAGCTCGGATGCTAAAACAATGAGGAGCGGTAACTATCCTGCAGCTCAGGAGGTCAGCGAATCGATGTGCGGGGATTACATGGTGCGATGTGGATGTCGATAGGTCAAGAGACATACTCGCTAATGAAGCTGAGTTATGACTCATTCATCTGGCTCTTGGCCACACACTCCGCTATCTGTTATGCCGTCTTCTTTCTTTCATTCATTTTTGTCTTTCTCTCTGTCTTTTGTTCTTTTATTCCTTTCTCATGTACTTCCTTGTGTGCTAAAGTTCTCTTACACTCTTTACTTTTTCTCTTCTCTGTTCTTTTCTTCAGCTGTCTCTCCCACTCTTTCTTTTTTCTACCCGCTTTTATTCCTACCCCCTTGCATCAGAGTCAGCTCGCCTACCATCACGCTCTCCCACTCCACACTCTTTGTTTTCACCCTCCTATCTCCTTTCTTTCTCTCGTGCACCCGCTCTCAACGCTCTCAAGTTGCTCGTAACCAAATCTCAGGGTTCTCCATTTCCTTCCTGCTAATACCCACCTAATACCTCCTCCCACACACACGCACACGCGCACACACACATGCGCACACATTCTAGTCGATGCATCCTCACAAAGTCCACTCTATGAGCACAAACAGTCCAGATTCATGCAGCCACGCTTAGTCGTATCTGTGAAAATAAAGCCATGTCATCTCAATGTCACTGATGCCTATTGAAGGCTTAGTCCTGACAGCTGATGGAAAACAATGTCACGGCAACAGATGCAACAAAATTCTAGCTATTTCTACCCATCTGCACCGAAGTTAAGTGGAAGAACTCTGGGAGATTGTTTAACCTTACCTTCACACTTGTGCTATGTTTCCCAACAAGGTGACAGACTGCAGCATATCGTTTATGTCTATATGTCTCGAACCACTGCGGCAATAAAGTAATGTGACAGGGCTGAAGATGTGACTCTGTCGAGTAGATGCAACAGGGGATTGTAGAGGGACACAGTAATCTGTGTAATACTGGGCCAAATTGCAGCTTTTAGCACTGTTTTCATAACCACTCTCTCGCCAGGCGCTTTCTGCACTAAAACACTCTCTTTCATCAGCAAATGGTGAGTTTCTCCTGTTCTTAACCTTCCCTTTACCTTTCCACTCAGCAGCTTTATCAGAGCGTGCTCGCATAAACACCTGCCAAGATGGCGACAGAGTGGCTGAAAGGTGCCCCCCTCCCTATTTTAGTCCAGACCCATTTGTGTATATTTTATGCCCCCTAATTTGTGCCTTTGCTGCATTGTGTGATTGCAGCTGTGTGCGTTAGACTGTATGAGTTACAAGTTTTATGTTACAAATTGTATGTGTATTATACCCAGAGCTCAATTTGCCTGTTAGTGTGAATGCATGCTATGAGCAGAATCAGACTAAAAGAGGACAGACAGAGAGATAGGCAAGGGGAGAAAATGACATTTCCAGCTGAGCTTTAAGCTTTTGTTAAGCCCATTAAAAGTGAACACAACCACAATACGCCATCCTCAAAACATTCAGCCCACATGCTGAATTGTTTGACATCGCAGCGAAGCAGGAGAAACAGAGGCGTTTTTAAAGGACAATAACATAAGTACTAGTGAGAAATGAAAAGAAAAAAAAAAGCATCACGAAGCGTCTTTGTAAGGTGTTGGGCGTAAACAAGCCTCAGACGAGCCTCATTGTTCGTTGTCACCATTTCTACAAGTATGTGAAACTTTGCAGGAAGAATGAACACCGTTCTCTCAAAAGATATTCCCTCATTTGGAGTTTTGATGGTAGTGGTGAAGAGACCTGTTGAGCAGTTTGGGCCCAAATCTCCCCTTTTTCCTTTTGATTCAACCAATCTGTGCATATGTGTCTATATATGTGTCTAAACTATGCTACAATACGGTGGTTAATTAGAAGGAAAGGACGACCACAAATTAACTGCTCTGAGCAAAGTCTATTCAGAAGTAATGTTAGCAGCTAGCTAGCTACCTCACGCTGTTTTTACTACAGTCTCACTGGACAACATTAGCCTCCTACTTGTCAACAGCTACTTTCTGAATCCTTCATCTTTCACCTGTTTCCACAAGTCCTGCCTCCAATTAAGAGTAGTCACCTTGTGCAGCAATACGCTACTTCCAGTGCTAAGTAAACAATCCCTGGTGAGCACAGCAGAGCGTATAGCAGCTAAAGAACTGCATAGTTCACCTCAGGAGTCGGTAAAGACCAGAACAGAGCTAAAAGAGAAATGGACTACTGGACTACACGATGCTAAATGAATGTTAGTGTTTCTCCTACTAAAGCAAAGGAATGACAGGCCCTACTCTAATCTTATTGGCTCACACTGATTCTTACCTCAACCAGTTGTCACTAATCAAGCCTTAACCTTTCCAACCCAATCAAAAAAGACTTTGCGTAGCTGCTAGCCAATCAGAGGCAGAGAAGGTAACTCTCGAGTAATGCTAACATGTTTGCTCTATTGTGTAAACCTGTTTCAGTGGCCAGAAATCAATTAAAACTGCTTTAACTATAACTGAATTTCAAAATAACAACATTCTACATTTGTTACAACAATAAAAGTCAATGAAATATAAGTCAAAGTTTTCTAGAAACTCAAATCTTTGCTCTTTAACGTCTGTTTCACTTGTTTCTATGTGGGCTTTATGATCCCTATTATATGTGCTGTAAATCACAATGGCCGCCATGTGAATAAAGTGAATCTGGAAAGTTCACCTGCAGACCTTAACACTCTCATCCTTTAGTGACTTAATGCATGACGCAGTGCTGTGAAGCCAGCATTAAGTCCTGTAGGCTCTGAGGAATCCCACTTATCCCACGGTTCAGCACCTCACTTTCCTTTTACACTCGCAAAGTTAATGTGCTGTAGATAAAATGAATAGATCCCTAGCTCGACTAGAGAGGGAGACTTCCAGTATCCGAAAACCTTTCGCATATTACAGTCCAGAAAGAGAGAAAGGGACAGCTGCTACAAAATCACTTAAAGCACGAAACGCAAGTGAATACAGGAATTTAACATCGCTCACACCAAGACAGGTACACCACGTGTCCCAAAAGTTCAAGTCAAACTTCTATAAAAAGTATAAATGATATTCCTGAATGCACAATACATTCTAGATTATCTCTTTTATGTAACCCTGGCTTGTAATTTGAACCATGCGTGGTTGCTCCTTTGAAAGTACCTGTTATTTCCCTTCAAGAAGACAAACAAAATCTCAACTTTTCCCAATCGATTCCCATCTCTGCTGTGTGTACGTGTGCTCGGTTTGAGCTCGACCAACTACTGCTGCCCTCCCAGGCCAGTTGGAGTGATGGCGGACAATGCACAATAGAGTGCTGACTTGATTTCCCATTACCCGTGCTGCAGGAACTCTTTTGTCTGTGGATGGGCACAATAATGGAGTGTAATGAGAGAATTGAGGTGTTTGCGGAGGAGTAGAGCAGTGCAGTGCAACAAGAGGGCCAATTTCTTCTCTCTAAATTTGTTTGTGTTTCCCCCTGAACCCGTTTCCTCTTTGTGTCAGCTCCTAATAGTGTCAACACATCAAGGGATGTGAGGCTGAGAGAGTTTGCGTCGGTGCTGGCGCATGTGCGTAACAACTGCAGTTAGAATGTGTGTGTTTGTGCGAGAAAGAGGGTGTACATGCAAATGTGCGTGCGTTGGAGTGTTACTTTGATATTTTTTTCTTTGGGTCTCTCTGGTCTCTATCTGTTTCTGAGATCTAACCATATTTTCTCATCTCCTCCTCTTTTCCCCGCTGTCCTGTCCATCTCTCTCTCTCTCTCTATCCATCCTCCCACTGTCTCTCTCACCCCCCCCCCTCTCTCTCTCTCTTTCCCCTCCCTCTTGACTGCTCCTGTGGGGCTTCACTGGGTGTATCTTTCCTGTTTTTTCTTTCCTATCCGATGCAATTTTCTCTTTATCAACATTTGATTTCCACCGAGTGAGTTGTACTCTGCACAGAGACCAACTAGAGAGGCAGGAGCATAGTGGAAAAAAAAAAAATGCAAGAAACAGTGTTTATCTAAAATCCCCTTCCCTTGTTTATGATCTTCAATTGCTCCTTATCGCCATCCACCTCTTTCTCACTGTCTCTCACACTCACCCATACCCATACATTTGTTACCAGACGTGGCCATCAGTTTGTATTGCTTTTCCACAGCGGCAGCCATTCGCAAATTTGCAATTGCGATACCTGTTGGCTTCCTATCTAGCACGGCAGGCGTGTAGCACGATAATAACGTGCAGATGTACAACTTGAATCTCATGCTTGCATAAGAATGCTTCCAGTACATATTTACAACTTCATTTATATCATTTAAGACTGTAAAAGATTGAAACATCAACACTGAAATAAAATGAATCACTGCTGCAGTGTAGGGCCAATTAATGCTTGTTTTATGAATACCTCTATTATATTATTTTTTTTTATATAACATTCTGATACTAATGATTTGAACACAAGGGTAAACCTGCATATTTTTTCTTAAATACATTAATGACTCACTCCACAAAATTGTGTTTTGTGCACGCAAAAGGTTTATTATTGTATATGCTGTCCAATCCACATGTACAGCAAAGGTACACAAGTGTAACAGGTATCCACAAATGAATGTTTGCTAAGTGTTGTAGCATTTAACTCTAGTGTTAGCTAACAAGTTAGCTGAATAATGCTAATACACAACCAAAGATCAGTGGCCTGCTAGCAAGCATTCATATCTCAAACATATTTGATAATGCACAACAGGAGCTGTCACTTCAGTTATGCAGAGAAGCTGCCAGGTGCCGTGTTAAGGTTGACCCCCCCGGAGGTCAGGGTCAGTCTCGCCCCGTGTTCTAATTCACGAGCGGCCTGTAAATGCATTTTTGGATTTCTGTTACTTTTATGTAAAACGTGAAATATTTGTGACGAGAGTCATTTATAAATAAATCAGAAAACACATCCCCTGTTGGCATTCATCAACATGGAGACTCATCTGATTCCACAGGTGTCTGAAACCACAGAAGTTACTGACTGGAACAGCAAGAAAGATAATAAATAGCGCAGCGTGGTTAAACAGTGGGCCGACGAACTGATATTTTCTGATCTGACATCTCTTTTGAATATAAAAATAAAGCTACAGAGTCAAGGTTGGAGAAACATTGTGGTTTATGTTCAAATTGCCTCTTCATTACAGTTACGGGGGCCTTTGAGTCGACTGATGCTTTCATTTAGTTTTTCACTGGAGGGCAGAGTCAGGCAGCCACACAGAATGTGCTCAGCTCATGAACCTTGCCCCCCCCGGCCCTGGAGTAAATGCAGCATTGTGTTACTGCCGTAGCTTCTGTTGAGCTGGTAACATCGTTCCCACTGTAGCCCGATACACGCCACCATTTTGGCTTAAAGGCCTATCATGCATAGTTATGGTTACTAAGCTTTGACTGAATAATTCCTGTTCAGGGGAGGGGTTTTAGTGAAAAGTCCATTTTGATTGGCTGCTGCTGTTTTTTTTTCCTTTTGCTTTTTTTCCCCATCAAAGTCTATTTGCTATCCTTGATTGAGTTTAATATGCTGATCCACACCTCCACACAACCCACCCTGCTCCCTCTTTCCCACCTCCACACACACACACACACACACACACACACAAACACACACACACACGTGCAGCGGCTGTAGAGCATTGGCCCTCCTTGCCATCACGCTCCACGAAAGGAAAAAAAAAAAAAAATGATCCCTTTCTCATTTTGCTCCCACGCCTAAAGACATCCATTGTGACAAATTCATAATTCAAAGTCCTTTTAATGATGTGATTAAAAAGTCATTTTGAGCTTCTATGAATCCCCCCCCACCACCACACAAGCCTAATGCACACACAGACACACACAGACACACACACACATCTTAACACAGTATTTTTTTCTCTATCCTTCCTTCTCACTCTCTACATTTTGTCTGCAGAGTGAAAGTTTCTAATTTGCTCTTAATGAAGGCAAACTCCTAATGAGCCCCCCCCTCCTCCTCCTCTTCTCCCTGTTTTTTCCCCTTCTCTCCTGAGCAGCTTTGATCTTTTAGGGGTGCATTTGATCATTTGTTGCCCCGCATTTGGAGGGAGATCCATCACAGCTCATTGCATAACAAAGTCCTCTGGGAGAGCAGCTAATGGAGAATGAGTGGCAAGGTGGCTGCTGATTAAGTTTATTATTAGGTTTGAGCATTCTTTACGTCGGCTAGACGGCACAAGTGAAGCCGAAACTTTCAGAAGTAAAGAACCGTCTCGTGTGATAATGCAAATGACTGAAGATCCAGCTTTATCCGCGTGGATTACGCCTTGTGGTTTGGTCCATATGCTGAGACAGCAGTTGTAGAGAATAAAACCTGATGTAATATCATGTTTATATTAGGAATGGGTATTAGCTACAACCTATTCATACGATACATATCAAAACACATAGGTTATGATCTGATTATGTCACAATACATTTTCCTATAATGGTCCAGTGATCCAGCTGCGAGCGGTCAAACATTTCTTTTCATCACTAAATTGCAGGTTATTCTACGGCTCGTCTTCAACAAAGCATCCTGCCTTCTCTCCCGGGCTTGGCAAATAAAATCTGCGACAAGAAAAAAAAAAAAAAAAAAAAAGACCCTCTCTCTGAAGCGCGGCACCACTTTTTCATAAATCATTCGGCCGAAAGAAATCAGCGAAGGACATTTTAACACAGCCCTAATGTTGTCGTGGACAGAACGGCAAAAATTAAACTGACCCTCCTTCTCAATTTCCTCCACACAACAAACAAAGTCTGTCCTCCTCTGCAGCGCCGTTAAACCAGCCGGTCTCCAGGGCTTATGGTAAACGTAACTGTGAACATAAGGATCTTTGTGTTTTGTTTAAGTTATACTGCGTTTAATCAAGTTTTATATTCTATTAATTGAGTTAGACATGTAAATAATTATAGCGTGTTATGGCTGTGGCTGAGGATATCTGGATCCCTGTGTTTGTTTGGGAATGCTTTATAATGTTACACAGCTTTATTATTGTGCCGTGTTTACATTCATTCTAATTCAGCCCTGTATACCGCAGGAGCAGCGGCTTTAAGCTCCACTCTGGAAAAACATTTCCCACTTATCCCTCTACATTAGGAACCGGTTCCAATCCAGAACCTTACATATGAATGAAGGGCACAGCGAACATTTGTGTGTGTGTGTGCGCAGAAGTGTGTGTGTGCCTTTATATACACGCTTTAACGACGGTCATATATTTTGTTGTTGTAAGTGTCATAATGTCAGATTGAATATCACAACGCAGTGAACAAAGCCAATAAAAAGTCAGACTATCTATATTTCACAGCTGACCAGAGCTAATCTGTGTGTGCATGCATGTGTGTGTGTGCGTGTGTGTGTGTGTGTGTGGTGGCTAAGGTCAGGCCCAGGGGTCAGATGATGCTGACAAACAGGGGAGCAGGGCTCATTTTTTTAGGTTGGGAAATTCTTTTACCACAATATGTCCGTGTGTGTGTGTGTGTGTGTGTGTGTGTGCGTGCGTGTGTGCGTGCGTACATAAAAATAGGCGGACAAGTATGTGCGTCTCTATCCAAGGCAGCATCAATCCATGCATTGTTCACTTGTATTTGTGCATTTCTGTGTCTCTCTCTCTCTGTATCTGTGTGTATCTCTGGGAATGTGTGTGTGTGTGTGTGTGTGTGTGTGTCTGTTGAGACAGACAGATCCGTGGGCACAGTAGCTATTATGGAGCCGACAGAGCCAGGGCGCTCCATTAATAAAACAGGCAGAGGCAGAGGCAGTCGGAGGTTGGTCCCTGGATAGCTGGCCTGGCTTTTTCCACTGCGTGTGTGCGCGTGCGTGCAAGTGCGTAAGTGTGGGTGTGTGTGTATGTGTGTGTGTGTGTGTGTGTGTGTGTGTGTGTGTGTGTGTGTGTGTGTGTGTGTGAGAGTGTGTAAAAAAGCAGATCTGTCATTGAGGAAAGACCACAATGGGTTGGTTAGAATAATACAGTTACAGCAACCCCCTGCTACCAGTACCACCCTGCTGTCCCTGTGTGGTCCTCTGACTCATCTTGCACACGCTCTCACACACACACACACACACACACACAGTGACTCGTCTTCTGCCAGCTGCAGACAGAGGTGTGTGTGTCTAAAGAAAGGTTGTGGTTTGTCAGCGTGTGGTATAGAAGGTCTGTGTGGGTGTATCAAGGTGAATTGTAAGCGTGTGCGTTTTTTGCAAGTGTGTGTGTGCCTGTGTGTGTGTGTGTGTGTGTGTGTGTGTGTGAGAGAGAGAGAGAGAGAGAGAGAGAGAAGTGGGCAGTTGTGTGAATGTGTGTTTCTTGTGTCCAGTCTTGCTGAGGGGGTTAAAATAAGACGAAGCAGGAAAGGGATGAGGAAACAATCCATCCTGCAGGATGTGTGTGCAAAGGACGAACATGCACACACACACACGCACAGACACAGACACACACACACACACACGTTTAACACGTGTTGAAGCACACATAAAGACTACGCCTGTGCGCAAAAACACAGACCGGCGCGCACACACACACACACACACACACACACACTTGCACACACTCTCCCGCTTCACGCCCCCACATCCACAAAGCCATTTATTCCTGTCTTCCCACAACGAACAAAGACGCAGAGACACGCAGAGAGCATACACAAACGCGCACACACACACACACGCGCGCGCGTCACTTCGTAACTCCGACTTTCACCCTCTCCCCTCTGCCAAAAAAACGCAGCAACTTGTCCAACATAAGAGGTGAGTGTCGGGCCGTGATGGAGCACTGCAAAACAACACCATTAAAATAAATGGTCAGGCTGTCACAGCATCAATTAAACTGGCAGCCTCTTTCTCTCTCTCTCTCTCTCTCTCTCACACGCACAGATCAAGCTGACTTTATTTCTCCTCCATCCAAACTCTATCGCTCATTCTCCATCTCCTCCGAGCTCCCTGCAGGCCCCCCTCTCCCTCTCTCTCTTCTTCTCTTTTATTTCATCCTCTGTGGCTTGCTCATTATCTCTCTCAGGCAACAGTTCTGTCTCTCTGATCAATCCCTCCTGTCTTTTCCCTTTATCCAGACCTATCCTTTTCTCTCCCTCCTCTATTCCCCCCCCCCCCTTCTCTGTATTTCTGACATGGCCATTTGGCCTTAGACATGACTAATCGCTATCACAGCTTATCAGACTGCTGCTTTGGCCCTGCTGTTCTGGTTTGGCTTTGCCTGCTGCGTGTGTTTCTGTCTGCGTGGGTGTGGGTGTGAGTTGGTTGGTGGGAAATAGGCTCAGTCATGGTCGAAGTGACAGCGCCAAATCTAAACATGGGGTTTAGAGATGAAGGCCCCGGTAGGAGCAGCACCTGGTGCCAGCTGTTGCTACTCTCTCTCTCTCTCTCTCTCTCTCTCTCTCACGCTCTCTTTGGCCTCCAGTTTCATGGCGGTACAGTGGAGGTAACAGCCAATAGCATTCACTCTGGTCTGGTCATTCTATCTGATGAAGTAAACACAACCACACACACACACACACACACCGACAGCTGCATGTCTCCCTTCACCTAATCAACAATTCAGACATTGTATTTACTTAAATATGAAATTACCAGATTTGCACAATAGAGGTGCTGCAACCAGTAAATGTTTTTTGCATGACAAATATAACTATCAATTAATTTTCTTTTGATTAATTAATTGATTAATTAAGAGATTTTTTAAAATTTGGATGTGTTTTGAGAAATCATAAAGTCTCCTGTTTTGTAATTCCGCGCACCAATCAGGATGAAGCAGCATTTGAAACTTTGGGGCTGGTCCACTCAAGTTGACAGGCCATTGTCAAGCAAACCACGCCCACGCGGCCTTGATGAGGCGGATGTAGTGGAAGCTTGTTTAGCCCTGAACCTTCGGCGGTGCAGAGCAGTGCTTTGGGAGGATTTGGGAGCTCTCAGATACAGATCTAGACTAGAGTAGTTGCACATTTGTTTGTTTCTTTCTCACTGATGGATCCCAGAGATTTTGTTAAACTGCAAGAAGGTTTTACGATATAAATAAGTGATGTAGCTCTTCCAGGGACAGCCCACATGTTGCTGCTGCTCTTTACTTTTCGCTGCGTTCCATACTTTGGACCCTGCAATAGTAACAGACGCCTGAGTCTCACTCTCTCTCTCTCCAGTAACTTTGTCCGGCAACAGCTGCAGCTTTTACTGTACATACACACAACATGATGTAGTCAGCAGCACAATGCGTGTTTGTGTGCGTGCATGTGTGACGGTGACCTAATTGCAGGGAGCTGGGGCCGGCCGTTTCCTGTGTTTATTTTCTTGTCATTAGCAGCGCACAGAGGGGAAAGGCAGTTCCTCCTCTCGGTCACTTGAGCACTCAGTTGACCAGGCCTTTTCATGTGACTGAAGACAAGGTGAAAGGAAGCAAACACAAACCCCCTTTTTACTGGGATTAGAAAAACACTTTAACAAGCCTAATAAAATATTAGCCACGCGCCTCTGTTAATTTACTTATTGCTCTTAGCTGATGCCAAATTACAGGCGGGAGGGAGCTGGACAGACAGTTATTCCACAATGAAAATGTCACTTTTTAAGAAACCTGGCAAGTTGTTTTCAGAACAGCTTAAAAGGGGTTACAGTCAGACTGTAAGAGCAGAGTGGAAGGTAAATCTGAAATGGAGTTTATTGTCAATTAAAGCTGCTATGAAGCGTTAAAATCAACACCACATTACCTTCTCACTACATTTTACAGTCTAACTGCCAAAACAGGCAAGCTACTAAAAAGCGGACAGCAGCATATTATTCTGTTACCTGTTATTCTGCCGTGTAATTTAAGTTGGTACATAATATGTAATGTTCAATCCTTATTTGTCTTTTTGATATCCAAATTGGATCCACTGCAGCCTCAGGAAATATTGCAGTTCATTTCATTGGGTCTTGTTTGCTTAGCGCTGGCCACCTTTTCCTTCGTAGTTATGGTTACTGTGCTACGTCTGTCAGCTTTCCATTCTCACACTGCGCACCTGCAGCTAACGGTTAGCTTGCCAGTAGAAATGGCAGAGGCTCCCTGGCAGATAAAGTCAGTTGTTGATGTGCTTAATGATATTAGATGCACATATGATATTGTGCTGAAAAGGCTACACTACAAGACACTCATTTTGTTATTTTAACGCTTTGCATCCACATGCACGTTACAGCTCCTTAAAACAGAGACTTCTGGAAATGCTGCTGACACTGTTTCAGATTGAAACCTCAGGGAAAAACAGGGATATGCTGTAGTCCAGACAGGCACAAATGAGACTTCCTGATTGGGTCTTATCAGGCCTGACGTGTCCTTCCCAGATTCCACCATGCCCCTATCACGCAGCCCTTTTTTCCGAATGAAAACAAATGAATATCAGTCTTAAAATCAGTCTGTCTGTGGACGAGGCAAAAGACTAAACCCAAAATTGCTCATCTCAGACAAAAACTCAACATCTGTTGCAGTGCATTGCTTGTTAGCTGCAGTATTGTAAGAATGAATTTACACTACAGCTACTGCAGCTGGACCATATTGAGTACTCAAAGTTAAATAAGTGAATTTAATGACGTTAATGTAAGCCTCTTTGTCCTGGACAAGATCAATTTGCAGGTTAGCTGGACATGCTAACTAATTGCAGCTGACCTAAAAGCAGAGAAACACGCTGTTAAAAATATCAAACTGAATGAAAACTATTTTGTTCTTGTGGTTCTGGTTTGAGAGTAAAACTAAGAAAAGAACTTGGAAAAGCTTTAAATGCAAAGTGAGTATTGTACTACAGCTCACACGTACACAGGTTCAGCATGCAGAGAGGCCTGAAGCCTGGCAGGCCTGCTGTACACATACATATGCTAAGCTATGACTGGACAATCCCTGTTTGGGGCCTTGGTTTAGCAAATGGTCAATTGCTTGGATCACTACAATAAACTCTGTCAAACAAGAAAGATGAGTGCTCAGATGATGAGACATGTTGCAAACAACCCAATGATGGCCAGAAGTTAGAAAATACAACCTAATCAGTAAAAACACATATCACTACTGAAGTCCAGTTAAATCAGGAAAAGACTTGTTAGATGTTTAATGTTAGCCGGGCATCTCCCTCACAGGAATAAATGAAATTGTACATTCTATCAACTGACACCCGGACCATCTGCAAATGATACACAGAGGACTCTCTGTGGACAGGAGTAGAATTATCAGACTACAAGTGGGCTGAAAATCACTGCATAATTGGGGCCCACTCAGGTTGAGGGGGAAAGTCATTGACATGGTTGAATAACAACTGAAGAGCTTTTTCCACTGAAAACACAATTTTCTTTCTGGGTTGGTTGGAGACTGTTAAGTGGCCTGAATGAATACTGCAAATGAGGGCCTGTGATAAATGTGTTACAGGCACCAGGATCACCATTCACTATCCATTTCACCAAATGATGATACAATTAAGAAGTTGATATGAAATTGTTGTTTTCTGTCTCCAACATATCAGAGTTGTTTCTTCGTATGCCAAAGAATGCAGATTTTGGCTGTACTAAGATAAAACACTCTGCTTTGGGTGCAGGCCACTTACTTTTGAGGAGGTTACGATTAGCACTAAAATCATAATCAAACATGGCAGATAGTTATTGTTGGATAAAATCAGTGCCTCCCAGCACAAAGCCCTGGAGGACAATGAACATCAAACTTAGCTTTTTCCATTATTTAGGCGGCATGCTGCATTTAGATTATGTATTCCTGAGCAGTACGCATCTCCGGTGGGACTGAAATCTGACTTGCTCATGAATACAGCTAGAGCCTGATGCATCAGCTCTCCACAGATTTACACGTAACTAAATTAAAAGTGTTGACGTGATCAATGCTGTAAACCGGGAAACACACAGTTATGAGTTATGTTTCTCACAATTAAACACAATATATTTCCGTTTTGAACAGGTTAAAGCTGATAACACCGGATGTTGCTAATGTTAGCATGATCTGATGTTTCCCGCTCATCCTAAGCCGCCCACTTCTTTCTCAGTTAATTCTCTGTATTTCATGTTAGAAAAGGGTATGTTTGGTCAAGACATTACTCAATTAGGTAAAAAAGAATTAATTTTATTAACAGAGACCAGCATGGGGGGACAAGATTGTTTCCCAATCTGTGATGGTTCTATTGACTGCAATTAGTATTCCCTCTAAGTGCTACAGCGTGAGGTAACTAATGAAACACCGCATTTCTAGGGGGATTTACAATTGAAAGTTTGAGAATGTACTAACAAGGGAAAGGCAGTTTTTAGGCATTTTGCTTTGAAGTCATCAAACACGGGTTTTTAATAATTATTACTTACCCAGTAGAAACTAATCCCAAACTTGGCTGGTTCAGCTCTTATTGAACCTGCTCCAGTTGCACCCTGCAGAATCCTGTGGGCTGTGAATTCTATCTCACTTCAGAAAAGTCATGTCTCCGCGAGTGGATGTGCAGATGCATTTTTGTATAGGTGTCTGTGTGGTGTCAGTGTGCATGCATTCAAGCTGTACGTGCGTGCGTGTGTGTGTGTATTTGCTTGTGAGCGAATGTGACCTTTGCAATTCCACCAGGGACAGCAGAACTGGCAGAGCAGCCTTTTCCTTGAAACCCTGGAAGCAGAAAGACAAAGCAGCATGCAGGCATCCATCTCCCATTCCTGTTGATGAAGCTTATTGAGCGAATATAAATATCTCATACTCCTGCACTGCATGGATTTCTCTGTTTCTGTTCTTCAGCAGGGCACACTTTTGACCACGAAATTCAAACTGCACTTCAGAAATGAGCTTCCCTACAGGGAGAAGAGACGGAGAAGGAGCAGTCCAAGGTTGAGTTTCGGGTCTAGTGGGCGAACTCCATCAACCTTGGATTGTGGAGGGGCCCAGTGGCATGCTTGAACCAAATCTGATTGGCTATAAAGCATGAAGGCACAGGGCTCATCATGACCTGTTCACTCACTTCCTTCAGCCTCCTCTCGATGAGCCTCATCATTTCTTTCCACTTTCCCTGCCTCCCACTCCGATCTTTCTCCATCTTCACCTTCTTGTCCATTGTTCTGCCGCCCAGCTGACTTTCCCTCTCTTTCCTCTCTTCCGCCATCACCCTGACCCCTTCTCTCTTTCCTGCCTCTGTACTTTTATTGTGTCCGTCCAAGCTCTGTTTCTGACTCACAAACTATCCTCTGCTGCTCATCACCCAGTATCTTCTCATCACTCCTTCTATCTCTTCTTTCCTCCCTGTTCACTTTATGCTTCCGTTGCCAGTCTTCCTTGCTCCCTTTCCTTGTTAGCTCCCCCCCCCCCCCTTTCCTTACCATCCATTACTCTTCGCCTTCCTGTCTTTGTCAGTCTGAGCTTCCAGGAATTCATTTTGAGGAAGTGTTGCTTTACGAACTTGATAACACCTCACCAACTCTCAGCTGATTCACTCACATCCAGCTCACATGGAAGCCATAATGTATTGCGTATAATGTGTTGAGTATAGCACTGAATGTTAAAGAAGTAGTTCAACATTTTGGGAAATACTCTGCTTATCTTTCTTGCTGAGAGTTAGATAATAAGACTGATATAGGTACCATATATTTATTCAGTAAAAGCCACCAGAAGTTTGTTAGCTTTGGTTAGCACAAAGACTGTATTCAGGGAAATAGCGAGGCTGGCTCTCTCCAAAGATCACAATATCTACCAGCAGCACCAGTGACTTCAACTCCAGGCCTGAAATTAAGCTCTAAGTCAGGTTTACTATGGCTGTTGTAAAATATTAATTTATTAAGGCACAAACACCCAGACCATTGGTGCAATAACAAAAAGTGATACTTGCGATGTAAACCGTGGCCCGTGGCCAAAGTCGGCTCTCCACAAGCCTGATTTGGTCCACCAGATGTTTCTAGCAAAAAGCAATTAAAGATTAAAATAAAAATAAATGTGTGTTGTTTATGCAGTTTTACTTTTTAAATGTGTAGGATACATTATTTTTACTTTAGAAAATTCATATCTTTCATAATGTGAGCCTGGCAGGCAGAGGGACACTATGCGGGAGGTTAACTAAGGTAACTTGGGATGCTGTTATTTATTGCTTCTTAACAATGCAACACAGAAAGTGTTTGCTTTTGGACCACAGCCGAACCAATAAGTTTCAGTTTTGGCCCTCCAAGGGAAAAAGTTTGGGCACCCCTGATGGAACAATCAACAGCTCATTGTATTAATTACTGATGGCCCCCTAAATGCCTCACATGCAAAGCAGTAGAGCTAGAATTTACCAGTGCTCCTGAATGCCTCTCATGCTGGTTACTGCCAGTAATGATGGTGGTTTTGCTGCTATTAACCCAGTTCATTTTCCTATAATCTTCATCACAGCAGCTAATTAGCCCCCGTACATTTAAACATCACAACATCACTAGTTCTGCTCACACACTCAGCGCTCTCTGCTTCTTCAGGGGGCTCTAGCTGCAATCCTACAATTGTTCACAAGCATTTCAGATCTGCTAGTTACTCGTTTATCTTAAAGGAATGGCTTCTAACGTTACACTGGGTGAAACACTACTGTTGATGCCCAGTATGATGACATCAGGTTGTGGGAAGTGTAGTTTTGTTTAGGCTTGTTTGTTTGCTGCATGACATGGAGAGTTCAATGAGGAAATTTGCAACTTTCTTCTCAGGGCGACCAGTTTAGAACAATGCAGACCAAGCAGGCAGAGTGGGTTCATAAGGTGCAATGCAGCCACACCCTGGGGTATCCACTACACTGGCCATTAAATATCTTAATGATTTAATGCAGGCAAAATCTGGTCACGTTAATACCTCAATATCTCTCTTTACAGGGGGTTATGTAAGTGTGTATTTCTTGATTGGCTGCAGTGACTTCCTGGAGTCTCATGGTCACTTTGAGGTTATCAGGCAGCCAGAAGAGCCACTAGGAAGTTAAATATTCCAGCACATATTCCCTCTGGTACACTGTGACTAAAGTAATTTTATTAATGTTAATGTTATTATCTTTGGACACAGTCAGGCTAGCAGTTGCCTGTAAGCTGTGTTTATAGTTAGATAGGTTACTAAGGTAAGCTATGTAATGCTCAGCAAGACAAGGTATAAACACATTTAACACCTGTACTGAATATATATTTGAACATATATTTAAAACATTCACATCTAACATTTAGAGTAGAGTCTGCATGTAGAAAACAAACTATACGCATGCAACATTTATTCTCTTAATTGTTTACTTATTCAGTTCAATATGTTCAAATATGCTCATATTAATTTGATTTTAACCCACCACTTAATGTCTGACCTAGGAGTTTTAAAAATGTTAAAGTAATCATTTGTGAGGTGAAATTCATTACGTGTCACTTCAAATCCTCTCACTGTTTCATCAAAGTGTCATTATTTTGCAAGCAAAGGTCTTAAGATGCCTCAGCTAATTAACTTTAATGATGTTCCATAATAGAGTTTAATAGTCATGCCAGCAATCAATTTGTCAGATTAGGTATTGTATTATTTTTTTCTAATGACAGAGAGTCTAATTTTGGATAGAAACTGCACACGGAGTGAAAATGTAGACCGTACACACACACACGCACACGCAGTGACCATATGTTCATCCCCTCATCATCTCTCTTTGCAGCTAAATCTTGTCGGGCAGTTCAATAGTTCCTAAATACAGGAATCTGATCTTGCGCACTGACTCACTGGCATGATAGTGATCATCATTTAAGAGCTTAGCTAAGCTGCTTTTAACACATGATCAGCGCTACACACCCACTCCCATTGGTTCATCCAATTCCCAACTCGTATGCCCCGCTGCCAATTCCCAACATGTAATTCAATCTCACGCCATTTAGCCGGCTTTTTCTTGAAAAAAGAGGGGAATCTGCAAACGAGGTGAGAGCATGTTATAGGGGGTTTTGTGTGTGTGTGTGTGTGTGTGTGTGTAATTCAACAAGTCTTCAAACAAGTGGTGCGGGATCTGCCATTCTGCTTGAGGCAACAAACAAGTAAAATTATATCACTTAATACTTGAAGAAATGACTTGATGGTGATGGGGCTGAACTTGGCTTGCACTTATTATCTGTGTGTGTGTGTGTGTGTGTGTGTGTGTGTGTGTGTGTTTTTCCAGGCCACGTTGCATATCTAAAGAGGATTAAATTTTAAACTCACAACAAGGGACGAGTGCCCGGCAGCACAACCCAAATATGAAGATTAATCTGTTTCCCCAGCCTAAACCCTCTGCCAGCCAGATGCAGGTGAAAGGGTCCAGTGTGATGTTTTCTCCAAACACCTTTACTGAACAAAAACAACAATACCTTTGGGTCACGCAGCACTCGCTTCTAATGAAAAATAGATGTTCCAAATAAAATATAGATGCCCCTGAAATGGTACTACAAGGGTATATTACAAACATGTCTTGGGTGAAACCCACGTAAAACTGTCATGAAGCAGCCTTGGATTAAAAATGAGTAAACTGACTGGCAGGCTGGAAATCATGAGGCACTGGCCCATCGCATTTGTACGAGTGTGCATTTTGGACCCTACAACAGGCTTCAGGAGAAATCTTTCTTATTGTGGTGCTCGGCCCTGGTCGGCACCCCTTTTTGTTACATGACATACATTCTAATTTCTCAGTTTTTAAGGTTTGCATGGGCGTGAAAATATGTCCAAAAATCACTGAGCATTGCTCAAGAAGAACAGCAGTTTTTACGTAATCTTCCTGGATTCAGTCATGTAGCCAACCCAAAAATCGACTTGTTAATTGCAGGGAGCTGGATGTCAAGGTCCTGAAATGGAAAAAGCACTTACGGACAGTTTCAGGAAATGACACATTTCTAAAGCCGGAAACACGCCAAAGTGAAATCAAAGCACCAACGGGGATCAACTGTTCCATCGTCTCAGATCGCCTGTGTGAAGACCAAAAAAATTTGCACTTGAGCACACTGACAAGACTATGCACCTGCATTAGAGTAGATAGCGCTCCATACAAGCAGGGGGCTGTAGTAAAAGGAAAACTGCAAGACCTTGGAGTATAGAAAACAGTGAAACAGCGCTGGCTTACCATTTTCAGACCAATCTCACTCACCGCATGCTTTTAGAATGTCACTACTTCTAATTGAGGATATACTTTGTTGCTGGTGGTGGTCTTTTGGTTGCGGCAGAAGATAGAAAACCAGAAAGAGCCAAACAAATATGGAGAAACCATAGAAAATGGGTGAAATTATGGATATCACAGTGACAGACTCAAACTGCTAAACTGAACAGCCAATCAGAAAGATGTCTCTCAGGTGTGGGGTCCACCATAGATTCAACGTGCTGAATCGGCCAAAAAGCCGATGAGATGACCCCAGTAAGCGCAAGACACACTGCAACAAGTGTTTCACGAGGTTTAGTAACAACACAAAGATCTGGACACCCTCCCCGTTGGTGTTACATCCGGCTCGATTGTCTGTTCCAACAAAGCCAGTTGCCACTATTCACAGCTGGGAAGGGAATGAGGGATCGTGTCCCTGTCACTGCTCTGATGACTTCGACTGTTTGGAAAAGGAGGGGTCTGCACGGAAAAGGAAGCTGGGATCTGCGGGGATAGCACAAACCTTCAGTGTCACAGTGAAGACCGAAGGTAGAACAATGACACCACTGAAGTAGCACAAGTCCAATTATCAGAAGGAGGCCTTGGCACGGTACAGCAGTGAGGGAAGTGCCATGGCCTTGGCAGTGGTGAGCGTAGGCTGGTATCTTAAGAAGGATATCCAAGGTCAGAGGTCAGCCAGCACTTACAGGATATCCTCCCCCCCAACCCCCATCCTCTCATGCAGTTCTCCATCCACCCTCCCTCGCAGCCAATGAACGTCTGTTTGAACAAAAAAGACGTTTAATCCTATTTTCAGTGTTTAAATCCTGACTGTGGGGTGAAATAATTTCAATTCTTTCCACCATTGTCTCATGTGGCACGTAACAATATGCGGCGAATTGCTCCACTTGTTTCAAGATAAAGCAACAGGGCGACAGTTGAACTGAACAAGTGAAAGAGGCTCAGCCCGGCGGCGTATTTCTTTCGAAACCGTTTCACAAAAATCTAATTGTATGACTCCTACAGTAAATAACTTAAATAATTTCCCTGTCCCGTCTCGATCATGGGGGCAAAGCCGTGAGAAGTGGAAAGTGCTGACAAAATGTAACGTGCGTGTGGGCGGGAGTGTGTGCACTTTCATGTCAGTATGCAATGCACAAACTTGCTCCTAGTCTTCCTTCTCTTTCCACCTCTATATTAGGAAATAATACAGAGCTCTATGATCCAGACTAAGTGCTGACTGTAGTCATGGACACAGAAAGCACAGCCTCTTCTTCAATAGTCCTGTTGTTTGCTGTCCTCACACTACAACCCCCTGGATGACGTACAAGACTACCAAATATGAGCACTAATAACTGGCTTTCATTATTTCCAATGAGGATGCAGAGGAGCCGCAAACAAACCCGGCGCACAAGCGCAGCGATCCCCCATAACTCTGTCCCTAAGCGCACTCCCATTGAGCTACTGTTCCGCGCAGCATCATAATCACTCTTATTGCCGTGAAATATGGAGCCCGTATTCATACCTGCCCTCAGCAGAAAACAGAAAGGGCCAGAAAGAAGACATTAAATATTGAAGTGTAGACCATTAGGAGTTTCCTCTCAGCTTTCTGGCGTGCCATTACTCTCCGGGACAGACTGTAAGCCAGTGCCTTTTCCCTTTGCTCGCAGCGGTTCCTGAAACTCCGCCGGTGACGACATCATCGCATTTAATGAGCTCTCAGTCGCAGCCCTCAGGATCACGACTGGGGCACCTCTCTCACTTCTTTTTTGTAGGGAAAGGAGTTTGAAATGTTTACATTATGACCCAAAGGGACGGGAAGAGTTGTAAAATACCCCACTCAAGTGTAAGTACTGTAGTATATAAGCCTGAAGGCAAAGAGCCTTTTGAAGTCCTGCAGTGGGTCGATCGGTGATGAAAACACTATGTCACTTTGTTTTGACCTGTAATTGCAAATATACAAGTGGCCAACAAAAGGCTGCTCTACCGAGGTACTATCTAATTTTGATGATTTGTTAACCACACTTGACCCTCACAGGCTGACAACAGCACTTCCCAGATAAAACGTGGTTACACCAGCTGAGCGGAGGCTTCACACTCTGCAAAGTGCACCGACGGGGAAGTTTTCTGTAGTTTCATACTGTGAGGTGTTTATGTGTATTAGCCTGAAAGTTCCTTTACTGAAGCACTTAACGTGCAATAACCTAAAATTTTGCCATAACCCAAATTTTAACGCCTCAACATTTTATGTGTGCATGTATTAAGATAAAGGGAAAACATTATTTTTTTTATATCAGGGGACATTTAAAATATACTCTGACTAAAATTATGCAGTATGATCGTTCCCATGCGATGCAAAAATAATGAGAAGACACAGAGTTTGAGCTAGTTTCTGTTCATTAAAAAACATTAAGGGGGGTAAGTTCATGGGGGTTTCTGCACAGACTGTCCCATTTTTTTCCCCCACCAAGTGTGTTTCCACAACTCTGAATCTCACAGGGTAGAGGCTATAGGTGAGGGCTGTGGAAATAATTTGGATGGGGTGACCTCCACTGACTTGTTTTCCCCATTAAATGTATGTAAATCAGGCAGTTCCTGCGTTACGGGAAGCCTACAAAACTGATTCTCTGCACTTTAGCGCAAAATAGAAAAAAAATTAACCGAGACTTCAAAAGCATGCAAATTAAAGCAACTAATTGTGATTGGTACTAAGATAATGTTAAAGAAAAGTAGAGAAAACAAGCAGAGAAAGGTTATAAAGTCAGCTGTAATGTGTGTTTCACAGATATGCTCATCTGTTGTTTGCCATCATAAGCCACTGGTCACACCAGACCAAGTGAGGCTGTAGCAGCAAAACTACTGAGAGTATTCAACTGACTAACAGTAAATTTTATTTATTATTAAACTTTTTCTTTTAATAAAAAGAATATGTTGTCTCTTTTTTTGAAAATATACTCACTTTAAGTTGCCAAGGCACCCAGCAATGTCAAGATTATATTAAAGCTTCCCGATGGTGGCGGTATGAAAGGAAGAAATAGAAAAAAACAGGACAGAGAAGCAACAAAGAGACACAAGTTTCACTGTAAACGTCTCGTCGTCTAATTTTCCTAAAAGCAAAAATATATTAAAGATGCTACGGTCACATAAAAATTCTGCACACGTTGCAGCTTTAATATACGGCTCTTCCTCCCGGCAGAGTTGAAAAATAAGTCGGTGCACGACCCGGTTTATTCGCTGCGATTGTCTGCGATTTTTTCAGAAAGTGGTAGGGAATGTGTTTACCTTCTCACCCCCCAAAATGTGGTGGTCAGAGCAGAAAAAAGCACCTTCAGCTGGAGTGAATGGCATTTATTGGCGTGCAAGTTTGTCTCTTTAATGTTTTTTCTTCCCCCCCTTTTCATTTCTACAGGCTGAAAAAAAAGAGAGAATATAATGAGGAGGTAATGAGAGAGAAACGGCGAAGAGCGACGGCGAGGCAGGGAGGCAGATAGAAGTTCAAGACGGAGAGAGGAAAGACAAGCAGGATTAGATATGCAGGGGCGGAGAACGCTGAACCGAAAGGAGTAGCCGGGGAGAAGGATACCTAGAGCAATACCATGTTACTACACACTGCCGTATCCCTGCTACGCAGACAGCTCTGCGGGCCAAACAGTGTTTTATTCATGCAAAAGCCGTCACAGAAAAGTGCTAGGACTCAAGGCTGTTCGGGCTGTTGCTCAATTATTCATCAAGCAGAGAAATGTATCCTGATTGAAGTTGCTTTGAACTTAGGGCATCATTTTTCACAGCTGTTTTTTTTTTTTTTTTTCTTCTTCTTCTTCTTTTTCTTTTTTCAGCTGTGTGTAATGCGCCGCCAAACAGCTGCATCTCACGCAGAAACCCCCACCCCACCCCACTCCACCCCCTACCAGGACTGTGACTGTTAATTTATACCAATTTCAATTATTTATAATGCAAAAAAAACCTATTCATGCTAAATTAAGCCCTCATAATGCCTTAATAGCCAGCGAGCTCTACCCCGCTGCTCGTGCATAATAATTTCGCTTCTGATACGCTGAAATTCAATTTTTTCCTCTCTGACATATCACGGAGTGAATGTGAGATTGCCCCGCTCTGCTGTAACTGCGGCCACTAGTGTTGTAATATCTCTGTGGAGTTTCGTATCCTGCGCCGCCGCTCGCCATTCCTTACCCGAAGACCGCGCGACTCATTTGTCTCTGCCAGAGACGGCACGCGTGAGACACGTATTCGCACATATGCAGGATATGAGCGCCTTAATGTTGTTCACTGTCAAAAGCGTTTCCACTCCAGAAAGTCCTTAAAATGTGTGTCAGGAGAAAAGCGTATTTATGGCGCGTCCTCTCCCCTCTGCCATCCACACAGCTGAATTAAAGTCCACGCAGAGAACAGATTCCTCGGTGTGTTGGAAGCCAGCGTTACTAAAGTTGCAGCGGCTTAACGCGTGTATTTATTTCATTCCACTTTCTTTTGCCACACACTCACTTTTCATGTACATTTCTGCTTGCCTTAGGGGAATCTGAAGCCATTTTAGCCAACTAACATGGTCTGACACCGGCATCATGTTCCACAGAGCTGCAGTTTGACACTCAGACCAGCGTCGTGTCAAACATGCCTTCCCTTTCTCTCTCAACCACTTTTTCCCTCCCCTGTCTTTCTTTCTGCACCCTCCCGTCTCTTGCTCTGCCTCTCTCCAGCTCTTGTACCCTTTTCCTCTCATTTTCCGTCGCTTTCCCTTCACATTTTCCCTCTAATTCGCCTTCTTTTTCCCCTATCTTTCCGAAAGACAGGCTTTTTGCGGCTAGTTCAGCAGGTCGGATCTTATTTCGGTGTCGAATAAAAAAAAAAAATCCCCGGCAAGTCTGCCGCTCTGTCCCAGCGGTGGAATAAAAGCGGGACGCTTCGTGTCATTTGGAGGCAAATGACACAGATTCCTCCACTGGCGCTCGAGCAGACGCGAGGCCTCCAATTAAAAGGCCGTTACGTGGCGGGGGTGCGCGGCTTGTTTGGGTTTGTTCGCACAGCTGTGGGCTGCAGCCAACCCTTCCTGCCCTGCTCCTCTCTGTTATGTTTTATGTGCAGTTGTGTGAGGGCTGAGCAGTCCTCACAAAGGCAGACAGATGAAAAACACTCTTCAAAGCGAGGCCAGTTTGCCAGTCCTAACCTCCAGAACGGGGCACAAGTTTAGATTTTTGGTTAAATCAGGATTACATTGAGGTTAGGGTGAAGAAAGAGCCCAACATATACTGTCACACTGATTGTTTACAGCAGGATTGTTTTTGTTGTCTTTATAATTCATCATAGTTTAACCTAAATATCTCCTAATTTATTCTGTGCCCCCCCTGGAGTGTAATGTTTTGCTTGCTATACAAATATGCATGCTTTGATCATATGCATATATACATGCGTGTGCGTTTGTGCATGTAAGAGTATCGCACATGTATCTTTATGACATGCATGTAGCTGCACGAGTGAACCATGGCGAATCTGTCAGAGTTCCTCCTTGCTGCAAACTTGCAGGTTGTTTACCATCTTGACTGACGAGATATCTCCCATGCATTGCCCAGATTTCCAACATGAAGGCGCTCCGTGTAAAATATTTACTTGCTGCCAGGAAGTAAACAAGCACCCCTTGCTTGCCTGCTTGTTGGGACCAATCAAAACTTTGGGCAAAGGACATGAAAGCCTAAGACAGCATGTGGCGTGCAGGGGGGAGGGGTGTTTGTGTTTATGTTGGCCCGTGTGTTTGTGCGGATCCGTGTGCTCATTTTTCCATTTGTGTGAATGTTTGTGCAGAAAATCAGCATGCGTGCATGTGTTTACGTTCTGTCAATAACCTAGACCTAAAGTGCCACGAGCACCGTGCGGCACCCAGCTGATCCCGGGAGCCCCGGGGCCTCGGCTGCTGCATTTGTTCCTGCGAAATGATGAAAACATGGCAATTTCAAATAGAATTGCTGCTTTTCCATCACAGACATGAAACATAGCCCTAGCGGTGATGTTTAATTCTCAGCCTTGGTTTGAGAGACGCGCACACTCCCGTCTCCTCTAAGCAAAAGAGAATCAGCATGTTTAATATATAGGTTGTTGTTTATTTAATTCGCTTCCATCACTATTTCTGTTACCAGGGGAACGCTCAATTAAATGGGTTACAGTTTTATTTCACGGGTTCGGTTAGTGTGTTAGCGCTGGAGTGCGAGCTTTATCTGTGCAGCGGCTTCCTGATTAGCATATTCCATCATGTTAAACAAATAGAAGACAATGAGGGCCTTAGGGACGAGGGGCAAACGTGTGCACGGCATACAAAGAGATCAATCTGTTTCCAGTGGGGTACAAAGGCCTGTTGTTGGAGAGCCCCCCTCATTGGCTATGCATTAGAGATTGATGGAGTTCCTCTGTTGTCAGACTGACTTTAACACCCACACGCCACTAGCTAATACTGTATAAGCAGCGGTGTGATGGAGGGGGGGGGGATTGTGGTGCTCCTTTGCTTCTTATTAGGAAAAGTAATTTAGGTGTTTGTGATGCAGAATAAAATCCCCCCCCCCCCAAAAAAATTTAAAATGAACACTGTGACTCTCCACATCACACACCTGCGTGTACCTTAGTTTTGTTGTTGTCATTTCTACGCTGAGCTCTCCCCCTGCCTCTCCACATACCACTACACCGCTTTGAGTACCAGGACTCTATAGGCCGTCTGTACTTACATGCATGAGTCGGTGATAATTGGCTGATAGCCATGCATGCTGATGTGGCAGGCTGCTATTACCCTCCTAGATCCAAAGAGCAGAACTGTAGATCCTCCTGCTAATTTTAGGACTCAACTGCTCAGTCTAAGCCAAAACCAGGCCAGTGGTGGCTCACCTGGTAGAGCGTACCACGGGTCTGATCCCAGTCCAGTCCCCTTGCTGCATGTCACTCCAGTCTCTCCCTGCCTGTCCTGTCTCTCAGTCATAAACCAACTTATTAATTAAAAAACAGACTGTTAATAAATAAGCAGTTTTAATCACACTTCCTGTTAAACTGCATTCCCCACTGTGGCAGTCATGGATGTGTTGACTGGTTTCTTCTGTCTCTGCTCTGTCACATTACACCATGATTCCCCAGAACCTAGCTGCTCTCTGATTTTCTTCTTATCTTGTCCTTATAGAACAGAAGTAGGTCCCACAGGCCAAATGTGCTGTTTGTTTCAATACAGAATAACCAAAGCAATAATATTGGCTGATATTAACCTGCAGCAAACATGTGCCCGGCATGTACTGATGTGTAAATGCTCCTTTTCTGCTGTATAATACAGGAAATAATGATGCAAAGCTCTATAAAAAACACATACTGATATGTGTTTGTTCAAACAGCAGCCTTGCGAGCACTTTTCATAGATTAACCAGTGCACAATTGGAGAAGGGTTCTGCTTTCAGTCCATCTCAATAACTCATTGCACTGGCTGTCATATCAGTAATTACATCAAATATCGAAAATTGGTTACAGGCTCAAAAATTTATATACTGATCAGGCTCCAATTTTTAGTTTTTGAATTAAAATGTTTCTCATGTTTATGCATCAATAGTTCTAATCCAGTAATACATGGATGATATTATAGAAAAGTGGGTCATACTACATCATGAGCACATTTGTTTGTTGATACCTGCTGCCATGATCAATAATTCTACATAAACAATGGATCAGATGAGTTTGTGTAATGTGGACAGAGAATTAACAGCCAACTGTCGGGTTCCCCTCAGCTCCACAGAGCTTTATGGAGTCTCGTTCCTCATTGTTTCGGCCTTGCTGGTTTAACTTTACTGTTTTGGTTCATGCTCACTGCTCCTATTAAATGTGTTTCCAGACCAAGCAGAGAGCTGTTTCCAGGAAAAATTCTGTTAAACCCCCCCCCCCAAAAAAACTATCCAGCGGATAGCGGAAACACAAAGTTAGCAGAGCATTTAACTGCTAAAAAGCTGGTGGAGACCAAAATCGGAGCAAAAACGACAAAAGAATACCAGACACTCGTACGTTCATCATCAGGTGGCCAGAAACACAGCTACAGATGAATGCTAATCTCTTTACAGACGCTTTTACCCCACGTGGCCAAACAGTCAGTTATTGCGGGTTCACACATGGTTTGCTGATAATGTTTCTGTATTTTTACACTTTGAATGGAGGACAACTTTTAAAAACCTCAGTATTGCTTCTTTTGCTCGAGTGAGGAATGCAGCCAATAAACGTGTTTGACACAAAGGAAGCCCAAATGATGCACGCCGAAGATTTTGGAGGTGTGCGTGACAGATCCACTGAAGTTGTGCTTACTCAGAGAAGCGGATCATTACAGACACACAATTCATCCTTTTACTCCATTACTCTCTGTCTCTCCCCCTCTCTGTGCAACGGAAATGCACTGCCACTTGTCTGAAAAGGCAAGATGACACAAAAGATAAGATACCTCCACCACTCCCCCTGTAATTGTATTCTAATTGCCTTGGTAAACAAGAAAATAATTAAAGGAAAAGAGCTTTCATAAACACTTTTTTTTAAATTGCACATTGAGAAGCAGATATGCACGAACTTGGTGCACTTGGGTGCCGCACACGTAAGCTGCTGCTCATGAAACGCAGCAGTAATCCATGAGAACATTCAAACAACGCTGTCCAGTTGCTATGAAAGGATCACAAAAGCAAGTACTGAATGGAGAAAAGCTTGGTATAATGTTTGATGGGGGATAATTGTAGGTTTAGTCCATCAGTGCAGTTTATCTTTTCATAGGGTGTCTAGTTGTTTTGCTGTGTCCTTTTGTTCGCAACACACTTTTACTCTGCAACACAGAGAAAAACATTTGTCTCCTCTCTTTTTTATACCATCAGACTGCCCCGTTAACGCAAACAATTCAATAATACACATGCATACTGCACGTCAGTGTTGCAGCACAGACCCGCTGCAGTTGGCGTGGATACACCCTGTTTCAGTAGCGCAACATCTGCCAGCTCCTGCAGTTGGAGATGCCGCGGATAGTTGGTGGGGCAGAACTTTTCCTGCCCCTGTGAATGGTTTCCTCTGGTTGCATCATTGCATGTCTTTGCACTCCATCAGAGACCCTAAAACATGCAAACATATACAACGCCTGCCACGCCGATGCCTCCGTGAGACAAAGACAACAGAAAAACGAGAGAGCAAAACAAAAACACGGCGTAATGATGCTGGCAGGTGCTTTTTAAATGTTCCATAATTGCTGTCATTTTTACACACTTCGTCTCCTGATGCCTCTTTCCTCCCTTTTTTTTTTCTTCCTCTCCCGCACTTTCACTGAAGCCCGTATTCTCATTCACGGCACGTCACACTGATATCAGGTTCCACTCAGATTGTCATGCAGAGATCTGAACAAACTGGAGCAAAAGACAGAATTCGGTTTGAGTAATAAATAACAGTGATATAAACAGTTTCGGTTTCGCACGCACGCATGCTGGCTTCACGGCTACAGGCGGTATCACGTTTAAATGTGCCGCTGCTCGGGCAAGAAGGGAGGACAAAGGGAAAGAAAATGAGGAGAGAAAGAGATGCAAACAGGAACAGAGGAGGAGGGAGGAGGGGAGCAAGGGGGAGATCGATAGTAGTAGGAGAGTGTAAGAACCAGGCACAAACAGTGGTGAGGAGGGGGGAGGCGGGGAGAAGAAGTGTGTGCGTTGGGGGGGAGGGGGCAGCAGGGGTAGATGGGGTGGAGACAAATAGACAGGGAGGCGTTTGAAGTCAAGATGGGGCGCCACTGAGCTCCCCTATCTGATGTCAGAGAGCAGAGAGGAGGGATAGATGGGGAGGACGATGGGGAGGGGGGGGAAGATTAGCTGTGCATGGAGACTGAGGAACAAGATATAACAAGGTTGTAAATATTAATGGAGAAAATGAGGAATTGAGGAGGGAGAGGAGCACAGGAAAACAAGAGGTGCTAACAAACGGGAGACAGAAAGAGAGGGAAGGACGGGGGGTGAGGCGAGAAGATGAGGATCTTCCTGGAAGAAATTAGGAGAGAGTTCAATCTACTGGGGACAGACGCACACAGCTATTCATATTCCAGTGATGCATTTAGTACCCCTCTGCCTCTGCCTGATTGAATTTAACCCACACAATGTATGTTTATTAGATGCCAATATACGTGCAAGAGCGCTATAATAGCTGCCTGCCTGCAGAGAATTTAGCTTAGCACTTTATGAAATAACATTTTGCACGACTGCCAAGCAATCATGGGTAGGAGCTTCAGGGCTGTTGCAAATGGTTACAATTAAACATACAATAGGGCCTATGATTACACTACTATCCGCATAATCACATTGCTTACAGTGCTTATCTGGTGTGATGGCTTGTGATGCTGCTCTCCACTCAGCTGTTATTACCCAGCCTGAGGAGTCAATCTTTGTCATTACACTATCACAATAATACCTGTTGCTGGCGCTAAAGTCAATAAAAACCAATTAGGCATACTTTGGAGAGTTGCTTTGTCTTCTGTATGCGTGTGCTGGTGCGTACGAGATGCAGGCCCGCCAGTCTGCAGTGTATTCCCAGGAGAGATATGAGACGAGTGGCAGCGGGAGCTTTGAGAGGTGCAGAGAGAGCTGCAGCGAAACACATTTCTCCTGACTCCCCAAAGTTCAAGAGGCCTTACTGTCCGGCTGATTTTCCTCCTCTATTTTTCACGCTCTGTACACCGCACCACGCTCCTTTTAGAATACTACTGTACACAGCGTAGTAGAGTATGATGTGCTGTATGCCGCACAACACCCCAGCGCCCACGATGTGCAGCGATATCATAGCTAATACAAAAACACATCTATATAGTCCCGCACAGCATAAAAGTAATATACAAGACTATACAAACACTATGCTTTGACTTGCTTTACTCTGTTGTTTTTACTATGCTACGTGTTACGATATTATGAGTTACTTGACTTCTTTGCAATGCTGCGCTGTGCTGTGTTGTATACTATACTGCGCTCTACTGTCCTGTGGACTTGACTATACTACACTGTACTGTAGTGCAGTATAAATGGTCTGCACCTTTCTAGTTGCTCTAGAGTGCTCAAAGAGCTTCACAGTGCATGTCAGAGTTCACCCATAAACACACACACACACACACACACACACATTGGCACACTGATGAATGCGCATGCCACCTTGCATGGCAGAGGTTGCCATGCACAACAGAGGGATGATTCTAGCTAATTGTCACACACCCAGAGACACAGACACGCAGTCACACACACTGATGGCACAGCCTTTGGGAGCAATTTGTGATTCAGTATCTTGCCCAAGGACACTCTGACATGTGGACCAGAGGGGGCCGGGGGATCGAACCGCCAATTTTCCGATCCAACCTGCTCTCTGAGCCGCCACTGGCCTGTGCTTCACTGTGCTGTGCTTTATTGCTTTACGTTGCACTATGCACTACTATAACTGTACTTCTATGCTCGTATTCTATACTTGATTGTCCTACATGTACTTTTAGTATTGTACTGTATACCAAGCTATATTAGTATATTACTTACTTTATGTTGTACCAATACAATGCTATAATTGTATATTGTACTAATCTACACCTAATTGTACACTATTATATATAGATATTCTATGTTATATTCTCACTATGTGTTACATGCTCCATTCTTTGATATTATACTTAACTGCATGACTTAATACTATTCTACCATACTACAATACCGCACTCACTTCACTGTTATGCTGTGTTATACAGTTTATAAAGCTTCATGTTGCATTCCTCTGCCAAACTGTGGTGTACTGTATATACCACAGTGTGTGTGTGACAGACGTCTGTGTTTGTTTGAAGTGCTTTCCGTCGAACTAAACTTAGATTAAACTTTAGATTTGAATACTGACATTTGTCGCCAGATGGCTGGTACTGGTCTGCACGGGCGTAATTGCCTACAACATGTCATGAATCTGTAGCAGCGCCTCATTGTGACTGTCTCTGTCGCTGGCTTCAGTGCTGCCGTCTATGTCTTTGTCTGTCTGCAGGCAAGTCACACACTCTATTCATTAGCCCCCTTCCTGCTGCCTGATAGGCCAATTGTTTCTCACTGATGCGCCAGGAGAGATCCACACTAGGCAGGCTGTTTTTGATACATCAGAACAAGTTAAGATAGCAGACATGTTGGAGAACAGCATCCACGAAGTTTTCCAAAGGAAGAGGCAAATCTGTCAGATAAAAAAAGTACAAGTCCGTGCAGGGCTCTTTGAGAATAAAGGCAGCCTGCTACATACTTAATAGTTGCTGCTGACAGTAGCAACGAGCTAATGGGCTCGATCTATGGCATATTGACAGCACAGCTCGCCTCAGTTCTGTGCCAGACTAGTCAAAGACAGCATTGTGCTTTATTAGAGGTGAGATGTGACAGTTTGAGCACTGCAGTCTTGCAATTCCATGTTGCCTTACTCATCTAAAGACCCGACAGAAAAAGAAAAAGAAAAAAAAAAGTAAACTTAAGTATTCACAGAATTATTTCGCAACCATTATGACGTTGAGAAATATTCTTCCCTGCCTCAGACCTGAATTTTGTGTCGTTAGATGATGGCTGCTGGTGGAAACAAAAAGAAAAGCAAGTAGATGTTTGGTTTGTGATTCAAAAAGGAGACGATAGATCTTGCTTGTTTGCAATCTAAACAACACTCTGTACTGCCAAGCTGTCTATAAAGCTACTGGGCGAGACAGCCATTTGTGCTACAACTATGGCAAAACTCCACATCACCGTTGTTATGAAATAACCTCCTACCTGCAGCTGCAGTGTCTTTGTTTTTCTATATATAGAGACTTGAAGGTTACATTGTTATGTACTGTAGGTGCTGAATAGCCCTCAGTGATAGCTTGCTGTTTTAAGACATGTTTACTTTGTTGTTTTTATCAGTATTTCACCAATGCATTTTTGTATTATTACGCCTTCAAAATTGAAAAAGACCTCGCATCGATTCTTATAAACTCATTCTCGTCCTCCACCTCGTCTCATCAAAGGTTATTTATTTTTAGACAGCTTCCAACTGCTCGTGCCACCAGCACATGACTGAGGTCCTGACATTTGTTGAAGAAAAACAAAAATTCAATTTATCGAATCGAAAAGCGAGCAAATTTCATTAGGAGCTCCCCCGCTTACGTTGTTTATGAACCGTTATGGATTTAGCGCTACCAACAGGATCATCAGGATTACGTGACAAGACAACTCAAATTATTCATTATCTTCTCGAAATATATTCAAGATGACAAAAACCCACTATGAATCAGGTAATGTTAGAACTGTTTTTCCCCACTGTGCCCAAGGTCGGCTGCCAATTAATGTTTGCAGAGCTGTGGGTGTAGTCCCGTGGGGAGACGGTAACCACTTCGCTGTCATCTCCTGTGTTCTTTTCATTATCTGTGCTAATCAGTTGTCCACTGTTGGCTTGTGAGATCTCTTAAAAGAAGCCCTTTGTTGCTAACGCAGATTTGATGAGGAGCCGAGTTCAGTCTGTTGCTTAAAGAGGTCATTCCATCAGCTTGAAGTCAAGCAGACTAGCGCTCAGCTCATACACTGCGTAACCTTCCCAGTGTATCAGCTGTTTTGAGCTTGGAAAGTAACCAAGTATATTTACTCAAGTACTGTACATAAGCACAAAGTGCATACTTTATTAATTATTTGTATTACAACTACATACTTTACTGAACTACATCAGAGGAAAATAGCATTACTTCTTTTACATATCCAATTGACAAAACATATGATAGCCTTCTTGCAGTGTATAATGCAGAACTGTAATCTACCCAGTAGTATACCAGGCTCAACACTGATGAACTTCAACATTATAATGCCCCTAAATGTTACTTGTTAGTGATAAAACCAGAATATTTTATGATATAACTCATTAAAAATTAGCCATATAGCATAATATGGCCTTCAATACTTAAGTACATTTTTTTTATAAAGCTCGTCCTGCAATTGGAGTATTTTTATAAAGGATTTTAGTATTCTTTCCACCACGGTGCAAACACAGAATGAACCTCCACATTTGCAAAATCTAATAACACGCAGTCGATTACAGCAATACAAAGCTGCAAATTAAAACAGATTCCACAGTGATTGCATTAAAAGCATTAACCCAGCATGCCTTCTCTGAAGCTAAATCTGTCGCTGCAACTTCACAACGTAACACAAAAGAACAATTTCGCCTCTGCCTTGTGGTCATAATAAAAAACAAAGGAAAAACAGAAACAAACATCTGAGCTTTCAGTCCAAGTTGCAGGAACGTTGAGGGCAAAACGCTCATTCACAAACATCGGTTTCACAAGCAGGTGGCACTGTGTGAGGACAAAGCTCACATAGCGTCTCCGCACACCGTGTTTGCTTTTGTACCTGTGATGTTTCCGTGAGCCTTGAACCTGCATTAACTCATCTTTGGGAACATAACTTAGCGCCTGAAGCTGATGTGCCAAATGTGGCGGCAAACAGTGGCTTATTTACACACCCAGCAGACACTTAACAACGTACAAGTAGCAGTTGGAGTTGCGCTCTGCCTGTCCGATGAATACACTGCTTTCAAGATCTGGTTTGGTCTTTTACCAATTTCTGGGCGATATTTGGCTCTTCAGGTGCTAAATGCTCCACTGTGTCCACCACTTAGCTGCTAATTCGCCCGTACTCTGGGATTATCAGACGTCCTTTCTGCTGAAAAACTGCCTGTTTCATCTGGATATGAGTTTCATGAGGGCGGTCAGACTGAAGCAACACACTCAAGACCAAAAAAACCAAAGAAATGAGCTGAAGATGCTGAAACACCCTGTAGAGCAGAGAGGAAGTGCACAGTTAGGTGATAATTCTTATGCGGGGTCTGTTACTGTGAGCTGCTGCTTTCACATTATGAAGTCATTTGATCCATTGTTAATATAAAAATGTTGGTTATAGCAGCTTTAAAAGTCTTCTCGAACAGAACTTCGCACAGTGTAGTGGGGAGGCAGTTGTTCAGCCTCACTTTCAGCCTTGTAGCTGTTAGTTTAGCTTTCCTCTCACTGTCTTTAACTGAATAACTTCAAGCGAAACCAGCTGCAAACAGCTGCCCTTGCTAATGCGGTTTCAGACCATGCACCCATCCTGGCCCAGCTTCACACACGCCGCCTGGCTGCTCCCAGCGGACACCAGAGCTCCTTCACATTAGCATTTTTAGTGATATCGACACAGCACACACAGTCCTGTAAAAAGCCTCGCTCCAGCCTGTGTAAACACGAGCAGGTAGAAAATCGCAGCAGCAATTACAAGTGCCCGCGGAGTTTGGAGGAATTAGCAACCATTTCCATCAATAAACATTGGGGATTAGCGGCCAGACGGTTGTGTTTATTGACAACATTTATGGGTGATCGAATGCAATCACCACTTAAACCGGCCACCACTCAAATGAATGAGCTCGCTCACTGTTTATCTGTCTCTTCCCACTTTCTGGATTCTTTCTTCTTCTTCTTTCTTCTTCTTCTTGTTAATTTCATTCTGCACAGATGCACCCTTACAGAGTATGTACATGGGGGTTCATTTCCGTCAGCCTGGCAGGAGATTAATAGCTCAGTGGATGTTATTAAGATGATGCGGAGTTGGTGCACAATTTGTTCAATCTACATTGAGCACACTTAACTTCCCTGTTTGACTCATATGGAGTGGAAAAGGAGGGTGAGAGAGGAGGGGGGGGCAATATGACGGGATCCTAAAGTCCTGTGGGGAAAGTTGCTGAATGACTTGACAGAAAGATTATTGAAGGCTTTTAGTTGCTCTGCAAGTTTATTCACACACTACTGAACATTTTTCATAAGCCACAGCAGCAGAAAGATTTTCAAATATAAAATGAATATAAATTTTCATAAAATGTCTTTCTTGTTCTCCTTTTCCTCAGTTCCCCACAAGCATTTTTCTAGTAAGAGCTGCAAAGTTCAGAGGCCAGAAGGAGAGTTTGTCCTCGTGCTGTGGAGGTGTTTTACTTGTCATCCATTTTCCCATGTGCCCTGAATGCACCACGAGACAGCAGGAGGGCGGAGGGTGGGTCTTTCCTTCTTCCTCTCTTCCTACTTTCCGGGCGTAGGCAGCAGCAACACCTCAGGGCTCTTTTTCCTTCTTCTGATATGCCTCCCAACTGCCCCCTCCTTCCCCGCCTCTGGCTCTCCCTCCTCCCTCCGCCCTCCATGGCTTTTTGCTGCCTTGATCGCCCCTACACGAGCTGCAACCCCTGCAGTAGGCTCACAACTTTTTTTGTAGATGGGGGGGGGGTGTCGTGATGAATTTACAAGGCACACATACAGACAGTGGGCAGGGTAGAGACACATTTATATACACAGAGAATGAGAACGTGTGAGAGAGAGAAGGGGGGGGAGCCAGTGACTGTGAAGTTAATTAGAACATCCTGTGTCTCCCGCTCTCTCCCTCTCTGTCTCTTTCTCTCTCTCTCTCTCTCCCTCCCCTCTATCTCTGAGAGGCTTTGATGTGGCTTAGTGCCTGGAAACTTAATGAAAAATGTATAATAGCCTTTCCGTTCACTGTCTCCCCCCCTTTCTTTTCCTCTCCTGCCCCCTCTCTCCCCTGCTACCCTGGGTCCTGCCTCCACGACACGGTGCTTTTATGCCACATGGGGCAGGTTTCCTAAAGCTGCTGAAAAGCTGTCAGGCTCAGACAAGTTCAATGCTAACTTTGAAAGCATTTACAGATGACATTTGCCCTCATCAGCATTTTCACATTGCTTTAAGTTCTCTGTTCACAGTTTGACTATACAGACCTACGATGGCATGTTTCCATTGTTTTTAGTTAAATACAGCTAGCTCATTAAAGATTAGAGGTGCAATCATATCACAATGATTTCAATTTTGACACTATCAGCAGTGTATTGCTGCACAAGGTCAGAGTAGTTACCTTGTGCAGCAATACACTGCTCCCAGTGCTCCTGCCACACTTGCATTTCTCCCTGGAAGTCCTGGTACGTAACTCTGTAAAGCATCCTCTGCAGTGTCTTGAATTTCTGATGATGTAAAGTGACGATTGTGTTGGTAACATTTAATGTCAATGTTTGCTCCCCGCTCAAGTTTGAGGTCCATATTGACAATGTGCAATTAGGCAGGAGCACATTCACCTGCAGAGGTCATGCATTTGCCTCAGCTCCAGTACTGCTGGTGATTGCGCGACGTAACTGTTTACTGACTTGCAACAGTTATAGCTCGCAGCTGCTGCATGCACGTAATTTTCTTTTATTGCACTTGATATATCAAATTGAACAAGGCAGCTATTGACTTCAACACTAAGGTTTTCTTCTACCTTTCCTCTCTTAGTTCATAGTGAGTGGCAACCTGTTGCGTCTCCAGCAACTGATTTCATTTGTATAAGTAAGCTCATTATGTTGTCCTACCATCTCTGAAGGCAGAGGAGATTACAGCCACTCCAAACTGCCACAATCAAGAAGAACGTCATCAAAGAGATGGATGAGACACACACACACACACACACACACACACTATACTGACCCCTGTGCTGTCGAGCAAACTGCTATATTATCATTGTGAACTTGTCTGACAAAGTAATGTTTAAAAGTGAGCGATCATAGAGATTCAGATGTGTCAGAAACTTGTCTTTAACTGCAGAAGAGCCCCCGATGAGACTTTCATCATCACTCCTCAGCCGCTCAGTTTTCCCCGTCTACACTAGAACACTGATTTATCCTGTCTAGCTTAGTTCTTTTGGGGAGTCAAACAGTCAGACGGAGCGTAGATGAATGGATGCAGAAAAAAAGATATTTTTTCTACATTTTGCCATCTTAGCATGTTTGGACTGAAAACAGGCCTGCGTTAAAAGAACACAAGGGGCTGTGATGGTTGGTCATGTTGTTTCACGTACCGGTGAGACGATGAAATCTGATCCAGGAAAGCTGGTCTGAGTCTCTGATCCCTGAGTTTGAAGGTTCATCACGCAAGTTTGCACAGGTTCGTGCTACTGTGGGGAAGGCTTTTACGGGCTTTACGATCTCGAGATGAAAAGATAGACACAGGTAACAGAAATTTAAAAGCGTGAGAAGCCACTGCTCCACATTTTTGGATGATTACATTTTGAGCTAAACTTTTTTTTTTGCCAGATAAGCTCATTAGCACCTCGGCTGTGTTAAAGCGGTGACATTGGGATGAATAAGGCTGCGGCTGTCTGTGTGAACATGGCTTCAGCGTGCAAATACTCAAGAGCTACAGAGGACAAACATCACCTTTTGTCACACTCTCTCTCTGTTTCCACCTCCTCCTTCAGTTTTACCTTCATGTTTTGACCCTCCCTTCCTCTCTCCCTCCCTCCCTCCCGGCCTTCCTACCTCCTTCCTCCCTCGGCGGTCGCTTTATGCCAGTCAGCACATCCCCGGGGCGGGGAGGGGTGTTTGATCCGAGCCTCTTCAGCTCTCCCTCTCTCTCTCGCTCTCTCATTCTATGTTCCCTTTCAGCCGCTCGCTCTCTGTCGATTTGCCACTCTCACACAGAAACGGTCTCCATAACTTACCGTCAAAGTCCAAGTTCAAAGATGACATTCTCTGACTTTACTAAGGCCCGTCAATTCGACTCAGTGAAATCGCAGCAGCCGGAAAAGGAAAATGAAAAGAAGAGGGAAAAAAAAAAAGACGCGTGTGATGAATGACGTCACGGGCCAGGAGGAGCTGGTGTCAAGTGTAATCCATCACCGCCGATCAGCATCATGTGGCTATTAACACGCTTTGGCCATGCTGGCTGCATCAAACGCGGCGCGATGAGCAGAGTTTTCCGCTTCTCTCACATCACGCCTCTTTTTTTACCTGCTCATTAACCGTCCTCCCCATTTGCGGTTGTAGCTTCGCCACTGTACCTGTCATCTCTCATTCAAATCAGCATCTCCCCTCTGTATCCTCTCCTCATTTCACTCCGGCTCAATTTTGCCTCTCCGTGTTTCTCTTCACCGTCTCTGCCTGCTCCACTGTATTCCCGGGCGTCTCCGGAGCTTTTTAGGCATGTGTTTTGATAAGCACACGGCAAGTACATTAGGTGACTCTGCACCTTTCCCCCCCATCTCTCCCCCCTTCCTCCCAGGTTTGGGGAGCTATATTTGTTAGCAGATTTGTTTGCAGATTCATCTCCCCTCATCGAGGCTTGTCTCGGTTTGTTAGCGACCGCTTCATCTTGCCGCCTCTCGCGAAGAAGTGGAGGGAACATTGAGTTTCCAGATATTTCTGCCTGCTTCAAACAGCTACCTGAGCTCCCCTAATCCCCATCCCCATATAAAAAAACTGCACAACTCTCTTCTCTCGATAACGGCAGCAGGAAAGAGTAGCGTTTGTGCAGAATCAGTGTAACTTGTAGGCTAATGGATGTGACTTATGGAACATTACCTCACCGACACAGACAGCTTAATTCTTATGGATGGAAAGAACATCTTTTTCTACTATTCCGCCTCTTCATGCCCCGCTCACATCCCTTCTTACTTCTCATCGGTGCCTCTCCTGCTCCCTGCGTCTCTCTCCCCCTCTCCTGGGACCCTTCCTCCATCATACTTAACTCCTCTTCAAAGCCATCTACTCCACCTCATCCCCCGCCCTGCGTCTCTCCCTCTCATCACTATTTTGGTTTTATGAGTTGGATGTCCTCTGTCTCCTTTATGCATCCATCCATCCACCATTTCAAAAGTAAAGTCAAACACACACACACAGAGAGACACACACACACACAAACACCCCCATCCTCATTCCCCTCCTCTCTATGTCCTCGTTGGGTTGAGCAGAAGGTCGTAGTCATCAGCAGTCCATTAGGGCACAATGGCAGGAGTTGTGCTGCTCCAACAGAGTGCAATGTGCTGTTCTGCAGGCAACAGGGGCAGAGCACAGAGAGGTACTGACTGGCCCGACACCCCCAGCAGACAAACAATAGCGCTTTTTCCACTCATGGTGTGCGGCTGAATGCTCTGGCTGGCTCTGTGTCCTTTGCAAGCGGAATGATGTCTTTCTTTCCTCCGCGTCTCGTTTTATTGGCACTTTAAAATAGGAAAGTAAAACTTCATAACCTCGGTAAATAATACATTCTGGTTCACATTACGTAATTGGTTTGACATTTTCACTGCGCACCAGCGGCAACAAGGTGAAAACTGCCTCACAAGCGCTAGAGGCTCCGTCATCCTACAATCTCACAATCCGTGCAGCAGAAGATAGAGATTGCAGCAGAGAATACAACTCGACCCGTTATTTAAGTAAATAACTTCCAATTGATTTGTTATCCGTGCAGTGTGGGTAGCGAACCATAGAAATCACATCCATCATAACCTTTTAAAAAGGCCCAGAGACTCAACTTTTCATTGTGAGAAATGGTGTTCAACGTGACAAACTTCTCTGCCAAAGTTAGAACAGTTTCACAGTTTTGTTTTGTTTTGTTTAGAGGTGCAACAATGTTCTTGTCTTTACACTCATCTTGCCAGCCAATCAAAAATCACACCCACGCGGTCCTGAAGAAGCAGATCAGCTGAGTTATCAGCCATGCTTTCGTGCCGCTGACTGTAGAGGTGGCAATGTGGTCGGTCCACTGCTTGACAGACACTGAGCCAGTAAATCATCTCAAAATGATAATCTGTAGTATTGACAAACAATTCCATACGTCCATAGGATGGACGCAAATCATTTAGAACATTCCCTCCCATACTTTGGGCTACGTGTTTGGCTAATTAGCTAAAATTGTGAAGTAACATTAAGCTGAATACACATCAGCATTTTCATGCATTTTCTCATATTTTTGTGATGCTGTACTAAAGTACAGCCTAACTACATTCTGATGGCTGTAGTCTATTAGTCTTGTTGAGGGTTAAACTCTTAATAGGTAATCATTTAGCGCCTATTTAGTCTGGAATATTTAATGTTCCCAAAAATATATCTTTTGAGTTTTGAGGGGCTTTAACATTCTCAGACACCAAGAATGAAGGAGTAATTAAACAAATCACAGGGAACTGAATGCTGCGCTATGCGGAGGCGCTGAATGCATTAGAACAGACTAATACACGCACTTTCCGGTGGATTATGCAGCGTGTGCAAGTTTAACTCCTTTGTGGTCTGCTTATAGTTTTATATCCACAGCTGTCATTAAAAACGTGCCGCAGAGAGCACTGGATGCATTGCTTACAGTAGAGAATGGCAGTTGCAGCCACAAACCTCTTTAGATTGCTGGGTAAAACACCTGCCGGTGGTCACTGGGCCCTTTATTTCTTTTTCACTTGGTATTGACGGTAATGTGTCTATGTCAAAAGCATTTTCCTAATGACTAAGCACAGCTACAGCATACCTAACTTTAATTATTTAGTGCAAGTACCTCTGAGATAAGCCCAGAGTGTTTGAGGACATTTTAATTATGTTGCTGTTTTAAAATGGCAATTTTACACTAAAGAAAGGTTTCTCAGGGTAGATGGACAGACCCAGATACAGTTTTGGAACTACAAGAGAGGATAAAGAGGGAAATTCTTTACCGAAGAATGTACACGAAGGAAACTGATCCATTACAGTGCAAATCAGAAACTGCAGAAAACCAACTAACACCAGGAGTCAGCTGACAACATTGCATGTAGGTGTGTCACTAACCAATGGAAAGTAGTCAACTAGCCAGGGGAAGAGTAAACCCTACTCACTGGGATTCACCTTTATAAAACAGTGCATAGATTCCATACCAAAAGCGTACATGCACACAGAATCCATTAATGGTGTGCACCAAAAAAATAATAAGATTCATAAAAACCTGCAGGCAATGTTTCCTTTATAATCAATTCCACCTGGAAATCTGCGCACATGGAACACCGTCATATAGGGCCCTATACGTGCTCTTTGAATTTAACAATAAATTGTGAATGCAAAGCATCTCGTATAGGTTGATTCATATAAAGAGACCAGCCTTACAGTGAATCATGACAACAGAGAAGACAAAGAGAAGAGCCAGCGGCATCATTCTGCCACAGAAACTCGGGTGTTTGTGGGTGAGGTGGGGGGAAAAAAAACACATTGTTGTGGCCTCAAACAAACATTAATGCAGTCAGTTCAGTGGACCGGACATTGGACCAAATTAAATCTATCAGGCTTTCACTTGGAAAAACATCCCAATACTGAAGCCACATACTCTTAAAATGCTGTTTTATCTGGACCTATGAGGAGAACACACACTGACACAGTGGCTCACAGGCTTGGACTGTGACAGAGGCTTGGTCCAAAATGTTGCATGCTCTAATGATTCACTTTTTGTTAAGTGCTGCCCAATTAATGATGGCCAGACAAGCGTATAAGAATGTGTCTGTTGATTCGTTTGCCATGCTGTGAAGGTCACCTGCCTGTGAAGGATGCAGCACCGCAGGCAACAAATGATGAGATATCAAAATAAAAGGGATCGTTAGAGTATTAAGTATTTAAGTAGTACAGGCATCACCTTGAGTTCAGCGCCGTTATTCCACTACATTGAACTTGATGACACAGAATGGCTGAGCTCATAGCCTCCGGCACAAGTGCACTGTTGGGTGAACACTTCTTTGCACTTTTTGCAGTCTTTACCTGGATTCTTCCAATGTCGCCCTTCTGGAAACAGGAAGAGAAGTTATTTAACAACCGCGTCCCACGAGTGACCCAGCCTGACGCACTTTTGTTTGGGGTGACATTTCAGCTATTCAATATGCTCATCAGTGTAGACAGTATAATCACAAGTAAAGCTCTGATAGATAATGCCAAATAGTTTTTCTGCCAAAGTAGCACTTAAAACCTCCAAATTGAAGCTCTCGTTCCATTATCAGACACGCGGGTCACAGATGGTCACGGATAATAAGCTCTTTAACGCCTGTTGCTGTTTTGGCATTGTCCCCGCGTCCCTTACCCTTTCCTCCACATGTTTATGTTGACAAAAATGGAAATCCGGCTCCAATCGGTGCTCTCCACCGCCAGAAAACAGACCGAGGAAAATGAGACGACAAAAAGGAACCGCAGCAATACCTTCCTCATCAAGCATTAGTTTAGGCTAATGAGCCCGTCCGATCCCGGTAAGCAAACACCAAATTAACTTTGTGCTGTGAAACGCGGATATTGTTACAAAAAACCCAGCAGATTCATTTATAAAGTTGTTTGAATGGTGTGCGCTGACTGTTGCTGACTGTGGGTTGCTGTCATCCAAATGTCATGGTAAACAGAAAAGCAGCGCGCCAGATGCTGCCTGAAAATGGATGCATTCATGTTACAATCACAATTAACTTCTACCACCTGTGACAGGTGCGAGTGGTACCTGCTGTTTGAGTTTTACGGCCGACAAATGTGTCGCTCTTTCTTCCCCCGCTCTTTTCTCTGCCTGAAGACACCATTATAAAAGACATTAAAAGAGGGATGACGTGACAAGACATCTTTTAGTAATTAGCTTCATTCGCACTGTGTGTGTGTGTGTGAGTAATAGTGCAAGTGTGCGCCTCGTGAAAGCTGCTATTTGTTCTTAACGCATGTCACAAAGACAGTGAGAGGTAACAAGAGCAGGATGTGTATGTTGGATAGACTGCCGCAGCGCTCATCACAAACCTCATACAGTATGTGTGCGTGTTTGTGTGTGTATCTCCGAGTTAGCTGTTTGCCTGGAATTTCTTTTTCATTTCAGTGTCAGTGACTTGCAGACTGCGCTAACCTTTCGAAATGGCACCGGCTGTCTGTTTCCCTGGCAAGAACTCCAAAAGAATGGAGTGTGCCGCCAATAAGGTTGGCTTGGCTCCCCTCTGTCTGAATTACTCTGTTTCGGTCAATCACTCTATCCCTGTTTACGTAGGACTCAATTTGCCGTGATTGATTCTGCACCCGGTGCACACACCCGCGTCTTGAATTCAGGACAAGACTTTGGAAATTGTCAGCCATCGATTCTCAATTCGCCCACTCCCAGCGGCAAAATTTGTCTTCACGTTCTCGTCATGGGGGTGCAGCTTAATTAGTTTTAAGATTTGTTCCACTTGGACACAAATGACAGTTAATGGTTCTATTGGGACTTGCATACAGTCTGTCGTGCTATTGGAATGGCATGTAGCCCAGCTGCGGATGCAAGATGTCTTCGTTTTTACAATGAATTGATTAAGTTGCCAGAAGGCTCCAACTGAAGGAAACCTCTTATTTTATTCCCAACAAAACATTTAAGAAGCCATGCCTCAGGCTGGCTAACACACAGCTCAGTTTTTCACTTTTACAACCTACACTTAAATTGTACTCATTTAGCTAAAGCTCTTGCATCATCTGGATCTTGATAAAAAATGCAACAGGACATGAAATCCTAATTTGCTAAACTTAAAAGCACCTAATGAGAAGTGTAAGGGGAAAGGAAACGACAAAACATACGTGATAAATGCGGCTACAGTTAGCATAGCTGTCAGCCGGGTAATCGAACGACTAATTCTGCTGTTTCCTGTTGTAATCACAGAAGTACTTGTTGAAATGCAGACCCTCATTTTTGCACCCAGATCCACCCAAACCTCCCGGCCCTCTCCTCAGACTAACTGTCCTTACAGATGACCCCCTGCTGACAAAATGACAGATGGGATGTAGAGGCTTTCTGACCTCGACAAGCCAGCAAAGGCGAGCTGGTGCGGCTTTAAAAACTAGGCCACAATCAGTCTTTTCATCCTCCGCGGTTATATTTCTGGAGGACTTTTTGGCATGAGAGGAAAGTGTGTCGGAAAGGTGACCGCAGCGCCTGGTGGTTGGCGAGAACAAAGTGGAAAGACAACGAATGGAAGCTCTGTTCTCGTCCTCCACCTTGACACCCGTTTGTTCTCTTTCTCTTTAGCGCCGGCCTTCATCCACTCCTTCATCCTCAGTTGTTATTGTTTTCCGTCTGTCGTCATCTCTCTCTCTCTCTCTCGCGCTTTCTCTTGCTTACCCCAGCTCTTCTCCTCCCTCCCCTCTGCCCGTCTGGTCCTGTGTATCTCACTCCTCCTTTCTCATTCCCTACTCTTCCTCACCCATTTCCATTCCGATGTCTCTCTTCCTCCCTCTCTGCTTTTCTTCATGTCTTTTTGGCCACGGTCCCATTTCCCCAATTGGCTTAGTGGCAGTCTAATCATTCTCCGACACCCCTGCTGTCGTCTCTTCTATCTCTCCGCCTGCCGCCGCCCTAATCCTCTGATCAGTAAACACCCTTCTTCAGCACACACTGCTTCTCAGCAGCCCACTGCCTTCCCAGTGTACTTCTCCACAGTGCATACTGATGGTCCTTCCACTTACTCCAGGCAAGCCTCAGTTGCATCAGTTTGGTGGTGAAATGCTTTAATTGAGCAATGACTGTTGATGAATTAAGTAATGTTCAGCATTCTCCTCTTACTCAACTGTGACCCTGCTTTCTTAAGGTCGTTGTGATTTGCCAGATTTATGTAACTACAGTCTTGCCAAAAACAACCTCCACACTGTACAAACAAGTCCGCCATAAAAAGTCAGTACACCCTGTGAAAATCACTGAATATGTCAGCAGGGTCAGATCATTTCAGTTTTTCTTGTTGATTTCTGGCTTATTTTGCCTCAATGAAAGACATTTAAACTTGTTTCAAACTAAGTCTGCGAAGGAGATAGATTTAACTTTGTTTTAATAGAATATTAAAGGAACCAACCTAAGATAAGATAAAAGTTATCACCAGACAAGAAAATGCAGTTTATTATGATTCTGCAAAAGCCCGTATTTTGTTTCACACCCAATGTCATGCTTTTAAAATTTTCACTTTTTACAATATTTGCACATGGAACATCATAGTAATGCTAACTTAACTGTGGTTAAGGTATTTATTAGAAACTAAAATGTTCGGTTAAAGGATAGTTTGACATTTGGCAAGTTTATCTTGTGTACATGTACAGTGAAACAGTTTTTACCTCCATTAACCAGTCCTCCTGTTGATACTGGCCCCTTCCCAACATGCTTTCAATGGAAGAGATGGAGGACAAAATTCTTCCTTATTCTAAGAAAAAATATATGTTATCTTCAGCAGTCTGATTTCCAGTTTAGAGCCAGCAAAAACATTTGATGTTCAGTTATTTGACTGTTGTTTTCAGAGAGAAAAGCAGTGAACCTATACGGCTAGGAAAGATTGCAGTTGTGGATAAAGTTCAACATTTTGGGAAATATACTTGCCTGCTCCCTTTTTGAGAGTTAAATGACATATTTCATACACTTTCATTATATCTGTATACTTAAAATGAAGCTATAGCTAACGGCTAACAAGCTTAGCCTGTAAAACCAAATATTTATGTTTTTACATTTTGGTTTTTTGCACCAATCAGACTAACAATATATAATGTTTTAATAAGTTAGCTTTACCGGTGCTATAAGAACAATTTTGTTAGCTAGGTTAGCTGTTTTCCCTTGTTTTCACTTTTAATGCTAAGCTGCTTTTTTGCAACAATCAGACTAACAACATATAATGTTTTAATAAGTTAGCTTTAGAGGTGCTATAAGGAGGATTTTGTAAGCTAGGATAGCTGTTTTCCCTTGTTTTCACTCTTAATGCTAAACTACAGTAACCAGCTAGTAAGCACAACTTCATACTGTATGGATCGAAAACTGAATAATACAATATTGTCTCTGGACTTCTGGCAACATTTTACCAAAGTATGAAAACTTTTATCTTCTTTAAATGAACAAGTATGAACACCAGGTTGCCAACTGTGACATGAATTCAGGCTCTGCATGAGACTCACTTCTGCTACTTATCTACGCCTTTGTGAAAACAGTCCTGCATTAAAACAAGTCAAGGGGCTGCGTTGATTAGACATGGAAATCAACACAGGAAAACAAGTGTTATTAATAAATGAGAGAGTTTAACAGTTTATCAGATGCCAAAACTCATCACAGTAGTTTGTAATAAATCACAGTTATGAAGTCATCCATATATATAGACATAAGGCTGGCTAGCTATAAGCATATTGTTCTGTCTTTGTATACACTCTGTGGAGGCAAATAAGTCCCATTAATATTTTGAGCTTGTGAAATGATGTTCACAAATAATTTCACACCCTGCTGCTGGCCGTCACCTTTTGTCCCCATGCATGCACATAACTGAAAGTGTGAATTTCTAAAAATGCATCTCACAAAAATCTGTTTGCTGCTGTGCTTTGTGAACATTGAACTTATTTGAGTTCAAACTCTGAGCGTCGTACACCTGTTTATCAAAGTGAGTTTCTGAATGAGACAGTTGTCACTTCCACACCCAGTGCTCACATTGTGCAAGCAGCAAATGTTCTTGTGCCCATCTGTGCACCCAGATGGGTTTGCTGGTCTTAAAATGAGGTGTGGTCAGGCGCACGATGGGCGCATTGGTATCTTTAAGCAGCAGTAACCCACTGCAGCATTGACAAACACAAACCTGGTCCAAAGTCAATGGGTTCCGCTTCACAACAGGCTTACGCTTTGCTTGTTACACTCAGGGACGCCCAGCATCACCCCATACTCCTCAGCGATTAATATCAGTGAGTTTTCTCAGATACAGTCAATGGAGTTGTTGATGGGACAGACGAGTTAGGGGCAGCAGCAGCTCCAGTGGTCAAGGAAAACCTACCTGTCCATCACCAGAAACAAATGCGGCTGTAAACGTCACGCCATCTGTAATCTCCCGTCAGATGATTTGGAGACTAATGCCAGCTGTCCCTATGCTCTCCCCGGTGCTTTCAAAGTCGCTGCTGCACTGCTTTTCTTTGCAAGTGGGTCAATCCAGCATCCCCAGAGTTCTGTTGGAGGCATGTCACAATCTACATTAAGCCTAGTCCGACACACCAGTGATTTCATCAAAATGCATTTCAGATGTTTGGAGGTCAGGAGCGTTCTTTGTGGCATGTTGCGTGTTCTGTAACAATGTCCTCAGATGAAGTCAGAAGTAGTTGTTTTAATCATTTTCAGCACTGTGCGTCCAAGGAAACGGGAGATGACACTCCGATTGGTTTAATTCATATTATGCCCAAAACACACCGATGATTAAGCGACCCATTTGCACCTTAGTATGCAGCCAGTTCATTCATCATTTAATCAGAAATGGAGTTTGACATACCCTTAATGCACTGGTGCTGTGCATTTTAGTCCATGCACGATTTTGTTTAGATCAGACCCTATATCTGTGGTCTGCAGCGTGTTGACACTGGAAATGTGTCGTATGATAGAGGGATCTTTAACTGTGAATTAAAGGAATATACAGTTTCTCTGTGGCAGCTTTGTCCACATAAACTCCTCTGGACCTCCAGCTAATGAATCATATCCAGTACGCTCGCAGGCACACCACTGTTACAATTCTAATCAGAATAAAGTGTTGTTATTATTACACTAATTACCATTGCGATGATAACTAATGAACGAAAGTCACACGCCTTTTTTCAATTTCATCAGCTTAAAGTTCAAGAGGCGACTCCCTCCTGGTTCACATAATCCAGTAAAGTAAACCTAAAACTCCTCTTTCTTACTCACTAAGGAGCTAATCACTAATCAGTGTGCTCGTTATTAACCTAATTAGCTGCACCTGTAGCCCAGCAGCTCCTGATACCGATGCCAGCACCAGCAGCAGCATTAAGCCTCCATTCAGAATCAGCATGATGACAGCCAAGCTGGGGTAATATGGCTGACGGATTATAGGGTTCATCCCCGTAATCGGGCATTAAGCCCAGAGGACGTAATGCCAAAAACCCAATCTATGTTTTATCAACAGCGCTTTATATCAGGAAGTGTCTTCTTGTTAAAATTATAGCAAATTGGGGCAACTGCAAATGGTGTGAATGTGCTAATTAAAATGTCAGTGCGGTTGTTCATAGTGGCCAGGGCCAATGTAAACGGTGGGGGTGTTTCTTTGAATGCAGGATGGAGCAGGTAGAGAAAACCAACGGGTGAATGAATTTGTAAATGCAAAGGCTAAATGAATAAATGTATGCACATAACTGATTGACAGAACATGGGTTTTATGCACAACATGTTCATTTCAAATCTCAGAGTTAAACCAAGACAAGTTTAAATTCCATCCATTCATTTTCTGTATCAGCTTTATCCCGTTCAGGGTTACAGGGGTGCTGGAGCTTGTCCCGGCAGTCATTGGGCGGGAGCCAGGGTACAACCAGGACAGGTCACCGGTCTGTCAACAACAAAGTCATTCACACTTACTTCTAATTTTTTTTTCTCCTGCTTACCTGTTTTATTCCATTTAAATTATTTTTCCCTTTTTATATTATTTTTTTACTTTTAAACAATGTATTTTTATATCACTCTTATCTTAATGCTTTTTTCACATCCTATAAAAAGCATTTTGCGCTGCCTTGCCGTGGAAAAGTGCCACAAAAATAAACTTGCGTTGCTTTAATGAGACATGGAACATTTGTTTGTAGCAAAAGTTCTGTTCACACACCAAAATAAAATAGTTACTAATCAAACTTAATGTTACATTTCTCCAGGTATCAGAGTCACACTGGAGCACTCGTTGCTCTCTGAAGGTCTTTTGGGCTCACCACTTTTATTCTAATTAAAAACAACTTCAGTATTAATGTTGATGGTGTTAATGTCTCACAGAGTACACCGCAGGAGCACTATCCCTCACAATTAAACCGTCACTGTTGCTGCTTCCTTATTATATCACATTACTTTTTTAATTTGAATTGTTCAGTGCAACTCTTGTGTAAAATGTATACCGCCATAAAATAAGCATGCAAAGCCATCCAGCAAGCAGTCCACCCATAAAGGCCCTCAACCATATAAGAGCATTTTCATCTCTTTTACATTATAGGAACATATACAAAAAACTCAGACTTGTAGCCATCAAGTCTCATCATATCAGCATTGTTTATTAATTCTTCATTACCTAACAATGTCTTCTTGTTCTTTCATGCTTTTTGAATTGTTCTCTCTCATCTATCCTCGTAATCATTTGGCTTTCATCTTGTCTTGTCTCTTGTTTTGTTGCTCTGGTCTGTGATTTGTCTCGATGTTCCACAGATCTCAAACCTGCGCCGTAACAGATTCGAAAAATATGGTGCGCATGTAGCCAAATAACGCACGCAGCCTCTTTTGAATTTAAATCTTTGACTGTATATTCATGCAGCAGTGATGGCTCATCTGCTGCATGAAGAGCCATGAAATTTACTGTATCATGTAAAATGGAAATTAAATACATTGCATACATTTCCTGTAAAGCTCTAGCATATGATACTAGTATAGATAGTGATAGATAGTAGTGATAGTATTACACTGTATTCAAATATTCATGCAATGAAGTCTAATATTTCCTTTTCATGATTAATAAATTCACTTATTTATTCAATCTAATCCCTTCAGAGCACTTGGATTTACTAAAGCCTACAGCCCCGTTGTGTTAATAACCACAATGCAAGGCAAAAATGAGATTAACAGACCACAAATATTAATAGCAAGTGAGAAAAAATGTTCATATCTATAAAAAAATAAATAAAAATAAAAGCTTGATGGTCACATACGTATGTCATACAGTAAAGTTTTTTGCAAGATCAGAACTTGCTCAGCTATCTGCTTGGATGGAGACAATGGGAGAACTTGAGGCAGCGCAGGCAACATATCCTGGCTTTTTCTTACCCATAATGCAGCTTGACAGTGTCTTGCATTTGACCATACATCTTCACAAATGCCCCGTTATTTCAAACAACACCTTGACACCAGACTTTCGCCTAAAATTAGTTTCTCATAAGCCCAAGCCAAGACAAAACTGATGACATCATCATGGTCACTTTGGCGGTTTGCAGAAGCGTAGCGGGGCTCCTGCTGATGAGCACATGGATCTCATTGTGGGAAATTGATTGAGTGGCCTCTTAATTAAGCAATAATTGCTCTCAGGAATTAAATAATTTTATTATTAACAGAAATCTGAATTTGTTGATCATTTGCAAGATTTACGCAGTCTTGCCAAAAAAAAAAAAAAAAAAAAAATCCCCACTGGCTCAAATATGTCCGCCCTGAAAAGTCACGTCTGGAAATCAGCGAGTGAATTTGTTAACAGGGTCAGATTAAGACTTTTCTAGCTCATCTCTGCCTCTTTGTACTTTGTTCAAAAATACAGGCCTTTGATTTGGATGTTGCAACACCAGCAGGGTTGGTATGCATTCAGACACAGTGAGAGTTTCAGATTCTGCTGCATGCAGCGGAGGATCGCGCCAATTGAAATGCAGCTGACGGACAGTGTGGTGAATCAGCCGCCCCTCTAGGGACAGACCCAAAATCAACTTATGCTCCCCAAAACTGAGCCTTGATCACGAAGAGTCAAACGCACAACTGGCCTCTGATCGCTCAGACTCTTGGGGGCACTTATGATGACTCCCTGTGCTGTTTATCACAGTGACACCCAGTGATTGGGAGGTGGACCCAACAGAGCCCCCTGCCAGTCCCTGAGACGACCAGGAACTGTCTGTGTGTGTTTGTAGACTCTTGAGGCAGCCTGAGTCACCTTTACATTTGTGCATCTCTGTGCATTCATCACATTAACACCCCATCAGCACAGTGCATCTATCATTCGTCAGTGTGCGGCTGCCATGGCAGCAGTTGCTGGGGCAGCGGAGAGTTGGGCCACGCCGACGCTTCATTGGTTTCTGTAATATTAATCAGCTGTGTCATTGCACACCTCTCCATCTACTCCTCCACTCACTTCAAGGCAATGATTAATAGAACCATTAATGCAAACAATTCATTTGTATGTTTCAAAATATACAATCACATGGTCGCTGACATTTACTCCTGGATGTGTTTCTTTTACCGTCGTTTGCCATTTTATGCACTGTTTACTCTACTGTATATATCTGTAGGTGTTCATGAGACTTTCTGTGTACATAACCAAAGAATACATACACTCAGTATGGCAGTTTTCACTCAGCCGCACAAAGACACGCTCAGATGTAGAGCCGGCAACTTTTCCGGTGACCACAGAAATGTGTCTTTTGCCCTGGAAATTGCCCTCAAATGTCTTGTTGTCTGATTATTTTAACAATTATTTATTATTATTTATTATTATGTTGTACCTCATGTAGGGAATGTTCTTGTATAGCTTGTACTTAGACACATTCAAGACAATTGTTTGGGACAGTTTGGGAAAATATGCTGTGATATCTTGCTATGAATTAGACAAAAAGATAAATACCAGGCATGCTTTTACAATAACTACCACCAGCAGCCTGTTAGCTTAGCTTAGCATTAAAAATTGAAATGTAGATATAGCTAGCCAGCTCCTCAAACTGTAAAACTGATATCTATTAATGAACTCGTCTCCCATATAATCCAGTGTAAAAAGCACAATAAAAAACAGAATATGCTGTTTTTACACTTTATAGTAGATAAGTATGTATCTATATGAATATAAATATAAATATAAATATAAAATGTAGCTATAGGGGTGCATGTGGTTGGATGCTAACTGATTCTCTTTTCTGTTTTAATGCTGTTCTTAATGTCTTGCGTAGTAAAATTAATTACTAATAAGGGTTAATGAATGCCAAATGAAGCTAATTGACTGCTGGCTATAAAAAAGAAAAATACAGATAGAGACACGAGAGTGGTATCCACCTCCTCTTATCCTCTTCTCCTTGGAAAGAGAGTGAAAATGTGTGTTTCCTTGATGTTAAACATTTGAGAACTTCAGCATATATCGTTGAAAAGGGAATAAAAAGGAATCAACGAGAAACCGTTCGGGTCCGTGAATGTTTCAGTTCCTCAAGGTTAGGTGCAGAACGTTCCCTCGGTCCTGAAAACAGTATATTGTATCGGCACTAGACCTGCAGTACAAATTTCAAATGTCACACATCCCAACAGAAGACAGACAGAAAGTCTGGTAGGTCAGGTCAATTAAAGGCCATGTACTTGCTGTGTTGACTCATGTCTTGTGTCTCACGTCGCCCGCTGTCTCTTTTCCCCTCTCGACTGTACGATCCAAAGAAACAGAAACACCTTGAACAGAGACGCACGGGTTCTTGCAACGCCGACAGGACACCGAAGCTCTGCCTGCTAACTTATTTAAAAGGTGCTCGGGATGAGATCATCTGCCACAGACGCCGACTGAAACTGTCTAAAATATGCTAAACAGTGCTAGAAATGGCTTCTCACACACGTACGCCATGTACAGCCTTTTGAAGCTTGGGAAAGTCCCCCGAGTGAAAGCGTCAGTCATCATTATGACCAGTTCCTTTATGATTGATGGTAATCCCTCAGATGTGGTACTGTCTTCATGTGCAACAGGCAGGGCAGGGTCAATTTCACACACTGACTCGTCTGTCCAGGGTGACAACATGACTCAGCTTCACGGCACAAGGACCAAAAATAGGGTGTTGGCGCCCTGAACACCCTCAGCAGCAGTCATTAGAGGAGCTCTTTCCCCCCTTTCTGGGTTTCTATTTCTGTTTAGCATATTTATCTCAGCTCCTCTCTCTTTCCCCATTTCCCAGTCAAATTGAATCCAGTTCATTTGACTTCAGTAATCGGTTTAATTACACTCATTTGGTGGAATCAATTTGGCGGCGATTCAACAAAAAAAGTTGAGATTTCCAAAAGCACACAAGCGAGACGATAAGGACAATAACCAGAGCAAAGACAATACGCAATATGGAAATCTGAATTTGGGGGGGGGGGGGGTTCTTATGTAAAATATGTGTAATTAAATGAAGAAATGGCAGCACAGACTTCTGTTCCTCTCTGCTTCTCAGTAGGTGGCAGGGAGTTATTTCGCTGCAGTGATTGTACATTTTGGCATTTCATCAAATAAATCCAGCAGCATTCTCATTATTTATTTTCTTTTGCTTCTTTGTTGCGATGTTGCCAGTTTGTTTTGGAAAGGGGAGAAGCTTGTGATTTCTTTGTCTGTGTCTGTGTGTGTGCTTCTTTATCTTTCTGTGCTTTCCTGGAGTTTTCAGACCGCAGCATTATCCCGCTCAGCTGTGGTTTTCCGTGCCACCTTGATGTCTTTTTCTGAGAAACCTTTTTTATTTCCAATTTCCTCCTAAAAAGAAGAATAACCTGATAATCACATTGAGAGGCCACCGCTATGGTAAGAGTGGTATTTTAAAAATGCCATGCACCGGGCCATTATAAACTCACTATTAAGTGCGGACACGTTGGAAGTTCACAGTTGCACTCCAGGAATCTTTAATTGATTTTTCATCAAGATATGTTTTAGCTCTTCACCACAAATGTACCAGGAATATAGCCTGAGGGTTTTTCATCTGAACGGTTACAGTTGAAGGAAAGGCGAGTGCTAAAAGTCCAGCCATTACTTCTTAAAAAGCTCCCCAGACAACCTCAAACTGATCCACATTAGTCAACAGGCTTTGCTTTAATCAGAGGTTGTTCAAGGTGATTTTACTGTATGTTGAGTTGGTATTTAAGGTCCCACTATCAGCACTTATTCTGGGGTGATAGTATACCATAATAGTGGAGTTTAGGAAACAAATGTGGGTTCAGGCATCATAAAAGGTTTCAGCTAGCAGCTACTGCAAACAAACCTGTTGAGAAGATGCTGATAGTAAAAAAACAAACAAACAGTTATTTAGCATCAGTCATTACCAACAACGCAATCAAAGCATATAAGATGTAGTCAAAGCAACACATTTCATTTTGCCATGTTTGCCTTCAGTGTAGGTACCTTGTACAGTGATCCTCCACTGTGTCAAAACAGCAACATTTCATTTCTGGAAAGAGGAAGAAGTCACAGGGCAAGTAGCGTGGATGGGGTGCAGAGTCAAAGCAGATGCCCCTGGTTTAGGTTTGTCTTTGACTGGGTTTCTCTTCCAGCCTTTCCACTGCTAAGACTGCTGATTGGTCTCTGGATCGTAGCCCTGGCCCATCACTGGTGGGCACAGATTTTGATGTTTGCTCTTCGCCCAGATTTGAGGTTGAAGATGAAAATGCACTTGTGCACACTTGTGACACAGGTCTTAATAATGATGACGTGGGACATCTGCTCGAGACCTGCTTCATGCTTATTGCTGCAGAGTGCTGTATTCAGGAAAAGTAATCTTTGATTGCATCTCCCACTTTTGTTGGAGAGGGCATGTATGTTTTGCTGGCAGGTGCCAGAATGCATCACGTATCTGATCTGTTACTTATAACTTGCTGCTCCACTGCCGCAAACCATTAATTCATAACCCCGATGTTGTTGGACAACATCAGCAAACGCACAGGTTCATGGCAACAGCTGTGCGACTGGCTACACCGACATTTAAGATGAGCGAACACAGATAACGTCCAGACAGAAGCCCCCTCAGTGTTCGTAGTGTTCACCTTGGTTGCTCAGACCAACCGTGTGCTCTCTGTGTGTGCAGAGGATGACAGACCTCACGCCACTGCAAGATCCAGCACACTTAACACACAGCTGCAGACCTTCATTAATGATTGAAATCTTTTGACAGACATGTGGATTTAGTTATTACTGACCTTGTGTGCTTCTCCAAACCCCATTTCGTGTTGGTCTAATGATAAAAGGACTGTTGAAGGGCATAAGAAGGAGTGATGTTTGGCATATGGACTTGTTTTATTTATTGGACATCAAAGGCTTTTTCAGTATGCACAGGAGGAGCAGAACCGCAGGGTGCGTGATAATAAATCTAAAGATGAATTAGAACCAACGGTGTTACAGCAACAATGCAGCCGTCTTGGTAATAGTTGGATAACTGTGGGAGAACAGATGATGAAGTGTGTGAGCTCACATCACTTGTGGGCTGAAGATCACACGCTGCATTATTAAACCGATCATTTTAACATTCCTAACTGAAAACCGCCACAGTCGGCATGTTTTATTTAAATTCACACATTGGTAGAAAATATGGGCAACGCGCGAGGCTGATCTTGAATTACAGGCTATCATTGGCTAACTTGATATGACATTTTATATTTTAATGCAGTTCTGCCAGCACAGTGACGATGGGAGCTGCTGTAGGCGAGTGAAATATTAGATGTTCTGAGGAGAGATAGCGTTCTACCGCTGATACTTTGATACTAATTAGACCCATTTCTGTGAACCGTGGTACCTGTGAATCTACATTGTCTCGTGAAATCTGGATCTACTTTTTAATTATCTGTCAAAATTCTATTGTATTGACACTTCCTTAAACTAAATTCTTGCTGCTGCCAGACCTCAGATCTCAGATTTTATTGCAGTAATTGAGACATTACAGAACTCTGCAGTACTTTAGCCATTTTATGTTGCACATGTAAAATCTCAAACACATCAAACTTGTTATTTATGTTGTGTTTTTGTGTTAAAGAATGAATTTAAGTCCTCGGTACTGATATCAGCCCAACCTGCAATATCCCTCAAAGCTCTAATTTTGCTCTTTTTTTAATACTGTATTTTTCTGTGCAGTCATCCTTTTGACATTTTCTTGGCATTAACGAGTGATATGAGTGAATGAGTGACATAGAAAACTACAGGTGGTGTCTCAGCAGTCAGACTGGAACTATATTTACTGGCTGTCATGCACACATCACACATTCCTTGTACGGTGAAACTGAACCTTTCTTGCATGAAGCACGAAGACACTTTGCATCCTGCAACAGAGGAGTCCTCCAACCGTTGAAGCTGAAGCTCGTTTCTCTCCTGCATTAGTTAAGGCTGTACTAAATAGCAACATCACTTATTTACTGTTATACTTAATTGTCATAATCTGCTCCATTTACTGCTGTCTTTCTTTCATTGTTCCACTTTTTTCTTTTTTTATATACTTTCAGACAGTTAATTCCTCTTTTCCTTCACTGACTTTCAGATCAGACTTTGAGAATGTCAAACAAATCGTGCAAGTTTCCCTGGACTGACTGACACGGGGCCCCTTTAGGGAAGGTTTCCTACCCAGATGTCACTGCAAGTTGACCATAGGATGTATAAGGGGTAGGGGGTTGTGGTCACTGCATTGACAACATTTTGAGACATTGCTGGGGAGTTAAGTTGTCAACCCTCCCTCCAGCCCCCAACAGCCTGGGGTTCCAAGCAGTTGCCTGCCTTGTTTGTTCACAAGCTGCACGTCTGCTGGAGATCCCCCAGTGATCCATGACCACCACTCTGGGAAGCACTGGATTTATTTTTGGCCATTGCTTATGAGTGTGTGTGGAGATGATGGCAGGAGACTGGAGATACATTTCCACCCCCCCCCTGTGGAAGTGTGGAAGCAAAGTTTCTCTACCTGCACTCAAACTCGCAATTAGCGCTCATTTCGCGGCATGCTCTGCAACAGACTTTCCCAGTTTGACCTTCTCTTTCACAGACAGTTAATGGCTTTAAAAGCCGAGAGTGCTGCGCTCTCTGCTGCAAAAGGACACTCGCTGTCTGTGTGCACGAAAGAGTGTGTTTGGGGGTCTACCTGCAGACACACACACAAACACACCCACTGGTGGTTTCAGATACACTGCAGATAGATATACCTGTGTATAACTCTCTACCTCTTTCTCTCTTTGCTCTCCTCTCTGTGTCAGGCGCACACACACACACACACACATATGCTGTGCCACTTACAGCCCTACATTCCCCGGAGACTTGCTGAACCCTCACCTTCATCATTGACATCACATGCCCAACCTCAACACTGACCTTCACCTCAACCTTAACCCCCTGCTTGAACAGGGGTAAAGGTTGGCCAGTATTCTTTAACACTTCTGTACATCCCATGTGAAAAGCATGTATGTGTGAAAGTACACTGAATTTCATATGGAGCATTTATGCACATAAATACTTTTGCAAATGTTTAAGATGTGTGCCCAGACATATAGTTAGAAGTAGACGTCGACGTCGACTCCACCGATTCAAAATAGATTTAAATACATGTTACCAACAGCGACGGCAAATGAAAAGCAATCTCGAAATATGCGTCAGCGTGTGACCATGAGGGGTAATAGAGAAATGACTTCCTCTCTCGCTCGTTCACTCCTACGTGCATGACCCAGGAGTTCAGTTTATAGTGAGCGGTAAAATGACACACTGGACATTTCGTGCATAGTGTATTTGTGTATAAAATGTGGGAGAATTGCATCATGGGACATAGGAGAAGTCTGTGCGCATGCCACCGAGTCTGCTTTGTTCTTTCTGTTGCATCATTTGTAAATTAATTACGATGTAAAAAATAGTATGATGCACATGATGCTTTTTAAACAGGAAGTGCTGTTTAACAATTCTTGTATTTGTTTTGGAAAACAGCCAAGTGCCGGTCTGGATGGATGTGATGTGATGATGAAACTGGAGGTGAGTGAAGGCGGAGGTGGGTTGTGTTGATCCGACACTGAAATTTAGACTGACAGCAACAACAACAACAATTGCTTCTTCTTTTTTTCCCAGTTTGACAGCAACAAGATGATAGGCTCCCAAGACTGAGGACAAGACGAGATGATCAAAATCAAAGCAGCAGAAGGCTGAGGTATGCTGATGTTGGGGTTAGGGTTAAGTTTCAAGCCTGATAACCACGGTAACCTGGTGACGTCACAGACTCGCGTGTGTAAAATCGGTAACTGTAAAGTCTCAACCATAAAACTTCTATAAAAATAAAAAATAAGTAGCTTGTCTGTGTGAGTCTGCATGACATCACTGTGTGAACATATATTTGTCCTCAGAGCACGAGTACACACACACACACACACACACACACACACACACACACAGTGGGAGCTGTGTAAATCCAGCTCTCAGGGCTATAACTCATTTCACATCTGTGCGTGCCATGTAAAGCATAGCTACATCTCCCTCTCTCCCTTCCTCCCCTTCACCTTCCTCATCACTCACACCTCCACCCTCACCCCACCTCCCTCTCTCCCTCCCTCCATTCATCTGTCCCATCTCCTCTATTTCTGTCTTTCCTCTTCCGCCTGGCTGACTGGTGTCTTTTCCTGTCTTCTATTTCTGTCCCGCTCCATGTCTCCCCCTTTTCTCCTCCTCCTCCTCATCCTCCTCTCCACCTCCCCTCTCTCGTCTCTCTCTCTCCTCCTTCTCAGGGGTCCTGTTCTAATTCAGTACTCATCCTCCAACCTAGTTTTCTGCTTTCTCTAATCCCCCTTTACACTTTAACTGCTTGTAGGGACGTATAGTTCTGATACAGTTGCAGAGGCCTCCCCCGCATATCTCCACACCTCACCCAGGCTGGTCTGGTCCCCTAACTGCTTCTCCTCTCTTCCCAATCCATCCCTCCCTCTCCTCTTTTTCCTCCTCCTCCTCTCCTCTCGTCAGTTCCTCCACTCTCGCTCTCTCCTCCTGTTCTGACATTACAAAGTCATGGCTGGCCAGAGGGGTGGTTAAGAGAGGCTTTTGACAAGAAGTTTTCAGAGAAGCAAACACACTTTCTCAGCGAGGAATTAAGGAGACGGCTGCTTATCCGCCCTCAACACTTCTCAGTCTCCTTTTTTCTCCTGGAGTAAACAACTGTGAGTCTCCGCTATTCTGCTCTGCTGTCTGCCTGCCCACTGTGACAGGCTGCTTAGCACACACACGCACACGCACGCAAACACACATGCTAACACCTGTCAGGCATTTCATAACACACCTGCCGACAAATGATCCCATTTTGGTTTGTTCTTAGCTGTGTAGCTACATACCTGTTTACTTTCCATGAAAGAGCTCACATGAATGAATGACAAGCTTCATAACCCCTTTGATTCTTAAGTCAGAGGCAAATCAGGTATTGTCTGTGTGTGTGTGTGTGTGTGTGTGTGTGTGTGTGTGTGTGTGTGTGTGCGCGCGCACTCACATACTGGTGCTGTTCTGGTGAGCAAAAACATCCCATTAGCTACAAAAGCAGGGAAGCCTTACTAGAGTCTTGTTCAGTTATGAAGAATGGTGAGAAGGCCTTGACTGATGCCAGACAGACTGAGATTCATTTTCAACCAGCTGCACAGCAGAAACACAAGGACAAGATGTGTGGCAAAGAAAAAACCCGGGTTCTATGGCTCAGTCGTTTTCTTCCTGCCAAAATCTGAACAAGATGCCGGCAAGAGGATGAAGATTTATGCGACAAATGTCAAGAATTTGATGTCATATTTACGTGCGAGCTCATGATCCTAAGGAGAAGAGTTTGTCCCACTGAAACAGCATCTTTCAACAACATGTTTTACATAATCACAGCTCCCCACTAGGCATGTGCAAACAGTCTTTCCTGGAACTAGGTAAACACTTTTGATGCTAGAACCAGGAGTCTGTTAGCTGAGCTTAGCATAAAACAGTAGGAAAACAGCTAGCCTAGCTCTCTCCAGCTAAAAGATCTCAAAGATCTACTACCTCTGTGGGGTTACCAGGCAACCGCTGAAGATTTACTCTGCCCATCCATTGTTTTCCAAGAAATAGTTACATAACTCCATCTTAAACCATTTAATATGTTTGTGTGGAGTCTAAACATATGACATGACACATTAATTAGTGACCTTTGAAGGTGTTGGGAGACATATTTTTGACATCCAGACTGGCGCATTAGCAGAGCAGCAGCAGTAGCTTTGATTCTCTGTCAGTTTCTATGTAAACCATTAGTGTTGTAACAATAGAAGGATGGATGACGTGTCTCTACTTCCTTCCAGTGTCGACAAATAATCTATAATGTCCTTCAGAGCCTGTGCAGTGGTGATTGACAGATTGATCCGTCATCTACACAGGAAGTGTTCGGGTGCAGTATGGTCTATGAAGGTTTCGGTAAAAAACAGAAACCGGGCATAAACCACAAAAAAAAAAAAACAAGTCAACTGTAAGCAAAACACAAGCTGTTCCAGCCTGAACCCTTTATGTGTGAATAAGCCCTCATGTTACTGTAAGCTAAGGTAATCACCCACTGGCCCTAGCTCCATCCAATCCAACTCTTTGAAGAAGATCAATATGTTTTCATATTGTTTAACTATTCCTTTAAGCTGTATTGTTCCAATGCCTTTATTAGCTACTTATGTCATGGCGAGCTCTGAAGCTGGGCCTCCTTCCAAGAAGTGGGAGCAGGCCAACACCAATAATCCCTAAAACAAGTTTCATCACTATCCAATCACTGTCCTCCAGTCCAGTCTGACCCGATCCTTGAGCACACTCTTTATACAGTTGGTGTATGTGAAATATATCTCTAGGTCTTATTCAAACCATCAGGAGCTTCATTTCAGTCTGTTCCATAAATACAGTTTACACTAAATAAATAGAAGAGCGTCATGAAGTTCCTGATTATGTAATGTTGTTTCCACACTCTTTCTGATTCTTTGCGTTGTGTTGTTTTCCTCTCCTGATTATCTAATGGCATTCGCCGGTAGTCGTGTCTGTATATTTGATGCTTTTTTGTTACATTCACATATTCACGTACGCACATTTACAAGATTACATAATTGTGTGTGGATGGTTCACGTTGTTAACGGCCTGACGTGTTATTTTTTGGGGGTTGAATGTTCACAGTTTGGAGGGGAAGGATTATCATTTCAGGAAATATTTGTACACATTTTTTGAAGAGCTGCAATTTTCAGTGTTGCACTTGATGGTTTTTTGCTGCTGCTGTTGCCGCTCTGCTCTAATTAGCCTGCTTACTTGTCTTTATTGTGAAAATATGAGCATTATTTTTGCCTCCCTGAGAACTTTTAGCATCAGTAGAGGCTGATAAAGCAATTGCCTTCTCTCATGCATAATTTTACATGTGCAGATACACACGGCTGCACTGTGCAGTTAGTCACACAGGAGGACATGTCAGACAAACTGGCTGTCTCTAACAGTCATGGCTGACAGCCTGCAGTCCTTAGGCGACACCAGGCAGGCGAGGCCACTTTAACCCTGTGCCAAGGCCACACACACAAACACACAATGTCGCAGTGTCGTAGGTGGTCGCAAAGCTACAGCCTTGTATGTTCGACCTCTGTACCTTTGCACCTATTCATAGTTTCATAAAGACACATCTAACTCAACAGGCCATGTATATCATCTCCCACCCAATAGCAGCCGCCACAGTGGCAGCAGCATATTTCATGACATGCTAATAGCAGCGCACTGCAGTGGCAGACGCAAGACAGCAACACCACTTACAGCCAGCCCTCACAGCTGGCTAACCAGTATCCGCAGCGGTATCATTTCCATGTTGTCACCAGTCATTCATTGTCTAAGTTCTGCTTAAGCAATCGCAGCCGCTCGGCAGAAAGGGCCCGTGGCGATGCGTCCCGCCAGCGTTGCCTGTTAACTCAAATGTAACATGGTGTCCTCCGCTTCACCCCCACCAAGCTGGAACTCGGAGGCAGACACATAAGATGCAGCCGAATGGCTTCAAGAACTGGCAGGTCCTCGGTGGTTTTCAGCCAGACAGAGAAATGGAGCCAGAGGAAGAATGAAAATGAAGAGAAAGAAACCAAAGAAAAAAAAAAGGCAGACAGTAAAGAACTGTAGAATAAAATGAAGAGGAGGAGAGATTGATTAAAAAAGAGTCATGGTAATGAGCGGGTCGCCCTTCTTGGGTCGCCCTGGTGGATAGCTGCCATCTTCATGTGAATGGCCTGGCTGATTAGCCAGACAGACAAATGGGGAGGGGTGGGGAGGGGGGATCATGCTACAACCAAAGACGAGGCTCCTGGAGGAGAACAGGCGAGCAAGGGTATCTGCAAGAGAGATGATAATGTTCAAAGTCGAGCCAGAACCCCGTGGCGCACTCATTTCTTCCTTAATTAGATGGCAGTTTGAGCTACAGCACCCGCTCTCTGACTGAGGGAATGCCATGGGAGCAGATTGGGAAGATGTTGATCCTGGATGTGCAGACTACACAGTGCATGTGTTCATTCATGACACATTTGGTCGAGCAGATTTGATATTCACTTTTGCCCATGCAAAAACTAGCTTGGGATTTTCCTGTTGATTCTTTCTCCTCACATGAACAGGCTTTTATTTGTAATTTTCAAAGTAATAAACAGGTACAGTATTACCTCCTCACTTGATGCAGCTCTCCTCCCACTATCCTGATTACTTGTCTTTATATTTATATATTGTCTTTACTTAATGCATCCTTGAAAGCAATTTCATACATAATTATGCACATGTGGATACACATGCTATGCAAAAACATGCTAATGTTTTTCATATATGTAGTCATAAACCAGTGTTTGGGCATTTTCATATCCTTCAGGATCCACGAATGTCCAGTTTACCAAATGTAGAGATATTTCACTCTGAAGCAATAATGTTAACATGCTGTTAGCGCTAAAGGAAAAGGAAGTGGATCAATAAATAAATGAGGTTTAATGCGGGAGCAAACAATGCCAGTACCAAATTTTGTGCCAACATAACCGTTAAATAATACATATTTGATTTTATAAATGAAAGCTTTGTTCAGCTGGCAGCACTGGAAGGTACCACCAGAGGATGCATCCTCACAAGATCTTAGATCTCCGTACCAAAACTCGAGGCATTCCCACAGTTGCCAGGATATTTCAGTCAATGGCAAACTGACCAACACTACCAGCCCTAGAGCAACAACATTAATGTGGATAACACAAAGAGCCAAGTTAAAATCAGGCTTAACTGTAATTTGCGTGTCATTAGATTGGCCACGGAATGATTTCAGCCAAAATAATGAACACACGAGACTGACTGAAATAATTTAGATGATTACAACATGCCTGACCTTGATGTCTGAATGTCTGGACCTAGTGAATGTGCAAATTCTCTAATTATCAATTCACATCAACTGCAATTGTTCATACTGTGATCCCTTTTTCTGTCTGACATCCAACAGATTTGTTTCTTTTTAATCTAAAACATGTCCTGACTCTTTTTTTGCCTTCCAACAACAACTCCGTCAGCCAGCGGTGTGAGGAAATGATGAGACTAATTGTCTCAACGCATCCACGGCCTGTCGTTATTGTCCATTAAAGAAACAAGGAAAATGGTTCCAGTTATTTACACACACACAATCAAAAAAAACCACGGAGCTGCTCTGCTATTTATCTGATCATGATCAATTCAACCACTGGATGATTTGTGTGGGTGAGGGAGCAGCGGGGGTCAGAGCCTGTGAAGATGATACAGTTCATTTCACAACAAGATGTCCAATTCATCCCTGTGTTTGTAATGGTTATGGATATAGATATTGCCATGTAATCTGTTACTGCTATAGCCATAGACTGTATGTAGGAGCTATATTTGATGTTTTGGCTTCACTTTTGGGGAGCTGCCATGTCATCCATTCACATAAAGTCCATAGCTCTAATTTTAATTGCTAAAATGCAGATATTATTCTTCTTCTGGTGATTTTTGCTAACTATAAAGATCTAAACTACCCATAAACTACCTTCTTCTGGGCTTGCAGACAATGGTTCCTGATTTTCTTGTTGCCCAAGAAAACCGGGGATCTGAATTGCAGATCAGATGTGAAATAAACACAGTAGTTTGAAGAGTTTGACATTTCACTTTTCTTTGAAAGCCTCTCAGATCTCAGTGTTACAATGTATATATCTGTGTCTGGTTATTGATGACAATTTAGGCCTTTCATTTCCAGGACTTTTATTTGTCAGTTTGTGTCTGTTTTTGGGATTATTTGTTCAGAATGAGTTTGAAAATGTTCTCTCTACTGGGACCTAGAAAGTGTAACTTCATCTGGATATTATCTGGGTACAAGACATTTTGAAATGACAAGTGTAAATTGGACCTTTGAGTCATGTATTTGGAGAAGTTCCACTGCAGAGTTTTGGTGGCAGCTCCAAATTTCCTGTGACAGCCCCCAGGAGGTCTGTCACCAACTGATCCGTGTTCAGAGTGGATTTACATGTTTTTGCTAACCATAAGGCAGGAGGTGAAACTATGCACAGATAAACCTGACATAGTCAGTCTTGGCCATATGTCTAGTGTGAATCCGCGCCTGTGCACATTATTCAGACTCATACACTGTGGTAATTATGGTGGGAATCTGGCTGGACAACAGCTTGTCGGTAACAGAGACCTATTCAGAGTTCAGACATCCTTCCCAGCAGCCCCGTGGGAGATCCACTAAGAGAGAGAAGAAGAAGAACACGGGGGAGGCTGGGGGGAATGGACACAGGAAGTCATTGCAATCTGCAAAGAGACTGGTTTGACCTCAACGCCCCCCCCCCCCCCCTCACCATGCCCAGAGCCTGACTGGTCACAACAGATGTTAGTGGAGGTGGAGCCTAGGGACAGAAGGGGGTGTAAGATGACAGCTGTACATTGTCTGTCCACGCCAGCCATTGTCTGGAATGGAAGTGGGAAAAAAAAGAGAGGAGGAGGGAGAAGAAAGAGAGGGAATTGTTGATTACTGGTGTTTGAAACTGCATTTTGTGCAACGCCTTGGCAGAAATGCCAATAATGTGATTGAACTAATGGGAGGATGAAGAGAGAGAGCAGAGGGGAAAATAGGAGAATAAAAAGAATGGGAAGAAAGGAGGAAGAGATGGAGAGGCAACAGCTGTTCCTCAAAAATCATAGAATTCAAGGCACTTCAACGACATCAGAAAATCTTGTTCCTATTGCTTGTTGATCATGGAGGGTCAATACTGTTTCAGTCATGTAATAATATAGTTTAAGACATGTTTCACAAAGACATATTAAATACTATCAATGACAGAAGGTTATCACAGTAAATATGTTTTTATTCCTTATTCAGTACACAAGGTTAACATTTTAATCAAGGGATCATCTTTTTTGCATGTTTAGATGAAAACATAAAAACATAATGACATATAACCTTATAGAGGTCAAAATATGAAAATATTTATCAGACATGTTCATTTTCATACACTATTCATAAGAAAAAAGTGGGATTTTTTGAGTGGGCAGAATATAAAGTGGGTTTTTTGGTTGTTTTATTTGTGCGGTTGGCTGGTCAAATAAGCATCTCTTCGACTGGCTGGTCGCTGTAGAAGTAGATTAATACCACAGGGTTCAAAACTGATGAAAACGAAGAACGAATGCAGGATTAACAGAGTAAGAGAGACAGAGACAGATGGACAAGCAAGGGCAGGCATCCTGGATGGTGGACAGCCAAGGCTGACAACTTGATATAGGACATAAAAAAAAACTGCTAGGTCAGGCAAGAAGCCCCAAAGGCGAAGGAGAAAATTCATGACATTCACATCACATCAGCAATATCAATTTACCAAAAAACAGAAAGCAAGGCATAGGGAGAGATAGGGCAAGAAAGGAGAGGCGGAGAAGGAGAGGAGGAATGATGATATTGCTATTGATGCTGGTAGAAACCCAAGTATAGAAACATCTTTTCCAAATGGCTCACTGCTGCAGCCAAGGGAGGGGGAAAAGCCAGCAGGGCTCGTATCGATGCAGCAGAGGTCTGGAGAGATTGAGAATGACACAGCCAGGCTTCTCCCGAGGGGGAAAAAGTGACGAGAGTTGTTCCAAAAATCAGCTGTGCAGACATGAGTTCGTACCAGTGCTGACCAGCAGCACACAATTAAAAAAGAAAAATGACAGCAGCTTTAATAGAGTAAGAAGCTGAGTCACTTTCTCCTTTATAGAATTTACAAAATGAAACTGATGGTGTTGAGAGATGATTGTTTTTTAGGTAATGATTGTAGGCCCAGTGTTCCAAAGTGCAAGTGTGCTGACAACACACAAACAAAGTCACATGCAGAAATGCACAAAAGCCAGCGCGCAAATGAAAAATGAAAGTGAAAGGTGCTTGTAGACACAAATCCACAGAGAATTATCTCTCAACTATGCAGATCCCTACAGCTCTATGGAGTGTTTTGGTGTCTTTCAGCTCACTGTTTTGATTTTGAACTGTTTTCAAGTGTCTCCGCTATATACAAAGTGACTAGCTGATGCAAAGCATAGCGTGTTTAGCAGCTAACACAGTTGTCACCCTCAAGAGATGGTGGAGACCAAAACAGAGCAAATTATATTTTCTTGTGTTTATAGATAGTTGCACGGTCCCCAGGCAACCAAACATTTTGAGGTTTTAGGAATTAGGAACCAAATTCTTATAAACTTAAATTGCCTAAATTTAAGTCTTGCCAAAGACAGATTTGGGCACCACATCTGAAATGGACATTTGACCAGAACAACAAACCTTCAGCTCTTTTATTATTGCCTTTCCAAACCACATGACTAGATGTGCATTTTCTGGTCCGTTATCTCTTTGGCTAAGTTTCCACTTAAAGCCAGCTGACAGCTTTATAATAGCTGAACCAGGAACCGGGATATCTAACCACTCATGTTGTAGCAGAGTACTTGAGATCTGAAAGAATGAAGTGGGTGCAGGCAGTCTGTAGAAATAATAAATCGCCCATCCAACAAGTTCAGTTGACTATAATGGAGTGTAATGAGTTGACAGCACTGTCTGATATAGGTCAGTACTCGTGTCATGCCACTCTGGATTCAGCTGTAAAATCACAAAACTTTTAAGCGTTTTTCATGTCCCAGTGACCACTGAAAGTGAAGTTGTGTTATGGTTGGATAGTTGCATTTGGTAGAAGAGGAACCACACAATACTGGATTTACATATGTGTCTTTGATTTGCTGCAGTAGTTAGTTAGTTATGTTTGATTAACCCAAGATTCTTCAGTTTATATTGAAAGTATTATCATTACTATGCTAAAAAAGCAGTCGCAAAAGTAATTTAAAAATATATATGTTTCTAAGCACCCTAATATTCACTCTCTGTTTTGGTCTCCACCTGCTCATGAGGGAAATATCTGGTATTTTGTCCGTGTGACCATGTGACCCTTGGTGGGTAATCTAGGTTTAGTCTTCTCGCTGGAGAAAGAAAAAAGAAAAACCCTTCTTACTGGGAACCAAAGCCTGCTTTTGTAAAATCCAGGTTGATGAACAATGTAAACCTACAGGCTGTATAACCAAAACAATGAGCTAAAAGAAGCTAAAATATACCACTTAGCTGAGAGAAAGTACAGATTTGGGGGAATTATTCTCTATGGGTTTGTTACTATGGTGACACATTACAGAGTCATTTAACTATTGATATATATGATATAAAAAATATACATCAGAGGTATTGTTTAAGGACAGGATCTCCTTGACTATTTTGTTTCTATTTCTAATCATTTATCCTACTAATGCCAGGATCTCACCCCTGGGAGCCAGTGGTTGACTGCTCTCCATTGTCCTCCATCTGTGGAGGGTCATCACCAGCAGTCAGTGTAGTTTAGAGCAGCATTCTGATGCCAAAACATCTATCCAATAACAGCTGGTCAGTGATCAGTTATTGCTCAGCCACATCCGAAGAAAACTTTCCAGTCAGATACAAGCAGCTTCAGATGTTCTGGCTGCAGATGTTATGCAGGGACTTCACCACAGCTTCAGTCAACTTACTGCTCACACCTCTTCCTGGCATTTTATTGCACACTTTATTGAACCATTATGCCTCTGCCCTGCAAACAAAATAAATCCAGAGAGAGAGAAAGAGCAGTTTTGCAGACTTAGTCTCCCCTGTACTTTTCTGCCTCTCACTCTCTGTCTGCTCGCCTAATGCTGTCCAACGCTGCCCGGTCATAACAGTCAGGTGTTCATTTCTGCCTCAAGTCTAATGCAGGGCAACGATAGCGCATGGATGACATTAAATATTTACAGCTACATCTTCTCCCCCTCTCTAGTCATCTGCTCTCCAATAGTCTGGACAAACAGCCCAGTGGTACACACAGTCTTCATGCGCGCACATACACACGGGAAAGCTTGACCTAACTCATATTGTACACCCATACACGCTTGTCATAACAGTTAACCGTTAATCTGCGCTCACTCGAAACCACACAAATGAAAGTAATTAGGACTCATTATTTTTAACCTTTATTAAAAAGAAAATCCAGGAAATTGCCAGTGTTTATTTTGACAATTGACAAAAAAAAAAACAACAGCAACAAATCTGGTAAGAGGGGCACATAATCAACACCTCATTTCCATTTTCTCACCATTTTCCGATTATATTAGCGGAGCTTTTTACATCACAAAAGCATCTTGTTCACTGTGAACTGAGGCGATCGGGTCTTCTCGCAACAGATATCATAATAAATTTGAGTGCGTAGGAAAATAAAATATGTGATCTTGCCTCAAGTGTTACAAAAAGAATGGTGCCACTGCCATGTCTGTCCATTAAATATGAAGCCAGTTAGGTTAGCTTAGCATAAAGATTGGGTAGCCTGGCTTTGTCAACAGGAAAGAAAACTACCTGTATCTCCAGGAAGGTCAAAAACATTAATGTGGCTCAAGTATAACACATGAAATTACATTAAAAGCATGCTTCAGGAAGTTATGGTCATACCGTTTCCAGAGAGGAAATTTGGCCCAAATGACCTGAACTGTGGCCTGGTGATGCTTTGGTTCTCAGCTGCACGGACACCGTTGTTGCTCCCCAGTCATTCTACTTGCACAATTTGGCGACAGTGACTTCTTCTTCCTCTCCAAAATGAAATTCAAACTGAAGGGTTGCAGGGTCTTTAACGCTTTGGGCGATTTCCAGAGGACATACAGCACGTATCATGGAAGGTATTTTATGAGGGTATATTATGAGATTATAGCGAGCAGTTCAGAGCTGTTTATTGCTGCACAAGGTGACTACTTCAAAGACGATGGCGGACAAATTTAAATCAGGGACGTTTTTTTGCTTATTGTAAGAGCAGTCACGCAACATTTTGATGACACCTTGTACTCCTGACACGAGGAAACAAGTTGGACATCTTTACAGCAGAAACTGACCAGATGAAACATCGGTCAGGCAGGCAACATTTGCCTCTGCTGCAGCATGCAGTGATGAAGAACTCCAAAAGACAGAAAAAAAATGCCAGAACTGCCATTTCTATGAGCCAGACAGGGGTTTAATTGAGTATTTAATAAACAAGAGTTCACTTGCAAATATAAAACAAGCTATTAGGTTAGCTACCTCCTCTTTTTAAGCTAACTTTCTTCTGGCGATGAAACCTTATTTCCAAAATGTCAGCCTACTTGAAAAAAGCCCAGGAAATCTGTTGAAAATGCGTAAACAGGATTACGTGCTGCCTTTCATATAAGCGTGCCAGCAGCATGCTATCAACATACGCAGGCCAACAAACATGATTGTACCCTCTCGTATTCTGAAGAGAGCACGAAGACTCAAACAAGTCAAATCTGTATGCAGCCATCCACGCGAACATATATTTAAACAAAACACACGCACAGACGCACACAGTCCCGAATCCACAGCTTCAGCCCCGCCCATGTACACCCACATCTCGGGGTGCCATTGTGTGCGGCCACTCAAGCAGGTAATTCACTCACAATGAATAAAATGAGATGTAATTATTTTCAAGCAGACACTTGTTGAGCAAGGCTGAATGGGCAGAGAAACATGTGTTGCTCCCGGACTCCATTATTGCCGTGCCGTCGTGCGTTTTACAGTAGCCAGACAGAGGTTAACGCTTGCAATCAAATTGTAACGTTATGCCAGCGCGTGAGTCAGTGTGTGAGTGTGTTTTCGATTGGCTGGCAGAGGAGCGGTTAGTTGGGAGTGTGGTGGAGTTGGAGGTGGTCGGGGGGGGTGAAAAATAAGCCTCTGGCTATCATCACAGGAAATGGCCTCAGACATCCACTTCTCTGTCTCGCTGCCACCCACCCTCCTCTCGCCGTCTATCTCTCACACTGTTGCTATCTTTCTTGTTCATTCGACCTTTTTCTCTTTCTCTGCCTCTTGAGCTTTCTTTCCCTCTCTATCTCCTCCTCTAGCCTTCTTTCCCTTTCCTAAGATAGCTTTCTCATTCACTTTCCATCTCTTGCTCTCCCCACGTCTCTCTGCAGCCATTATCTGTTTTTGCCACTCTTTTTCCCTCCCTTCGACTCCCGTTCTCGTTCTCAATCTCACTCTTTCGACCTCTGATTTTCTCCTTCCCTCTGCGTGTGTCTGTTTTCTTCTTCTTCTCCACATACCCCCTCCTCACTCTTTTTTATCCCCCTATTCTCTCATTTTCTCTGTCTTTATATCGCCTATTCTATCTCGCTCTGCTCCCTCCAGTGTACCAGAACAGGTGGAGGACAAGCTGATAAGTCTCAGTCTGACACTTTCTCACCAGCAGCCATCATTTGCTCTCAGATCCTGTGTTACTTGAAACACACCTTTGCTGTTATCTGTGTGCATATACGTTGGATCAGCCATATCTATGTATATATTTGACTGCATTACAGCCAGGAGAGATATATTCCCCGGCTTTTGAACTGTTCACACAAAGGCAGCTCTGCCTCGCCCGCCACACCAAAGGAGCAATTCCAGTCGATTTCATCAAGCCTTGTCTTGGTAATTTGCATCCTTTTTCTCAGCAGAGCCCTTTTCCTCACCTTTTTCACTCTCTTGGCTTAGTGTCATTCATCTCAAGGCAGTACTCATAATACCCACACATAACACGGAACTCATGTCGCGGGGACATGCACAAGCACACACATCGCACTCTCATATCTCTTATTGCCTTGGCTGGATAAGGTTGAGCAGGAGCAGAGTCAAATCGTTTAACATATTACCGGCTCCCAGGGGTTCCTGTTTATGCCCGCTCACTCCAGAGCAGATGAGTGAGATTCCAGTAGCTGCCGTGCATTAAGCAGATCTCTGCAGCTCCAGAAGGGCCCCCGCGGACCGCCGCGTGCGAATAACGCTCATAGTGCGCGAAACATATTGAAGATATTCACAAATTTAGGCTGCGGAAGTCAGGCAGACACATGCAGACATGCAGATGGCGTGTAAACACATGCACAGCCATGTGCAGGACAGAGACGTATGAGCGGCGATAACAAAGTGAATTAACACAGCACGTTACAGCCCAGTGCCCTGCTGCATAGCTGTGAACATTTAAGCTAAATCCATGTACATAAATGTAAGAGATTAACAGGGTTAAGTCCGTGGCAGTAGAGACTATAAATGGAATTGTTGGTTTTAGTTCCTTGCCAGCAGTGGGTCAAGTGGAAAGCTTGGCCTGAGGATGACGGTCCAGAAAGAGACATGTTGGTTTCTGAATCACAAGCATTTATTATTTTAGGATGTTTCAGGCTCAGCTTGATGCTGTCAGATTTGGCTCAACTCTCCTCACTCTGGGCTCAGGTGTCGTTTTGTCAGCTTAAGCTGAAATTCATCAGCTTTACATGTAGCTTGTTTCAGTATTTAAAACTCTGCCACTTTGCGTCGCCCCATTCATTCAACCTGATGTTGGGTTCATGATTGCTCATAGCAGAGGGGTCCTTTTCGCTTTATTTCGCCCCTGCACATTAGTGCCTTACCTGGGATCTGTCCAGCCAGCATGAGTTTCTGACCCTATATGATCAGTCGGGGCTAGAATGGAATGCATTTTGCACCTGGACTTGTACCACGGGGCACCATTGTTGCGGTCCCTTTAAATATGGATACTGTACTACAACATTGTTATTATTAGCTTACTTATCATCATTGTCATTAATTGAATTAATCATCATTCATCAATGTCACCATGACATGGAACACACACAGCCTCTCTGTACCCTCTCTGTTTCCCTGCTGACTGCTTCAGCTCTCCCTCTGTGTAATACATCTATGAATTTTACACATTTGGCCGCATCCTCATCAGGATTCTTCCTGTTTTTGGCTTGTTTCGCTTTTGCATAATTCAGACTTTTGAAAAAGACAAGATGCGTTTGGGCCCGCCTAATGTCATAGAAAATGAACCCGTGAGTTGCTGCTGCTGTATGGTCTGTTTGTTAGGAATTTAGAAAATCGACATTGAGGTTTATGAATTGAATCTAATATATGCGGCCTCGAGGTGCATCTGCATCAGTTGTCAGTACAGTTGTCATTCTTTCTGTCACTTCTTTTCCATTCACATAATTAGGTAGGTCGCTTACAATGCTAACTATTGCTAGCTAGCTATCTTGCTAGCTATCACTTAGGATGGCATGCATCTCGTGCTCATATAAGACTCGGAGGAATCCACCAACAGTTCTTTGCAATGAGCCTAGATTTGGGGAACTGACATGTTAAAGAAGGGGAAACAGCGGCAGTAGCAGATGCAAAGTCAGAGGATCACTAAAGCCGCTAAGATTTTACCGGCGTCGATCACAAATGGGCCAAATTTCACCTCAGTTCATCCAGTAGGTCGTGATGTCTTCACTCTGTCAGAGCCACTCAAATACGGACTCACTGACTGATACAATCACTTGTGCTGCTGGCTGAGCTTAAAATGACAATTTTCTGCGTTGTTGGGTTTTTGTTTTTTTGTTTTTTTGAGAGGCCTGTTTTTTGAGATGTTACTGATGTAAAAACAAAGCTTGCAGCAGCACCAGGAAGCTCTTACTTGTATCATACTGCTGTTTAATGCAGGTTAGTCCCTAAAATAAAAGGCCTGTCAATCAGATCTGGAGGAACCGCAATCATTCAGTGAGATCATTTTTCAGAAGGAGTTTACTATACCAACACAGCAAAATGTCAGTGATTCCGTACAGTTATTATACAGGATTTTGAAGTGGCACGCACACACATACTGCACTGGGAGGTTTTAATACACCCATGCATAGAGACATACAGTATGAATATGTGCACACACACACACACACACACAGACTGACCTTGTTACAGTAACGAGTCACATTGCTCACCACACTCAAGTCAGCAGTGCGTTCACATGCTCCTCAGTACAACAAGGCCTCTATGCTGCCGCGTCCGTTGGGAGAAGGGGTTCAAAATGTATCCAAAGGGCTCCGGCTGAGACAACAGAGGCCCGTGTTCTCCCGCTGCTGCTGCTGCTGCTGCTGGCCTGGTGGAGGGGAGCACAGGGGCTGCTGATGGAGAAGAGTTTCAGGTTTCAAAAGGATTTTGGATCAGGGCAAATACAAACACAACACAGGGGTGTGCGAGCACGTGGATCTGTGCGATGTGTGTTTATTATAGTGTTTTAAGCAGAATTCAAACTGTTCACAAAGCGCCCAGTATGTGCATATTGTTCATAACCAGGTCATCGGTGCAGCAGCGTGTTCTGTTCTCATCCCCACCTGATCCGACCAGAGCCTGTGTGACAGCACAGCAGCGCACAGTGTGTCTGTGAGTGTGTCTGAACACGTGTGCTTGTGTGTACACAGTATGAAAATGCGTTTATGAGAGTGGGTGGGGGGGTGTCACATGGAGCCGTTATGTCACACACTCAAAGACCCAATTCATCCCATATGTGCTGTGTTATCCAGGTCTCTACACACTGAGCTACAATGGCAGCCCGCTTTTTTTAAAACACCAGCACAATGTGTATCCGTCACGTGGTGAAATCGAGCCCAGTCAGGGGATACCACCCTAGGGAGTAACGGAGGGGGGATTTAAGTTCAGAACCAGGAAGTGTTTCGATGAAAGCAGCAGGGCCTTGGGGGAAGTGTCTCCACCCCTCCTCCTCCATTTTACTTTCCCTGCCAGCTTAAACACATCTGTCCTGGCCTGACCACCAACTCCACTCCCATGCTCTTACAGCTGGAGCCTCAAGCCTCCTTCAAGAACTTAAACAGAAGCGCTGAACTTTGATTTCATCAGAGCTAAATATGATTAGAACACAAACAGATGGACATGTGATTCGTAAAGTGAAGAGGAGTTTACTCTGAGCCTGGTGATATAATGATGTAATGTGCAGAGGTAGAAAAGCACCATGGCAACGACAGACATTAAGTAACTACTTAATTACTAGAAGTAACGGCCTTCACTATTTAAAGATGTGTGATCTAAAATAAAAAGACACATTTTTTACTAGAATCATTTAAATCTAACTTTAATTTTGAAGGCACACCAAGCTTTTTATCACGCATGGGGCGCACCACGATGGACTATATGGCTCTACAGCCACACCATGGATTACAGTGGCCCCACTGTAATCCCATTATTAAATTACCAGATGTTTTACAAACAGAGTTCTCTCTGATTTCCTTTATATTGGCTGTTTCCCCCATCCTCTGATTGAGCTGGTCAAATATTATATTACTACATATTGCTCCCGTAACGTAATATGCATGTATTCATTCATTGTTACTTAGCTTGCTTTGCTATTTATTCTTTATGATACCAAGACTGAGTCAACAGCCAGGCTAGCGGCTGCGCTCTGAGCTGAATGCCAGGTAAACATGCTAACATGCTGACGACAATCATGCTAAAGTGTTGATGTGCAGCAGGTATATTCCCTAGCACGTTGCTTTAGCGTGTTAGCATGCTAGCATTGGCTAATTATCACTAAACTCAGAGAACTGCAAAGCCTGGTTTGTTGTCATTTGGACATAAACACCATTCCGACCTGGTGCAGGACTTGGAAAGTTATTACGATTCTAGGGGGAGATAAAAGTCTGACTGGCCATTTTCTGCCTGTCAGTTTCTAGAGTTTTCCAAGTCTGACTCTTGTCTGTCTCTGCATCTGCATGCATTCTGTGTGCAACATGGTTCCTATTTACCGGTTCTAATAGCGCGTAGTAGTTTGGATTTATCAGATGTGTTTGTATTAGGCATACGATATGATATGAATCTCTGGCACCTTCCATGCTGTCACGCAGAGCGACTGAAGGCAACATGAACTCCTATTTCCAAAATTATGCATGCAGCATGTTGAAAGTGGGACAGGTCTGGCTTTAAGGAGGGCAATTCTACCTTCATATGCTCCACATAAACCCTTCCTTCCAGTCGTAAATATGACTTACAGTGTAACCGCAGTCATGTTCTTTTAGTTGGAGAAAAACTGACACTACGGCAGAAGTGAGCTTCAAAACAGCACACAGGCAGAAGATGATGTGCATGATTATTACAGCAGATGTAGTAAAATGAAAAATGACAACTAAATTAAAAAGTAAGAACATATGGCACTGGAAGAGAGTGAAAAATAAACTACATTGTATTCGCCAGCAGGTGTTGGTTCAGCTCTCCTGCTTTATTATTCATTAAAGGTCACATCTCTGCAGTGCAGGCTACCGCATTTCATGTTGCTCATATGTGCTTAACTTAGAATTACACTATTTCCACCAGTATTTGAAGGCAGCATAATTACTGAAGCGGCGCTGCCCAGTCCCCCACCCCCCATCTACCCTCCGCCCACCCTCTCAGGGTCTTACTGGGAGGGTTGTTAGAGGGCTGGTTGTGTTTTCTTTGTGCGGCTAGGCCTCGCTATCACATTACTGCACACATGCTGATGCAGCAGCTCCCGCAGCCCTCCCCGCCCCAGCACCGTCCCAGCCTCTTTCACCGAGGCCGCCCCACAATGGAGTGAAACAAATTACGATTTCAATTTAAGTAATGCCATATTACAGTTTCCAATCACAAAAATAAGTCGTTACTTTTGTTATCAGCACTTCTAAATATAAGATTAAAGTTGAATTAACCAGGAAATACATCCCGCCCCACCCCCCCTCAGTCGCCCTGATGAATTTTCATAGAATTAGTCACCGTCCCCCTCGCACTTCGCGCTGAGCTCAGATGAGAAATGGCATGAAAAGTTGACTTTGCCCCGAGGAAATATTCTCTCAGCTTTGATTTTATCAAGTAGCACAGAGAGGAAAATTAAGTTGAGTCCCAATTTTAGAGGATAAGAGGATGCAGCTGACAATTTTACAGCAAGGTTGTACAGTGGTGTAAAAATACTTTTCCAACAGAGTAATAAGCAAATTAATATACTACCTTTTGAAAGCATTTCAACAAGTTACATTACCTGACTTATAAATCCTACTCCTCTATGCCAGTTGTTTGCTCGCTCACAGTCAAAATCACCAATTACTCAACTGCCCCTCTTGTCAGCGTTGGGGGGGGGGGGACTGGATTTCATCAGATTTGGCAGCCAGTGGTACTGCAATATGTTTACTCAATAAAATTAGTCAGGTGGGGAAGGGCGCTGAATTTTAAGCTGCCAGTAGGCTTCATCAGAACTGCTCCACTCCTCCACTCCATTAACTTAAAACAGACAAGTCAACTTCAAGTATGGCAGGCTTCTATCTTCTTTCTCTGGCAGTGCAACAGTATACGTTTCTTCCAGGAAAGTAGAAGATTATTGCTTCTCCCACCTTCCTGCAACCTCCAGTGGAGCCTTTGAGCGCAGCATTTTGGAAACACTTGCCGTCTGGACACTGTGTCATACGAACTAGTTATTCTCTACCGTTAGCCAGTGTTTAACCTTTTACAAGTGACAAGCTCCTCCACAACTTTTCCATGTTCTCTGTAAATCCTACCTATAGTATAACAATGCTGATTTGGTACAATGCCGAAACAATTAGTGACAGGAAACACACAAAGATGATGCTAAACACTCCACCACTGCTAAGCTCTCATTTTACACATTACGGCTTGAAAAGTGATTGGACTATTATTAAACCAATCAAACGTTCCAAACTGTAAACAGCTCCAGCCATCGTGTCTCGTCTCAACTGCGCTGATTAGAACAAACTTTCCGTGACACGTTTAACTTTTTCGCTTGTGAAACTTTCACTTGTGATGCAGAACAAAGGAGTGAGAGTGCAGAGGAGGCTGGTAATGTTTTTTTATTCTTGTGTTGTACTTAACGATTATGATGATTTTGATCTTTTTTATTTAATACATCTCATAAAGGAAGAATTTGGGGATGTAAAAATTTTTGAAAAGTGACAATAGATTCCTTTGAGTTGCTTTCACAAAAAGAAAGTACACTCTTCCAGTCCTCCTCTGAACTCTATTGTATCTGTCGTAATAAATGTGAACTAGAAACAATTTTGGATTTGCGACAAGCTGGTTCTTAATATTCCGATTTTATTTGCCACCCTGTGTCGTCGCAGACAGAGAAGAGCTCTTCAGCTGTACAAACGCATCTACCCCTGACCTTTCCACAAGATGATATTGGACAGAAGAGGCAACAGGGTTTGGTTGGGAACTGTAGCTACACTAGTGCCCTATGTAGCACCAGACTGAAGCAAAAGCAAAAGAAAAAGGATCAGTCAGGCTGTTTATTTTTCCTCCCAGCAGAAAAGGCCTTCATTGATGGTTTTGGATACGCTGCCCTTTTGGAGACACAGAGCGGTTTTGACCTGGCCTTTCTTTCCTTTTTCCTCTCTTTCCCTCCCGCTCTCTCACCCAGGAGCTGGAGGGGAGCTTGTAAAGTCAGCAGCCATACGTTGTGTTATAAAAATAATCCAGGTTTTATTGGGATTGCCATGGGAGGGTGGCATGGGAGGGGGGTGAGGGTTAAGTGGTTATACAGCACAATTCACCTCTCTTACCAGAAAGAAGTGTACTGTTATATACTGTACCGACTGCCCCACACACACACTCACACGCTGGGAGACAGAGGAGCTATTGGAAACTGTGATTTCTTGGAGATTGAGCACAAAGGTAGGAGTGTTGACGTGTATGTGCTTTTCCGTGTGCATGTGAAGAGGCAGTATATGTGAATCAGCGTGTGGGGGTATTAACAACATGCTGGTATTTAAACTGCTCGTCCAACAATGGGTCCTAAGTCTCTAACCAGTGCCCACAGTCTGTCTGCTGATGGTACCAGTTCACTCACTTACCCCAGCAGGATGGAGGCACTCCACTGAGTGCCAGGAAATGCTAAATATCTCTAAATGATCCTATGGAGCCGCTTAAAAAAAATGCCATATCTGATTGTAAACGTCTCATTTTGGCTTGTACGGAAGTGTCCGAGAGAGATTTCCAGGAACTTGACAAGCCCTGTCTGCAACAGGGAAGCAGATGTGTCAGGTTGAACTCGGGGAACATCTCAGTCAAGTTGGTTTTGGCTAAAGGTCATCGAATAAATGTGTCTGAGCAAGTTCAAACACTGTCCAAGGCATTTTCAGGGCAATACAATCACAGCTGCGCACTGCCAGGCCCACATGCTGCACTCGGCTTGAAGGACAAAGGGCTCTAGAAGAAATTGATAGATTAGAAAAGGGCACGGTCAGTCATTTGTCTTTTGTTTTCCCTATCAGAGGCCTTCAGTGTTGCCGTGTTGCTGGGGACAACATTATAAAGCATGAAAGATTGCCTAGCTTATAGGCATTTATGGCAAGTGTAAGTATTTCGACTGTTTTTCACGGCTGAGCGAGTTGCCCTTTAGGATTGCAAAGATGGCTCGGGGAGGCATTCCTACACCCAGGCTCCAGAGAATGCAAGATGCGGCATAAGGCGGGGGGGGGCTTTGGCAGGCAGATAGAAGCTCAGTGTCTGTCCGTCATTGTCCAGACGTCTGAGGGGCCACCCGGGGTCACAGCAGCGGAAAATGCCCACGGTGGGACGGGCAAGGGTGTGCGAGGTGGTACCGGCTGTCTCTAGAATTCAAACACCGTCAGCCCTTCACATCTGTCTCCTCCCTAACAAGATGAACCTGTAAAATTAGCCCGCTGAAATGGGTAGTAGTTACGGCGGCAGAGGGAGTGCCGCGACAGGGATATTTGTCAAGAATTGGATTAAAGCAGATGGCTTTCTGAAACCTCAAACCAGTGTGATTAGATTTTCACCGTTGTTCACTGATTGAAGGATGATTGAATTAGATGACACTGGGGCAGAAAAATACAGACAAAAAACAAGCTCAGTTTGAGCAATGTGTCAGGACTGTAATCCTCACTGATGCTCGCACATGGGTGCCTTTCGCTGGCCACTGTCCTCTGTGATCAAGAATATGACTAGGTGCCAGCATCTGAGTGATGTACACGTCTCATTTCATTTCATTCGCAGTTGTTGCATTCAGGTGTTTTAGTCCCCCCAGGGTTGGAAACATTGGCCTGTTGGTCTGTGGTTTGTTCCAGACTCATGGACATTCTCTGGCGCCACAGTGTGATTGCAATATTACTTTTTACGTGAAATATCGCAACAATTAACTGGAAAACAGACCAATTATGAGCATGTCAACTAGCTATTATCTCAAGTATAGCTAATGCACCGGTCATTAATGTCATTAGTTACTATATTTATTGTTATATTTGACAAAGAAACAACATACTAAAAGGGAAATCTACAATCATGTTTGATTCACAAACTTTCTACAGTTTGTTTTATTCGCAGATGTGAATTGCTCTTCCACTTTCTTTGTGAATTGCATTGCGGGAGAATAGAGGCTGTCAACAGCAGACTCAAAAATCAGGGGGGGGTTTTAGTCTGAATACCGACTGTTGGGTGCATGCTTAATTTTGTCACTTTTCCAGTGTCACACTGCATAATCAAAGCTTAGATTTAGTATGTATTATGAATTTGGGACACGGCTTTAGTCTTGTTAAATCATGCATTCAATGTGGAATCTACCCATGGATAAAAAATGCACAGTCACAGAAACACATTCTCTGCGCTGGAGCTGGAAGAGCTCGCTGCATTCAACATTCGCGGCAGCTTTCTCCAAGCAAACAAGTGGACGCGACTGATGTGCATTCATAGCCAACCACCAACAAGCCTGAGGCAGAAAATGGCCTTTTAAAAAAAAAAAATGGTTCCATTTTGTTAAAACAAGGATTGTTTTTATTCAGACGCTGGGCGAACTTTTGGCATCCCAAATGATAGTATCAAAATGCAAGCAGAACCGGAGCTTAGTCCTGTGTATCTTCCTGCAAAAGAACAGTACAGTGTGGGAGTTAGGCTGCCCATGTACTAGTTCTCTCCTGTTTGCCTGCGTGTTTGCATATGCAGAGCTGCCGTAGAAGATTCATCAGGCAAGACTTTGCAGCAAGCAGAGTGATGGAGGTAAGGGGAAGTGAGGGCGCTTGCTGCTGTTTATTACAGTAAGCCAGCTAGGGGCCAGGGGCGCAGCAGAAGATGGAGAGGGGGAGAGAGATGCAGGGGTCCCAGGGGCCCAAAACCTGCCTCCCTCAGCAGTTTTTCCCTCTACGCTGACAGGCGGCACACTCTCGCTTGGGGACCTTTATGGTTTCCAGAGGAATTTAATAACCTCCTGAAAGTATTCCTCGTTACTTAAGACAGAAAATGAGTATGATGTTATCCCATCAAGAGAGAAAATACAGCACAGAGGCAATCTATGCAGATATCCAAATTCAGCAGAGATCTAGCTCTGATTTATAGACCTGGAAAGAAGCTTTGGGCTGAACCAGTGGTTTATCTCCGTCATCTAGCTGATCTATCACCCCGACTTTTAAGAAAATTAAGCTCCTTTGTTGTGTGAGGAAAAACTCACTCTTGAACTGAACTACCTTGCTTTAATGAAAGCTCCATTCTTGCCTTTCTAATCAACCCCACAATTTCAACTGCAGGTCAGATCAAAAAGATGAGGAATGTTTATGAAGCGGTAATGAAAAGCAATTCTTGGACCATTTTTTTTCCTCCCTGAAAATGCTCTGATTAAAACCTCGCTTGTCGCTTCCTATCGCCCTTTAATGAATATACAAGTTGAATAGAAGGATGTTCCGTTGAGCTGTAATTTCCGTCTTCCATCGGGGGAAAGGAGGGAGCTACTCATCATATGGGGCATGCTTTAATACACTCATCTCAATAGATATTAACCACCAGGCAATTGCAGAGGCAATGAAACATTTGGGCCATTCATTTCAGATGAAGACAGGAGATTTCTCCACTTCGTTCCACAAATGTTTACCCATGAAATTGCAATGAGATGAAATGTGACAGATCAGCAGCGGCTGAAAGCGGTTTTCTGTCAAAAAGCTAACGTTGCGTAAAGACCTTTAGATTGATTATGACAACTTCGGTTCTCTGCCGTTTAGAATCAAACTGCCACTTTAAAACATTCATTACTTTTCATTTCAATCACTGTACAATCCAGCAGACAATCCAGTATCCTAATTCTGTTATTATGGTCAATTCTATCGACTTTAATTGGGCTGATATCTGTCAAGTACAGAATATGATATATATCTATTAGAGAAACGTTGACTATCTGGGGACAAATTGTTTTAATCAAGATATTACAGGCTCTGAATGAAGGCTTTGCTTCTTCAGCATCTTCCGCAAGTGACAACAGACCTATGCACAAATTAACGCATTTTAACGCCCACCTGTGACACTGAAAAAGCTGTGATTTCACTGAGCTATATAAAACTCAGACAGACAATGAAAGGTAACATGAGGTAAATGAGGTAATCGCTCAGAATAACTGTTTCCCAACTCTGTCCGCTCCCCAGTATAAATCTCAGCCAAAGTAAACCCAAAGTCTCACTGCGATGGAAAAGTCCAAACAGAGCAAACGGAGATGAGCGATGCAAGGAGAGCAGAGGCTCATGGGAGGTGACCTGTGCTCTGCCTCGTAATGAGACTTTACCCCACTTTCTCACCACCTGGCCTGTTTTCTACATTTGCCAGACATGTGCTAAATAATGTTCCTGTTGCTGCCCGTTACTCCTTCAACCTTGGTATCAGCAGTTTCGTCACCTGACTCCTTGAAAAGGTACAAAACACTGGTTTTGCATTTAGAGTCCACCAGTTGAGGATACATGAAAGCATTTTTTGTCCTGCCTTGAAGCTGAGGCTCTTTAGGGTTTAGTTCCCATCAATACAAGCCAAATCTCTTTCTCTGTTGTTGCCGGGGAAGATTGACCTGAATTGTGAATCACTCGAGTTAATCCCTCCTACGTTTACTATATGAAGCGCTGGATTTCCCGAGCCAGCCTCATAGAGACCGTCCTGGAAGCAAACGGTGTGGATTAAGCCGCATTCTGCATCAGGTTGATGTCTGCTCCAACGCTGCAGACGCTTCATGTCTTTATTTTGAATCCGTCCTGTTGCTAAATTAAACTGTGGCAGGGAACAGGAAGATTCAAGTGTCACAGCAGCAGAAGAACAGATTAGATAGATACTCACCAAGTCTAAGTGTAATGAGGCGAATTCAGTCACGAATAAAGTGGGGAAACAATGGAGTTGTGATAAAAGGTTAGATAGAAAAACTGCATTTGAGAGAATGAAATTGGGTGTTGCATTAAGTGGCTTGTGACTACAGATACCAGCGTAAGCAGCTTACAATGCAGTTAGCTCTAGGGCTGCCCCTCAGTACTCACCAACGAGAGGAGCCTTAACCAAGTTTCCATTAGTTGGTTAGTCACACATCAATCAGGAGCTGCAGCTTGACATTGTTGTGAGCCAAGATGAAAGTACTGGGGAGAAAGTTACAAAACTTGTAACTTCAAGACTCTACCGTCTGCTGACAGTAGCTGGTAGCTAGTTAGCTCAGTTAGCCATGCAACTAACCAAAAAAAGTGTTGGTATTGGCACACTAGCTAAAACTTTGGATCACCGTCAGGAGTCGGTTTTGCAGGAGGGAACATTGCTGGAACGGGCACCCAGGGACAGGCAGGTGGGCGACTGGACTGGGACCAGACACAGCCTACGATATCGACCAGGGCTAGTTTGACGACAGGGAATACAGAAATGCAAAACCTACCCGTAATCTGGCTCCAGAAGCCAACAAGAAAAGTTTATTTCAGTCGGGGACAGGAGAGTTGGAAGTCATTTATTTCCACGTTTTGAACAATATCAAAGTGAGGCAACGAGTCAGGTAACCATAGTTATTTCACTTGTAGCAGCAACAGTGTGTAAAGGTTGTGTCTGATATACCATGACAGTGATGCACAAAGTCCGACTTGCAGAAAAGACTTGGTCCAATACATGCTTTAGTCTGCTTAAGAACACTGTCAGAGTCAGAAAGCAGCAGAGACAATAGATCTGCACGTGTGGAGCAGGGAACTGATGGGCCCTGAGAGCTTCATGTTAGGGTTGGAGGTGTTGTCTGTGATGACCAGGGGTTTGGCCATCACCTTCCTCTTTCTATGGAATCTAGAACCATCCTGCTGAGGTGCTACTGCCTCTGCAGACCACTGCCTGCAAGACAGCAGATGACACCACAGAGCCATAGAGGAGTGTCTGGTGTCCAATGGACCTGGGGTGATATCAGGCCGAACCACTTTCACACAGGAAAGTGGACCCCAGTGAGGTCTATTTGCGGTGGGAAAGCAAAGAAAGCTGACCAGAAGACTGTGTGAGGGTAGAAAGGATTTTAACACAAATAGTGCAGATCATAAATTCTTAAGAAAGTCATCTTCTGATCTGTATGAGCGATACAAAGCTTGTATTCAGTCATTGTTTTATGACCACGGTAACATGTAAACGTATCAGTATGTTGGGATTAACAGACATCACGAGGAGAAGAGGAGTTAAACCAGACGGCTGCTTGGCTTGTGTCCAGACATATCCGCCAGCAGCTCCACTTTGTTCCAAGTCTGGAGGCACCACTGACCAAAGTCTTGCATCAGCATTCACCCTCTTCTCCATCGCTGATGCATCCGACTATGCCTGAGTCGCGCGAAAATGTTTGTCTCCTGTGTTGTAGCTGAAGTCTGACGTGTGGCGGAGGAGAAGAATCGGAGCGGAGACGGTGCCACAAACAGGGTGAGGCAGTCAATGGAGCCTCATTTATCCCTACAGAGGGGTTAACTCACTGCAGTCTAAGGTGCACGCACTAAAGAAACCTGTGATTTATTAAAAGGCTTTATAATCTTAAGATGATCTATTGAAGCTCTTCTCAAGTAAAAAAGCTGCATCTTTTTAGCGTCTCATATTAATTCCGGAAAAAAAAGAAAAACACATGCTACTGGAATCCTGTAATTACTCGCATATCCTTGTTATTGTTTATCAGATGCCGTGAAAAACAGAGTAAGCGAGAGCTCCGAGCTGCTGACTCGCTATCAGCCGTTATCTTCGCCGCTCTGTCAGCCATTAGCCTATAATTTATGCTTTCACACTCTCAAGGCCTTATGCTCAAAGCAACGGCTTTGCTGTATGCGGGAAAGTTTTCGCTTTCAGTCTGTTGACGGCTGTACATCGACTGATAAACAGAAACGCTGACAAATTGAGTGCTCCTTCACGCCCACTGCAGGTGTTCGAACAAAAATTTTTTTAAAAAAAGGCAACAACAAAAAAAAAAAAGAAGCTCCCATCGGAGGGGAGGTGTGAATTAAACTCCGGCGCAGTTTGGCACGAAACGTGATGCATTTTTAAAGCTTAGACAAAAAGACAGACTGCCGATGTGCTCTCCTGATAGACAGTTCAAACACACACTCCTGACCATTGAACTCAAAAATACAAAGTCTGAGAAAGGCTCTGATGGTGATGTATGATTGAGAAACAGATGCTGGAGTTGCTTCTTGGACACATTTTAAAGATTTCAAGCGTAGCAGAAAGGCTGCGAAATTGTCCGATCAGCGCCATGGATTTCTTAAGTAAGATCTGAATGGCTTTCATGGGCCTAGAGGCCATGAAACTGGCTCAGCATATGTGAAACTGAGTAAGAGAATGAGTAAAAACACCATATAAAGTTTGTTTTGGAATAGTGCAACTCTTATTTATTCCACGCCGGCCGCTGAATCGGCAGCGCAGCTCATCAATAACAAATTGAACTTGAGGTCAGCCGTGGAACTTCACACATGACTGATTCTTCACATAATACACCAGAAGTCTATTTTATCCAACCTGGGGTGCAAATAATCCCTGCAAATTAATTTTCATCATATTCTTTCATTATGAAGTGTTATTGACTGGGATAGATGCTGAAAACATCGGGGGGAAGGTCAAGGTCTCCTTATGTCTTGTTTTTAAAATGATTTCTTTTTATTTAAATTCCTAGAAGGCCGTATTCATCGCACGGAGGAAGACTCTCGAGCATCCGCATCCTCCCGGCAGTGTCTGGCGATGTGGCCCGCGCCGCCTTTCCTTTTCATCACTGAGCTGTTTTTAACACGCTGCGGAGTCCGACTCCAAATTAGTGTCCTAAATCCAAACTCATTAAGTCTCAAACCAAACAAATCTGTGCCAGAGCGTCTGCAACCTGATGTGTGTTTGAGATTATGGGCATTATAATTCATGCCTTGTTTATTTGGTAATCTGTCTGTGTGCGGATTTGGGCAACTATCTTCACAGCGTTTCCGTCAGGCGGCATGGAAATTCAGACGGCGCAGGCAGTTTCGCATCAGGCGGGGCTAAGACGTGCACGACACAGACGGCGCAGAACAGCAGTTACAGAGTGCTGCACGTCTGCATGTGTGCAGCATAAAGGAACAGATACGCAGCTGAAGATTACCGTCTCGGTATATTGATTTGTGCTTGTTAAAAGCCCCCATCAGTACTTACACTCAGGCCAAAATAATTTGCAATATTTTCTGTGCTAATCCATTCAGATTATCTAATATTTGCCCTCTGCGCACTTAATCTTTGGATCATAATCCCATGTCTTGTGCGTTTCATTTCATGTTTTTGTCCTCACAGCTCAGGATTATTAATCTTAACATCAGACATTTAACCCTCTTCTGTAGATACATTTATAACAAGAGCAGGAAGGCAGGTCCTGATCAAAGAACGGGCACTGAAAATAGGATGCTGCTGCTCATTCGCTGTACGGTTGGTGTACCAAGAGCCTGACATTATTCATCTATTCTTAATGTTTAAAAAAAGTCCACCTTAAATCGGCAAGTATTGAGTTGAGCCTGATGGGAGGCCTCCCAGCGTGCACTGGGGGCAACAAAATGATGGACAAAAGTCTCATTTCATATGTGTTCCTGCATTGTTGTTGCAGTTATTGTGCAACATTAAGCTCTCTGCTGTGCCCACAATGCTAATGCTGTCATGCAGTTTGCTATTAAAGGGGAATTCCGCTGATTTTACACATTACATTTGTCAACAAGTCACAAGGAGTGGGCCGCTCTGTGAAAACAGTTGTCTCGTGTCTTCTGAGGAGCTCCTCAAAGTCTGAAAACAGAATTTAAAGAGAAAACTTGAACTACTAAGTGAACATGAAAACATGGACAGCCCCCAGCAAACTGATGTTTGTGTGGTAAGACTCTGAACTTGACACGCATCTCCTGACACCCAGAGGAAGCACAAATCAATTGAATAAAAAAAAACAACTTGTTATGGTCTTGAGTTTCTGTTTCTGCTCGTCTCCTGTTTTATTTTGAAGGTCTTCCTCTTGTGTCTGCGTCCTTGCTTCCTGTTCCTGCCTGTTTCATTATTACTTATGTTGACTGGTTCATTAGTTTCACCTGTGTCTTGGTAGCCTCCGCTCCTCAGTGTGTAGATAGTGTTTGTCACTGCCTTTGTTCCCAGCTTCTACCAGTTGTATGGATTCTGAATTTTGCCAACTCCCTCTGTTCCTCTGGTCTGACTCTTGGTTTTCACCCTGCCTGCCTCGGCCCACCTGTAAGCCCTCACCTTGATTTTCTCAATTAAACCCATTAGGTCCCTCTACTCCGCATCCATCTGCTTGCATTTGAGTCCAACTCCTTGTGTTTTCCTGTTCCCTGCTGAGAACAGTGGACTGCTATGCAACAAAAAACACTATTGTGCTGTATCCTGACAAATGTAGGATGCATAATTGTAGTCATTATGGCAGTCATTATATTTCAGCCTCTGCTGCTTTGAGTTAAACAGTTTTTGGGGCGTTTGTCTCATGTGAGTCCACCAATTTAATGATAGCGCTGAACGAAATCACTGGTGTCTCTCTTTACATGTGATCCAAGAAAGCAACTTGAGCAACATGTCCATGATCGCTCCCCGGTTTGACTGCGTATGGAGTGACTGTGGTTGAAGAGTAGAGTGGACATTAACCTCAGAGTTGATGGGAGAGGGATGGCCTGGCTCTTCATGTTGTCCTTACTGAGGACGATGAACTTGTCTTGTTTATCGCGACATGATCGTGTGACAACATAATCCTTCACGCTTAGAATTAAAACGAGATCCCCTGCAGGCATGTTTTATGAAATGAAATATGAGAAAAGAAATTCTCAACTTCCATAACTTGTGATTTGCATACTGGCCCGTGATTGGCTTCTGTTTGGTTGTGATGTCACAATCCTGTCCATATGTGCATGTGTCAAACTCAGATGTAGGATAAGCGGGCAAGTGAATCTCCAATATCAAATTAAAGATAACCCAATATATACATATGTCTGAGAGGAGGCAGGCTTTGAGATAAAATATATATCATGTTTTGAAAAAAAAAAACATATTTTTGTTATGAAATAAACGCATAGATCCAGGTAAAGATGATGCTTTCAACTACAAATCATCGTTTATACAGTTTCATAAGACAAAAACAAAATAAATCAAATCAAATACCAGGAGTTACGATGGAGCTTTAGTTATTTAAAGCTCCATCTGAAAGCAGAAACAACACAGAGCAGGTTTTGGACCTGGTGCCTGGCTCACTGACAGGAAGTGATGAAGAACCAGATCCACCAGTCCAACAATGGCCCCTTTAACAACCAGGCCACCCTGTTCCACCCCAGCCCGTTAAAAGAGACCTCTGAGTGTCTCAGGTCAGACCCCAGGTTGGGAGGCACTTTGCCAAAACGGGCCCTCGCTTTCCTCAACAATGAAACTGTCTTAATCAAGCAGTGTAATGGCTGCCGGGGGCCCCACTGGTCTGTGTCGGGGCCCTTGTTCGGAGAGGCTAATGGGCGGAGACCTGTTAGTGTGCCTTTTTTGAAATCCTCCCCGGTCCCTGCTGTGATGCGTACTGCAGAAGTAGGTTGGGGGGGCGCACACACGCTGCAGCGCCACGCACCACACACACACACACACACACACACACACATCATTTCCAGTGGAGATTGGCACAGAGACGCAGCGCCACGACCACTCCGCTATGTCTGCCTGGTACGGACTGCTGAAACTTCTGCGCAGAGAGGCGGATAGATCCATCTAGCTCGTCCCAGATAGCGGATTAAATTCACGCTTTCTTTTCTTTCTTTCCTCCCCTCTCTCTCTGTTTCTCCTCCTCCTCCTCCTCCTCCGGTTTCGTGTTACAAAGCCTTCGGAGGGAGTTGCGCGGAGAGCCCAGTTCCTCTGTGTAGAAACTGAATGACAGGATCATATGGCTCGGTTTGCCTTGTAGTCCAAACATTTCAACATTTAAAAGAAAAAAAAAAAGCGACACAGGCAGTGAGAAGAGAGGAGAGCGAAGCCGTGGGCGAATCCATCTGTAACTGGTGAGGATGTGGAATAATTTATAACTCCCAATTCAAAAACAAATCCGAGATAGCGGAGAGAGAGAGCGGAGAGGGAGAAACGGATACTGGATCTGTCGTCGGAGGGAGACGGAGAGGAAAGCGCAGGACGCGTTCGCCGTGATCATCAGCACCTTCACCCCAACCCCAGTCACAATCAGAAGGTAAGTTTGCAGCCGTTATTTGTCGTAATGTCGGTGGCGCGGTCGGATTAAAAGTAGACGAAGGAAGCTGAGGTAGAAAACATCCAACTGTTGCCATGAAGCTCCATTTCCCCCTTTCCCTCCCTACCTTTTGTTTGGAATTAGGACGAATGTCTGATCGGGATCACAGAGGGGTTTTATGTTGTCTGTTCCGGAGGCTCGGTGCGATGCAACTTTATCTCCATTCCGCGCAGTGTAAACACGGCGCACTGCGGTCAGGAGCAGTTGGAAGGGAATCAACTCCGGGCTCTCACTGTGTATCACTGTATACCTCCAGTGTGCACGCTCACAGTCGCAGCGACGAAGCCACAGCTTCAGTCAGTTGGACTGTATCACCCTCATCGTACACTGTGATGTGCCACGAGTGTTCCCAATGCAGGGAGATGTGGTCCAGTTTATTCTTTGTCTGATACCTCCCAAGTGTGGAGTGTCCGTGGAGCCCTGGAGTGAACTTTGGGGACCCTTTATTGCTCTGTAGTGTTTTGCATCATCTGTGGCGTGAATATAACAACCCCTGTAACGTTCCCAACTTACTTTGTGACCTCTGCTGGCTGCCTGAGCGGACACTCCTGGTAGCTGGCTGAGATGTTGTGGCAGAAAGTGCTCCTGGAGATCACGACCCTTCACGCTTGACAGCATCCCACCGAAAACACATCAGGGTTTTTTGACGGTTCATCTCCACATGGTGGTTATAGACGTCACATATGACAGCCCCCCCACCTCCTCTGCCCATCGGCTATCCACTTCCACTGCCATAAAAGCTATGAGTCCTTTTGAATTGCTGCCTCTATTTCCCGCTTGCTCAGCTGACACTCAGAAATTAAGCTCTTCTGGTGACAATAATCCACTGACTTGAGATATTACTTTGGAGTGCTTTTTCCCCTTATTCCCCTCCTGATTTTTTTTTTTTACCCTTTAATGAAGTAAGTATTAGCTTCAGTTGAGTGATTATTGTAATTACTGAGGGGGGCAGGCGTCCACTCTGGACAGTGAGTAAGGATTTGTGTAAAAAGGTGGTGGTTTAGGAGGCGGAGGCGGAGGAGTGGGGGGTCTGCCTGGTTTTTCCTTGTCTTTTTTTTTGGTTTTTTACAAGCTGGATGGTGCCACTGCCAGTTAACTAACAGACAGTTTGCTGGTGGGGGCGGTTGAGGGGGGTACGGGCCTTTTAAAATAAAGACAGTAAGGTTTGTGGGCGGAAGTAAGTGGAGTGTTATTGCCTCGCGGGATGGACGAGGTAGGGAGGACGACTTTATACGCGTGTTATTCTGCTTCGGGATCCACCCTCCGCTTTGACGTTTTCTCCTAAGTTTGCCATAATATCATCCGGTTGCTCTGCGTGTTTGTGTGTTTGTGCATTGCCACCGTGTCATTTGCAAAGATTAATGAAAGCGATACACTGGCAGGAGTCAGCGTAGAGCCGCGGGTTGACATATGCGGCGTGGAGATGGAGCCGAGGATAATCCGTCCAAAATTCACTTTACTGACCTTTATTTTAATATGCGAGATCAAGTTCGTGTGATTATATACAAGACTTGGGCAAGTTAGGAGGAGATATGATTGCTTGCTGAAGCTTTTCCTCCAGACATCTGCATTATTCCCTGGAAAAAGAAGCTTTGAAAATCCAGTTTTATCCAGGACAGTTGCAACAAAGACACACACGCACATGCACACACACACACACACACACTCTGCAGCCCTCTAGCCCCAGATGTTAATGCCTCCATTGAGAGAGCCACAGGACTCCTGCCGACTCGATCTCTTCATTGTCGGACAGACAATGGACTCCACATCCTGACCGCCAGCCTCCTTCCCATCTTCCCTCGCACACTCCTCATGCTGCTCACACACGCGCAATTAAACAGCCGTGCAGACAAAGGACCACAAGAGCATCTACGCAAACAGGCATGGTTCTACAGTCGCGCACGTGTGTGTGTGTGTGTAGCGTCGGGCTGTTACTGTGACAGTTTCAGCGAATGTTTTTTGATATTCTGTTGAGGCGTCTGTGTTCAAGTTGGACAGATGTGGAACCTCTTTGAACATCTATCTGTTACTCACAGCATGTGTGTTTATTGTGTGTGCTCATGTCCCCCCTGGGTGTTGCGTCATTCATGTGTCACTGCCACCGTCACGATAAAGCTGAATCCAACTTTCATGATGCGTTCATTTGTCAGTGATTCTCCCCATCCGCTGATGAATTGTTCTGCCTGGGAAGTGTCAGAAAATCAAGAAAAACGCCTTTCAAAGTTTCTGAAATCCCAAGGTGACGTCTTCAGATGTTTTGTTTTGTCGTTGTCGCAGTCTTAAAAACTACAGATGTTAAATTTCCCATCATATGAAACAAAAAAAAACAGCATTTTAAAAGCTTTTTAAAAATGTTTTATTAAAATGTGACTCATCTGATTGCTGATTAACGTTCTGATCAGTCAGTTAATCAACCGATCACTGCAGCCGTACTCTCCGTCCCCTAGTTCGTGCGTGAGTGCACGTGTGGCCTAAACTGTGTGTTTTGACACCAACGGGCCGACATTGCATCATAGCTGTTACATCGTCACTGCACCAGATGTCTCCTGTCCGCTGTTTGTGCGCGCGCGAGTGTGTGTTTAATCGTCGCGTCTGTGTCACGTGCATCACGGAGGCGCAACAGCTCCAGCGGCCCACATGGCGAGCAGCTGAATGCACGGTAACCTCCCGTGATAACAGGATGATTTTTGATAATGGAGCTCAGAAGCTTTGCATACAGGGACACACACACAGATCATTCAGTCTGGGCTCACGCTGTTCATGCTATGGTGCTGTGAGAGCGTATGGATCTGAATTCACTGACAATAATGTATTTTCGATGGTGGTGGAGGCTTTTTTTTTGTATCCACATCCTCTTCTGAGCAACAGTTGATGTGCCAGCTTCCCACAGGAGGCTTTTTTCACTCCACCAACGATTTAATTCCTTGCGCTATCTGCCTTTCTTGTCTTTCAAAACTTGAAACAAAACAGATTTGCTTTTGTTTCGGCTGTTCCAAACCGGCCTGTGTTTCCTGCTGAGCTGAAGGGAGTTCGCATCTCCGGCCGTGCCCTCTGTGTTCTGCTGCTGCATGAACAGAATCACCCAGACTCTGGGGTTTTTTTTGATGCTTCACAGTGTGTGCGTGTTTAAACGTGTGTTGTGTTGAACAGAGATATGGTTCATGGCAGGCCAGATGCAAGGTCTGGAGAGGAGAAGCAGATGGGTTGTGTGTGTGTGTGTGTATGTGTATCTGTGCTGGAGGGGAACAGCAGGAGGCGGGGCTGGGCTGGACATGCTGATGTTTAGAGAAGAAGGAAGGGAAGGGGCTTGTTTACAAGACCATCATGGTAAATGGGCTTTGGCAGGGTGCAGGGTCAAAGTGATACAAACCTTATGTTTTTGTGCTTTCATTGTGCGTGTGCATGCATTATTATTGCTGTTATTACCAAGGACCCTCTTGGCTATAATGTGTGTGTGCAGGCGTGTGTGTCATGAGAAGGTGTGATATGTGCACAGCTGTGGACCCAAAATGACACACTAACACTAGCTCGCCAAATCACACTCACCAAAAACCCACATTAAGGATTTTTATATGTTAGCAAGTCACTGGTGCAGTCAGAGATGACGACAACGGTGGCGTCGTTTGTTTTTCTTTCATTTTTGTCAGTATTACGACCAGCGACCACAAACCTTGTTGCTCTTTTATTTGTTGTCTGAAGATCGGCAAAAGAAAAATGCAGATGAAAATCCACTGCTGTGATGCAATTACAAGAAGTTGGTACATGGAGACGAGCTGTCAGAAGACCGTCTACCATTGCAGAAGAAGATGGTGATGCAATTGAAAGAGCGCCGGTCGAAGCTCAGATGCTGCAAAACAACATGGAAAACATGAAGGAAATGTTTGTTCATTTCATTTATCAGCGTGAGGAGGGTTACGTCAGATCTGTGTGGAGACTTTTGTGCACAGCAGAAACCAGAATCATCTTCTTTTCTCGGGGCAAAAACAGCTGATCACGCATGTGAGTTCAATATTTGCCACGTAAGAACTCGTTCAGAGCTCCCATGAAGCGCATTAACTCTTTAAATTCTCTTCTGAGACAATTTTTGTTGTTTCCATTAAACTCTTCTTAAACAATATTTCAACGTGAGTCTAAAAATACATTGATGGGAACTCAGCTACTGACCGTTCTCCCCTTCCGCCATCTGCTACTTTTAAAAAGTTTCATCTTCGCCAGAAAACCAACACCCTGTAGTTCTCCTGTGCCCCAAAGCAGTACTTCTTTGTGCTGTAAACCAGTCCAGGAGGAAATCTGCACTGGCCAACATGGCTCAACGCACTACAATAGAAGAAAATGGACAAAACACAAGAACAAGCAAATCATGAGCCGTTTTAAGCACATAGACGGCATGAGTCCACTGCAAATTGAAAAAGGCTCTGAGTGAAACACAACACAAAGAAAACTGAAGAAGACACCTGATTGGCTGAAGTTGTTTGACTGAGATACTAGAGATGTTTGCTGCTAATTCCCAGCATGTTATTCACTAGCTTTTAGTGCCCCCACTGTATACTGTGTAGTATTTATGTTAGCACACTGGTTTTGCAGGTAGCATACCAAAAATTAAGATACTTAAGAACGTATTACTAAAGAAAGGATACCATACATGCATCAAAGGACATCTATCTTCGTAGTGTCACTGCTAATTAAACCTCTTAAAGACAAAGTAAACTGTTTTTTTTTCCCTGTGATTTTCTTTTTCCAATCTGTTCCTGGAGCTGTCTCTCCACCTCCTGCAATTTATTGTAATATTTCACAGCTGTGAGCAACACCTCTGTTTTCTTTGTGGGACAACAGTTTCCATCAGCGGCACGCTCGAAAATCAAGTGTTTTTTCAGCAGACATAATAGACTCTACGTTGTCACGCGTCCACATGCTCGGAAGCCTGCTCAGAATCAGTGTGCAAGTGCGACGCAGCTCCTGACTTGCAGATTCTCCGTGTTGGACTTTGTTCTCGGTGTTTGCCGCATGTTTATGTTTATGTCTGTGTACGGCGTTCCCTTGTTTGCGTATATTTATGTGCAGCGCGAATTGATTTTTATCTAATGGCACATGTTTATTGCGTCGATGATATTTGATGCCGTTTTCTTTATTTGCGGTGTTGAGTTGCTTTCGGCTCATTTGTTTACAGAATGTTTCTAATGTCTCAAATGTCACGCAGCTATAATTCATTGATGTTAAAATGCTACAGAAGACATTAATAATATAGAACACAAGCTGGTCATAAGCTGAAGCACACACACACACACACACACACACACACAATGCACAACCTCCAGCTCCCTCTCAGTGGCTTTAAGGCCTGTTGAGAAGTTTCCATCAGGCAGTGAAGATGGATCCAAAGGGCTTTGGCAGCAGCTGTGATTGCAGTTGTTCCGAGACGAGAAGCTTTTGCTCTTCTGCAACTTAGCCCTTCCCTTTGAGCTCTCTCTCTCTCTCTCTCTCTCTCTCATCATCTGTCTCTCTCCCACTTGCGCACACATATTTTATTTTTCCTCCTTCTCACTCGTTTCGGGCTCAATTCGAGTAGCATAATGAGGTCATTTTTGCATAGCCAACGTGTAAGCACTTAGCTCTTCTATAGCTCCACTTTAATTGAACAGACAAGTGCATTTTTAGCCTATTGTGAATGAAAACTATACTTGTATGGATGAGAGCGGCGTAATTCTGTTTGTAGCTCTAACAGTAGTACCAGAAAGCTGAATGTTTCTTTCTCTCAGATCAATAGAGTTACATTAAATAAAGTCTCATTGGCGTTAAAGTCAAAAATTAACATTATAGACAAAAAAGCAATACCCTCAGAATATAGAGCGCAAGGTAGAAATAAATATTTGTCACTCCCTATGAATGATGCAGCCCCCCTTTGGGGCAATCAATAAATAAATAAGCCCTGAGGGAGGAAAAGGATTTCCAGGAAAGTCAGACTGGTGGAAAATTCAATATGGTGCATACTGACGTTCCTGCAGGCAAATCTGTGCTGAGTTGGATGCACCAAATCTTTTCGCTCTTGCCTCGTGGAAGTTTTGTTTATCAAAGCTTTTCATTCTGACCTGTAATTTCCTCCCCCGCCAGGCTGATCAGTGTCATTTTAAAAATGTCACAATGCAGTGGCGAGAGGCATCGCCCAAATCTAATCACTGTTGTCTGAAACAAATGAACGAACAGATGGAGAGCAATCCATAGCCCCCCGCCATGACGTAACCGTTCGTGCTTTTCTTAAGCACAACAAACTCTTTCATCTGCCTTCATGTGACTCGCTCCGAGAGTCGGTGGAGGCCTTTAGAAGAGGCTTGGTGGACCTGCTCTGGGTGACGCGGGTCGCCTGCATTATTTATCAGTGGTAGAGTGAAGGTGGAGGAGAGTCCTGACCTGCTTGTTTGTTACCAGCTGACCACTGTTGGCCATCTGCTGCCCGCCAGCCTCTTTCTCTCTCTCTCTCTGTCTTTTATTACCTCTCTCTCGCTCTGTCAGTATGGTGCTCTGCTCCGTTTATGCATCTGACTATTTGTCAATAACTGGGTTTCCATCCAAGTTTTTATGGAAAACAGGACACATAAAGTTAGAAAAGGTTAAATGGATTTTTTGCTTACGCGTGACTGAGTGGGGTTCAGTAAAAACAATGTCATAAAAAAGTGATGACGAGGCAGTATTTCAACAAATATTAACATACAGTGGGTTTGACAGTGAGCAGTGGTGAAACTGCTACTTTCTGACTTTCTGACTTACTGTTTTGTAAGTTAATGAAATGAATAACTGTGAAGTCATGAAGCTGCACCGAGTAGACAGTTAGCTTATCTTAGCTCATTGACTCAATGAAGGGGAAAACGGCTCGATGTTAGGTAGCTAACTTCCTTAGACTCCAGATGAGGAAAACTAAGTAAGAACTGTAAGTTAAAACGTTTATAATTTTGTTTTTGTGTGTATTAAATGATTAGTTTGACATTTTCTGGAAATATTTTTGCTTTCTTAATGAGAGTTTTGAATATCACAACCACTGTCATTCTGTTTATATTAAGCTACAGCCAGCAGCCGCTTAGCTTAGCTTAGCCTAGCTTAAAAGAAAAACTTTAAACAGGGCAGACAGTCTGGCTTTGTCAGTTAAAAAAAAGGCTAAAAAAGAAATCTGCCCATTATCTATCCACCTATTTTAGTGTTTTGTACTGAATAAACAAATGAAGAATTAACGTTACTCTTGTTAATGTAGATAAAGTCAAGTAGTTTCCACAGTTTCAGACAGTCTGCTAAGCTAAGCTAGCGATTTCTAGCAAATATCTCATTGAATTCTTTGCCCTAGAGGAAATAAGTGCACTTTGGTAAATGGTGGTGAACTACTCCTTCAATTTTTTTCACTAAATTTCAAAGTTTGATGTTTTAGTTACTACATGTATAAGGCAGTATCCAACTATTTAAAGCATCTTGGCCATCCCAATAACTGAGGCAAAGACAGACTCGGGGAGCGGACTCTTCATCATATTTGATGGTTGTCCAGTAATTTCGTCTTCTAATAGCAGCTGGACTCATCTTTCCCGCTTCATCCTATTTCCTGGGTCTGTCCGTCCTTGGCTGTGGTTAAATTTGGAAAGCTGGGTTTGGGAGAGATAGCACCATGCTCGACCAAAAACCTTGTCATCGAGCCAACTGTGTTTCGGGGGCACCATGTAAGGTATTTAGTATGTGCTCTGAGGCCCTTGACGTGCCTGCTCGTCGTCTGCTTGTTGTTTTGTTTGTTCCGACTCAGCAGATGTTTTCTGGCTCGGTTGTCCGCACTGTGTTTTGTGTACAGAGGACCGCCGGAATTGTTCTCTTTTCTTTCTTTCTTTTCTTTTTTTTTTCGCTATTCTAGTTTTTGGTGACACGTCAAAGCTGTTTGGACCCAGTGTGAATGCAGAGGTGCCTATTGTTTACTGTCAGTGGCAACGCCATTATGTGTGTGCGTGTGTGTGTGTGTTTGTGTGCACTTTGCATAGAGTAAATGCCTATGCATATTCAGCTCTTGCTTCTTGCTGTTTTCATGCATTGTTTCCTGGATAGTCTATGCAAATGTGTATGAGCTACCAGCAAAAGATAACAGTAAAACACACCACCTCATGGACTGGATGTCTGAGATTGTGTGTGTGTGTTAAGGTGTGTGTGTGTGTGTGTGTGTGTGTGTGTGTGTGTGTGTGTGAATAATGATGCAGATGCAGATGCAGTGGGCAGCAGGGTTGGGGGGGTGGTGCTGTGGAGGAAAGTAGGCCCCTACCCTCCTCTTCCCCCCGTGTTAACCAGAGCATGGTGGTTTGTTTTTATGACAGCCTTTTTTTGGCATTGTTCTGGTCCGATAGAGCTCGCCCTCCCTACCGTGGGACTGGCCGTTAGTGGGCAGGAAGTGCCGGGAGTGCGCGGCGTGAGAGCACACATACGCACGCGTGTGCACTCACACACACACACATACTGTACTGCATACACAGCCCCTCCCAGGCTATCGCCCCATACTCACACATAAAGTTTTGAAAGGACAATAAAAAGTTGCCCTGCGGCTCGCAGCCTGGTAAGCTGCAGCTTATCCAGGAAGGCGCTGCAGCCAGGCTAATGGCCTCTCTCCAGGGCAGCCACCACAGAGGGGCCCATGCAAGCTTATCAGCAGCAGGAGGGCCCCTACACGGTTGCTCTCTTAGAGCTCAGCTGAGCTTGTATGTGAGAGTAGCTTAGCTTTCGTAGCTGCTGGCAGTCTGAGAGCTACCCTTTCCTTATTTCCTGTTGTGCTTGTCTAACGTTATCTCAGCAGTACAGGAAAATCAAAGCTGGTCGTTCACCCCACCTAAATGAAAACATAGATGTTTACCCAGTGTAGCACCTCTAATTGGAAATTCAAAGTTAACTCAGCGTTGCACCTTTTAATGGAAGCTCAGCCTATCAAGCCTTACTGGGAAGTCAATGCTACCCTTTATTGTCGCAAAATCAATACCCAGTGTGGCTTTTACTTCCAGGAAAGAAGTACTTTCTTGTATTATGGGGCAAGTGAGAAGAGGACGGTAGCCAGCGTGTGAAATACTGTTTAAATACCTTCACAGCCAAGGTGTCTGTCTTTTCCTTCATTTGAGACGTCTAAGTAAAGAGAATTCGACTGAAACTGAGATGAAGTAACTGACTAATCAGATTTTGCCTCGTGGATGCTGGCATGACGACTCCAGCATGACTGATCCCATGAGTCACCGCTCCTTCTCTTCATCTATAGCGAAGCAGGAAGTGATAACGGCATTCACGGCGGCTGCTTACTGCAGCGAGCTACCCTGTCACTGTTACCGTCGCCTAGTATGAAAGATTTCCTAACACAACCTTTTTTTTTTGCCTTGAATGAAAACTAAAGACACGCTGTACGGTGCGGCGCCTAAATATCCTGAACCTGCTGTTTGTTTTTGCTGCCTCCCCACCTACTCCTCTGCTTTGCATATTGCCCGCGATAGATGTGATGAGATGCTGCAGACAACAAGAATAATGTGTATAGTAAACACTCTCTGCGAATGGTGGGATCAGGCTGACACATAGCTGGATATCTGATCCTGATCTGGACTGCGTCTTTATACCAGGTGCAAACAGCGCTATTATGTCACTGTAGCCTGCTTTCACACTGTGAGCTGCCCTATTATCTTTTGCCGGCAAAGCAAGGTGAATATGTTTGAATACAATTAAACCATGGAAACAGATTTGGACATTTTCAAGAATTTATTAGGCAGACTTCTAAGGTTTCAGTTTCCACCGAGAGTTTTGAGTTTGATATAATGACAACAAGAACCAAAAAACAGCAAACTCTGTTGATAAAAATATCAAATTCTTTACATAACTAGTCCTAAATGTTCAAAGGCACTTCAGCAATGTTGGGAGTGGACTGGATTTATATCTGTTCTTTAATAAGGTATGGAATAGCCAGGTAGCATGTAGCCATTGTAGCTTCATAACAGTGGTTCTCCAACCAGTTTCTGATGCAGATGATGATTGCTCATAATGAAAACAACATTAAAGACGATATAGTGGTCATATTTTCTCCTTTAGGAACAAAAACATCTCTATGGCCAACCCTCTCTTTGTGATCACTGCACGCAGCAGTAAACTCTGAGTCTGTAATCAGACAAGCTGAGATAAAACTACCATTAGTCCGTGCGTAGCTCGATCATAAACCACATTTAAGAATGTCAACACATTCATTGCAGTGGTGTATACAGCTGAAGCTGATAATGGTACAACATGTGCAGTGTCAGGTGATGGTATCAACGGGTGAAATCCTGCATTGAATCATAAATATCTGTTGTATCTGCAGTGGGGTTCCTGTAATCCCCTACGCCAAGTTCAAATCCAGCTTTATTGATTCACTTCCCCGGGTCAGTGCTTGGTTATTAGTGCTAGCTCTGGTTAGCATCTTCTTAGCCTCACCTCGAGTCCAGCGCCAGGCTCCCTCTCTTTGAGCCCAGCTGTATCAGCAGCTGCAGCTATAATAGTCCTGTTGTCGAGGTGTTGCTCTGGCTTGTGTGCTGTGGTGGGGGTGAAAGAGAGAGAGACAGAGCCTGTGTTTGCCCCCTCACCCGCCCCTATCCTGCTGCAGGCTCACCTTTGACCCCCTCGGCTGGCTGCACTCCCCCCACTTCTCCTGCTGCTCCTTTCCAGTCCACTGCTCTCTGCATGATGTCTGACTGTCTGAAGGGAGGGATGGACAGAGAAAAAAGGGGAGAAATATGCTCAATGGGATGAGGCCACAATTTATATGACAGAAACGAGATGAAAGAGTAGAACAGCAGAGATTGGGAAGAATACAAGAGCTGAGGAGAGGGGGAGAAAATAGAGAAAAGTATCCAGGGTGCCAGGTTTGGTCCAGTCCTAGAGAGAGACAGAGATTTGAAAGCGAGAAAGAAGCCAGCCCGCGCAGACAACAGCCCTGAGAAACCAAGATAAGAGCCGACCAGCAGTCAACAATTACACCATCAATTTCCAGGCTGGCTTTCACCTCCTTCTCTCCCTCTCTCTTTCAATCTTTCTCATCTTTTTGCTTCTTGGTACTCACTCTCATTCTCCTTTCTCCCCCTGCGTCCCCCACTGCTGCGCTCCCTGTGTATTTTTGTAATAGAGCTCTCCACGTGCAGCCTGTTACACACACTCGCCCACTCTCACACACACACACGCACAAATATTATATTATGCTGTGGCACATACATGTACACACACACGAAATTTACTGTAGCACCAAATTAACAAGTATACAGTGTATCCCTAACAGTACTGATGTGGGGTTTTGCAGCACTTTTAGCTGTAGTTGAAGACTTTTTGGGAGCAGATCACATATTCCAGTTAAGCGTATGTGAAAATATCAATGTTGTGTTCCGTGATACTGCATTGATTTTCAAATTACATTGATTTTTAATGAATATGATACGGAGAACTGCTGATTCCCCTTCTCCAGTTGCACCGAAGGAAGGACTATGTTGAATGTGATAAATACAAACGCAGGTCCCACTGTGCTGAGCTTGCACACAAAGGATCAACTTGTTGAATGCGTGTAGTGGTGTCGCATCACTTTGCCTTCATTTAATTGTAACCCAGTATTATAGTACATATCATATCACTAGGCTGTTGCAGTTCCAGTCATTGCTCTGTGGAAAAAAACACGTTTAGGTTCAGCTGAGGCTTCAGAAGTCTGACTTGGTCAAATCATGCTGATCCCTCGGGTTCTCCGTCCTTTAAATCAACATGTTTTCTTTGTTTTTTTCCCCCGGCAATGTTTCTGACTGAGCCGAGGCAGAGGGATACATCCTGAGGAAATATACAACGTTGATTTGGCTGACAACCAAAAGCTGAAAGCTGAAACCTGATATTAACTTCAGCTGAATTTGGGAGGACTTTTTTTTTTTCTTTTTTTTGAGAGCTGAGAGGAGTGATTATAGCGACCAACTGTTCCAAAGCGCATATGGCAGTGAGAGTGCTGCATAAATATCCTTTATTTCTTCAGGTGATTAATTCAAAAACATTCACCAAATGAGAAGGCGCAGAGTTTTCAATAAACAAAGTGTTGCCTGCTACTTTGACTTAAAGAACCTGATTTCTTATTGTTCTGCTACACCGCACACACACACACACACACACACACACAGGCTCACACTCGTAACATCAGACAGATATGGAGGGCCCGTGCATTTTCTCACACACACTCTCACCTGTACTAGCACATTCACACATGTAAGCATTTGCGCACACACCCTCACACACACAAACGCGCACACACACATTGTCTCTATCTTTTCTCCCTCTCACACACGCAGGCCTGTGGCATATGGAACAGTTTATCTCGCGGTGTTATTTTTTTTTTTTTTCATACCTGTTAGGCTAAGTCTTTTTTTGGGAACACCAGGGAGGAGAGAAAGGCAAACTCTTTATTATGATTTTTCCGCCTGAGGTTAGACCAGCCGTGGAGAACAAACACACACACACGCACGCATGCACACACAGACGTATGCACACACGCGCGCACGACAACTCTGAGCCCCCCTCTGCCTCCACGCGTCAAAAAATCAATAAAACGTCTCTTTAAAAAAGGCTGAAAACTAATGGAAAGAGACAGTGAGGGAGTGAGAGGGGGATGCTGATGAACCCCACCGACACACACACGCACGCGCGCACACACGCACTGCCTCTCTTTGCGTCTTGCTCACTTTCTCTGCTGATTTTGCTTTTTTCTCTTCTCTCTCTCAGATAGATAGATAGATAGTGTTACAGTAAGGAAGGCAAAGCAAGGGGAGCCGTGTCAAATTGAAGCAACTGAGTTAAATCGCTCTCCCTTTTTAAAATTCATTGACCGTCCATCCTCCATCCCTCCATCCCTCCATCCGTCCCGTCCTCTCATATCTCTGCGGCTGAACAGCTCTGATTTGTGTACCAGGATTAAATTCCTCAAATTTGTCTTTCACTCCCTGTGGGAGAGGACCGTGCTTTTTAATTAATTGATTTTGAAATGAAGTTAGCTGCAGTGTGTGCGTGGGCGAGTGTGTGAGTGAGTGTGTGAGTGTGTGTGGTTGTGGCAGAGTGTGTCTTCCCCCCCCCAACGCTTAGCTGGGTAGCAGAGGGGTGGGGATGTGTGTTTTGCTGAGTGTGTGCCTGTATTTGTATCTGCGCCTTTGTGATTATCCAGAGTCAGAGAAGCTGAAGAAATGGAAGTAGATGCTAAATCTACAGAAAATCACAAGTGAAAAAATGACAATTTGTGGGTTTATGATTTCTTATATGTTGGTTTGTTTCCATTTCTGTCCACTGTGGTTTGTGTATGGATTAAACAAACAAGTTATAGTATAGTGTGATAATTAGAGAGCTTTGGAGTCTCTGGAAGGATGCTGTTAGCTTTGGACAGAGCCTGGCCAGCCTTTTCCCACTGTCTTTGTGCTCAGCTAAGCTAATCAAGTGTTGCTGCACCCTTTCATATATATTTAACTGACAGGCTGGGAGTTTCTTTTCAATGTCAGCAAGAAAGCCAACAGGCATATTTCCCAAAATCTCAGACTGTTCATTTCAGATGACTGTGAGCCAAGAGAGGAAGTGCATTGTATGTGCTGTGCAATGATCTTGTGCTGATTTACCATGATTGCTACAACAGGAGATCAGGTCCTGATGCATTCTTGATTTAAGGTCAGGTAGAGGAACATTAAGGCTATCTGAGAAGCATCTGCTGCTCCACTCAACTACATTTGGAAGGCAATTTGATGTCCATATAAAGATGACAAAGAATAGTCATAAAATCACTATCTTTTAGGAAGTTAAGGAGACCTGCTGCTTAAGGATGGTGCATTTCTGCTTCAGCAGCCAAACAAACACTAGTACACTTGAATCCTGTACCTAACCGTACTTACAACCTTGATCTGAGACCCAGAGAGTGCTCTTAAATGTAGGCTGGGTTGGTACCAGGGCTTCGAGGCTAACTTTCCCTTTTGAGAAACAACAGATGAGAATTGGTTTTGAGAAGCTGCAGCATTTATAATCTGACACACTGCAACCCACACTCGACATCCACTGTCAGACTGACAACTTACTGCTAACTGCTTCCTCTGCTCCCCAGGAGTTCCAGACTGCAGTTTTAAGCTAACTGAGAACTCGGGTGGACTTGATGTTATTTACAGGGATTATGAAATAAAAAAAAAATCACAATGCATTGGCCTCATCGTGACAGACACGCCGTCGTGTTTTTTGTCTGACACATGCAACACTTGCAGTCAGTGCCTTAGGACTGCCGGTGGAACAGATACAGACTTGACAGAGCCAAGCTGCTGTGATAAATGGTAATCAGAGTCTACATGAAAAAGACTTCCCTCAGCATAATTACATGCCTCTGCATCTTTTCACCACTTCACCTGTGTGACAAAACCAACCTGCCCAACAATATAGCTCCTCCGGTAGTGTTTTTAACTGCGGCTGCTAATGAGACGTTATGTCGGCCTTCATTTTCCAAGTCATTCTGCTCTGGCAAGTTTTCTCAAATCAGTAGGAAAACGCATCCAGAGCTGAAACTTCTCCAGCCGCCTGACAGCAAGTGCAGAAAAGTTCTAAATGTGAACCTGAGAAAATATTCAGAGTGAAAGTGCTAACGTGTTAGCTTTCGTTAGCCATCTCCTGCATCAATTTTTGTGACACGTGTAGAAAAAAATGTATCCAGTTCCTTCAGCGTTTGCAGCCTCCTGAAAACAAGCGCAGAACAGGTCTAAATGTGACCCTGGAAGGGTATTCGGAGAGAAAGAGCTAACGTGTTAGCTAACATTAGCCAGCAGGGGAAGTCACTTTCAGCCCGTAATGCTTTCACAGTGATGGCCTGCCCTCGTATTACAGTACCTTTATTTTAAAGACGTAGTTCATGTAACTTCTACACATAACTTTGCAGTTTGCAGTGGAAAATAAAGCTGTATTTAAAGTGGATTGAAGGATTTTGTCTATATCTGTTTAATAAGGTCAGTAGCAGCCCTAAATCATTTTCCAGCGACCACAACAACTGTTACATTTAGGAAGAAGCTGTGGGTAACTGCAGTGATTTTACAGCGGGGGTCTATAGCAGGCCAGTGATGCTTGTAAGATGAAAGTGGAGGTGGGCTTTAACAAGGAGACAGTTAGCAGCTGGATGAATCTCTTTGTCCCCAGACTAGTCTGATTCAAATCCTGCCATAAAAAAATCATAAGCAGGCAAGTCGTAGCCACTTTGGTTATGCCAACTGTGTGTGTGTGTGCGTGTGTGTGTGTGTGTGTGTGTTCACGTTCCTTCATAATTATTAACCAGTGTCTGCGTGAGGGTGTAAACTCACTGCTGTGTTTTTTGTGTTGTGCATGTGTGTGATTGCTCTCCTTTGCAGCTGCATGGCTGCACTTGCTTTGTTCCACGGAGGTGCTGTGTTGTTGAACGTCTCCTGTACTCTGTGGCACACAAAACCGTCCTCTGTAGAGCTGCGTTCGCCACCGCAGCGTGCTGCCTCAGCGCTCGTAGCGCACGAGGATTGTGTCGCCCATCAGCGGGCCGAGGTGTGCGTCACAGTGCTGGTGGTGGATCTGCTGCATGCTGTCAGACCCACGCCGTCTGTCGCAGTGTGTGTGTGTGTGTGTGTGTGTGTGTGTGTGTGTGTGTGTGTGGGTATGCCTTTGCCTTTGTTTCTCTGAGTGGTCGTGTGTGGCTGTTTCTTTGTGTCTGCATCTAAGTGAGTGTGTGCTAACCTGTGTGCATCTGGATCTCTTTGTGTCTGAATCCCAGTGCGTAGTACGCGTGTATTTGTGTATTCTGTGTGTCTTAATGTGTTTGTGTCCTTGACTTTGTATGTGAGTGTGTGTGTGTGTGTGTGTGTGTGTGTGTGTGTGTGTGAGGGTGTGTCATTGTCTAAGTGCTTTGTGTCTGTGTCTCCTTTTAGTCTTATTAATTATATATATATCTGCATATTGTGTGTGTGTACGTGTGTAAATCTGAATGTGTGTGTGTGTGTGTTACCACAGTTGTATGACAGACAAGAGCTCCCGCTAGACTTTATTAACAACATTTACTAGAAACTCTGTGCTGGGTTTGTAGCAGGGAGATTAAGATGTACGCACATACACCCACATTCACCCACACACACACACACACACACACACACACACACACACACACACACACACACACACAGACAAGACTGACTCACAAAGGAACCAGGGGTTTGGTGGGGAGGGTATGTGTGTGTGTCTGTCTGTGTGTGTGTGTGTGTGTGTGTGTGTGTGTGTGTGTGTGTTAGAGGGGGCGAGCTTAGCAAAATCAACAAACACATGCACTATTGCGTTCCAACACATTTATACACACTGTGTTCTCACATATTCATGTCGTACATACTGCGTCACATCTCCCACACACAGACACACACACACACACACACAGGCATTGTGTAATTGGTATAAGGGCATCAAATGCTTGTAGTTATGATTTATTTGTGTGTGTTATTTTTGTGCTGTTGCACCAGGGTTTTGTCACCAAACTATGAAGACATCATTGTGTATCTCTGCCACTGAGAGCGTACGTGTGCTCCGCGCAGTACTAGCTGCAGTTGGAGTGGGGCTATCGACTTATCGGAACGTGGGATTGGTCAATTCCTCATCCTTTATTTAAATGGAGCGACTGCACTGGTAGACACTGTTCAGACCCGAGGGAGGAGGAAAAGGCAAGAGAGGAAGAGGCTGAAAAAGTTAAAGGAACGGTTCGATATTAAGTCAAAAATAAGAAAATGATCACTCTTTCCGAGAGTGACACGAGGAGACTGACATCATTGTCATGTTTGTGCCATAAGTATGGAGCTGGAGGTTCAACATAAAGCATAAAGACTGGGAGTAGAGGGCAGAGCCTGGCTATGCACCCACCTTATATGAAAGTGCCGTGTATTATGTTAAAGCTACATCTTTGCTATTTCCAACCAGTCAACTATTTATGTATTTATATTTATTAATATTTATATTATTTGTAGATATTGTTTGACATTTTAGGAAATACTCCCGAGAGTTCTTGTTGAATATATATGTATTTTTTCAGTTAAAAGAAAAGGCATGAAATGCAGGGGAGGGAGATGACATGTAGTAAAGTGACCAGGGTGGAATCGAACTCCAAACTGCTGCAGCGAGGACTCATCCTTAATTCATGATATGCAGGTAAGCTACAAGGGTGCCCCATCTTGGTTGATCCTTGTTGTTTTTTAATAGATTACACAGTATTATACCTGAAGACAGAGTCGGGCTAGCTGTTTCCTCCTGCTCCCAGTCTTCATGCTAAGCTATGCCGACTGTTTCCTGACTGGAGCTCCATATTCAGCCCACAGACACAAGAGCAGTTGTCAATTTTCTCATCAAGACTCTGAAAGATAGCCTGGAAGTATATTTCCCAAAATGCCTGTATTATTTCTTCATAGAAAAGTGACTGAATAGAGACAGAGATGCAGTGTCAGGCACCTAAATAGAAAACGGGAGAAACAAGAAGGCGGGCAGGCCAAGACGCACAAAAAGCGCCAGACGGAGAAAACGGAGGCTGAAATAAATGAAAGAATGGAGAAGACTAGAAAACTCATATGGAGCGAATAGGAGCAGGAGAAGTGTCTGAGATGATGAAAGAGAATCAGAGAAAGTGCGGGAGATAGAGCGATGCAGGCGAGAATAAGAAAGAGCCGAATGCTGCAGATACAAAAGACGGAGGCAGAGTGGCAGAGTGTGCGTTTGCTGTCGGCGGCGGCTCTCTGACTTCTGCTCGGTGACCACAGGCCTCCTCTGCACTTCATTTATTGTCAGTCTTTATTTGATTTCTTTGTACCACTGTCATTTCCCCCCCCCTCCCCGTTCGCCACCCAGACACCCTGCCACTTTTGTTTTTCCATTGCAGCAGCAAAATGGCCTAGTTCTTTCCTCTAACCTTGACTTAAAGGGCCAGGGAACACTCTTTCACTTTGTCTGGCTCTTTTTGTACAGTTATGGAGCTGCAACTTTTCAACCATAGTTTCCGTTAGCAACTATTGATCGCAGCGCCTTGGTCGGTTTTAAATGTTTACAGCTGTTTACCTCAGCGACTTTTACTTCTTAAACGAGTGGACTCGTTTAAGGAACACTTTTCCCTTTGAATGTCTCAGTGTGCGTCCTAATTTTTATAGAATGAGATAGAAAAGAATGACAGAGTGTCTTGAGTTTGACACGTCCCTTTTTAAAGGCACCAATTTGTATTTGCATGCTGCCAGTCTGTCTAAACAGTCGGCCCACCACTGGTTTTTGGTTATGTGCAGATGTGGCTGCAATTCACCAGACTGAAGACGTTTTTCCATCTCCAAATTGACTGCTGAGCTTTTGATTCAAGGGCTGACAGCGTGTGTCGGCTACCAGTGAGCTTCTATCTATTCGGAGGCAGGTTTGTTTATGTTGATATTATTCAGGATGGTCTGCAATTAGTGACGGTTGATGGAAAGTTGAAAAAGCTTCCCAGAGACAAAGCTGCATGTGATGACAGTTTGTATGAATAAATTAGGGGTTCTAAAAGCTGATCTTTATGTTTGGCTTAGAATAATATCAGGCTGATTTCAGTGCGTCTCCCAGGGCGATTGTGATGTAGGTGTGATGACTTTTCTCCGCAGCTCCTGGGCTGTTAAACTGCGCGATGAAACCCTCCCTAAGGAGTCATTAAACCGCCTCAAAGAATATGTTGGTATGTTTTTATTGGGTGTCACATGACGGCATAAAAACATCTTTCAGCTCTGCGTAGTGCGAGTTGTTCCCTCTCACAATCCAATTTCTAAATCCAACCAAGGCGTGGACGATCTGCAGCTTCGCTCCCAACGTATCAACCTTTAAAAACCCAGATCAAACTCCGTCTCCCACTGATAACCTCTGCCTTTCCCACTCCCACTTGAAGGAGCAAATTTATCCAAGAACATTACAGGGTGTGCGTTCCACATCGAACGGCCCGCAACTGCATTTAACAGGCAGCATTACACTTTAACACGGTTTCTCACTGTCCATTACTGCACCATTGATTCCAGTTAGGCTCACATTGGAAATGCATAAAATGGAAGTGAACCGAGGGTTTGAGTGGAGAGTCTCATCTCGTCTCCACTGCTCCTGACAGTCTGAAGCACATTGAGCAATTGGCTCCAGGCCTGCTGTGATCTCATGACGAGGTGATATAATCCTTGTTGGTCATGGTGTCTGGGCTGCCAGTTGTTTACCGTTTAGTGCGCCGCGGAGCAGTGACATGAATGTAAATGCCTGGCGCTTCGGCGCTTCCATTTTTGAAGAAACATTGGATTTACATATCTATGTTTAAACATATATATATATACATGAAAGCATAAGGTACTATCTCCTTCAACAAGACACTTCAGTTCTATTTTTTCCTGCAAGGATACACCAAGAAAACGCGCCCACACTGTAGAAATAGTGTTTTGGGATGTCCCAGGGTTTCAGAGGTCTAAGCTATGTAACTCACACCAACGGCAGCGCGCTCAAACCCAGCTGGCAGCGTTTGTGTTTGTACCCTCACTGTCTTTGCCATCTCTCCACTCAGAGGCATCCAAAAGAAGCACAGATTCCATAAAACAGCTTCGCTGAGGTGGAAAAAGAAATTGCCTTTTAACCGAACGTTAAATGCAGCCTAACCAGAGCGAATGGTGAAATTCACCAGCTGTTCTGCATTTACTGAGCAGGACGATCCGCTGAGGTTGAAATGTGTCACATGCTCTGTTCCTGATCGGGCGTGACTTGTAATTCCTCTTGTCACACAGCGTACATCGTGTAATATGGAACTTGCTGGATATCATCAGATTCATTGATGTGATTATCTGCCGCGCCCTTTGATACAGCACAGCAGCGATTAAACATATACGCCGTTCATAAAGCTTTTATTTGTTTGTTTTACTGGAACTCTGCTGTAGTAAACACTCGGTGTTATGTAATTCATTCCCATGAAGGACCCTCTGGAACAAGTAGCATCATGGGAAGTAATGTGTCTTGTATTTGGCAGCAGCAACAGCAGCTTGTTTGGACTAACTAGAAGAAGATGTGCTTTGGTGTGTAGTTTGGAATAATAATGACAGCCACTGTGGCTTGAAAATGACAAGAGCGCCACCTATAGAAGCACAAATCTGATCAGCAGAACACCAAACCAAAGCAATACTACGTTAATTAATTTAATCAATTTAATTATGTAATTACCATAAGATCCCTGTAAGGTGCCGTTCAGATGGAGATTACCCTAGGGGAGGTACTCCTAATTTGAAAATCAAGGGCTGATTTACGGAGGTTCTGGACTTCGCCCTTGCCTCATGAGTTTCACATGAAGACTGAAAGCAAAGGACTGGACATGTTTATTTTAAGACACAAATGTTGGACTGCATATTGATAGTCCATGTGGATCCCACATCCAGATGATTAAAATGTACATCAATGGGCGGATGTGGAAAATATAATGTGGTCTTCAGGGAACAGATGTAGAGTTCAACAGAGTTCAGTATAAAACCACTGCCAATCTTTGCAGGACTGAAAGGATCAAGTTGTTGTAGTTCAGTGCAGCACCTGATCGGGAACGCCTCCCTGGTCACCTCCTTTTCCAGCTGTTTGGACCACAGGGCAAAGCCAAGACACATTACAGATTATGTATCCCAGTATCCATCAGAAGGAACTCGATGACCCAAGTAGGGAGGGGAACATCTGGGTAACCCTGCTCAGCCTGTTGCTGCCACGACCTGGACCTGTGGATGGACGGATAAATGGAAGCAATACAATAACATTGAACAATGTAAAGTTCTGCCTTATAGTTTTACAGACTCTTATTTAGTCTTTTGAGGCAGTTTCATCCTTCACTCACACGCAAAAACACACACAAACGCACAAAAACACACAGCCACCTGAACATTTTCAACAGAGAGCTGTTTTCTGTCTCAGCACCTGCCTGCAAACAGATGAAAATCCACCCCTCCTGATGCTGGTGCCCAGGGTTTCCTGCTCAAGGGTACTTCAGCATGCATTATTGCCTTTACACAGCAGTGATCTAAAGTAACCTTCTTATAGAGCAAACACACCCACACACACGCAACACTGAGAGGTAAACACACGCGAGGAGATAAATCAAAACCAAAACACACACATCCAAACTTGCACAGACACACACATCCTTAGGTTTTGATGCAAATTTTAGCTCCCTACTCCTGCTTCTTCCTCCGACTCCCTCACACACACACACACACACACGCACCCTCTCAACACACACCTGTCTTCCTCCCTTAGGCACGTCGTGTGGAGAGCCATCCCTCTCCTCTCCTGTCAGTGGGAACAAATGAGCCGGGGCATGTTTCTTAGTGTGTGTCTGTACGTGTGCGCAGGGCAAACTTCCTGTCTGTCCAGCCATCCTCACAAACACACACGCGCGCACACGCACACACACACACACACACACACACACACACACACCTGTTCTGCACTGTTACCCTCTGACAGATCACTGACATGCTGTCTCTAGGCCATCCTGTGCCGTGTGTTTGTGTGTGTGTGTGTAGGTGTGTGTGTGTGTGGTTACAGACAACCCCCCTACTGTGTCAGTCTGGCAATTGCCATTTCTCAAGGAGCTAAGGAAGGGAGGGTGGGTGGAGTAAGGATGGAGGGAGTGCGAGGGCCTTGATGTGAGTGTGTTTGTTGTCAGAGGGTTTATTAATAAAGATGACCTCAGCCAGAGCTGCTCAGAGGGTGTGTGTGTTTGTGTGTGTGTGTGTGTGTGTGTGTGTTTCCTTCCCCTCTTTTTTCCCTCTCTTTGTGACTCCTTGATGTAGTCAAATTATTATTATTCTGAGAATTCCATTTTTATGTATTCATACATAAATTTCACTGCCTTCTCCTTGTCTTCCCTCTTCCTCCTTTGTCATTTTGTGCTCGTTGCTTTATGTTTGTGTGGACTCATAATGCGTCTTTGCGTGCATGCGGACTCATCTGTGTGTGTGTGTGTGTGTGTGTGGGTGTGGGTGTAACAGGGATAATCCTTCTTGATATAACTCCTTTGTGTCTCAGCGTCCGTGGATGCGATTATGTGCTTCATTATGTCGGGCTAAACAGGTTGAGTCCGCTGTGTGCGTGTGTGCAGACGTCAGTCACCTGCTGTGTGCGTTGGGAAGAACAGATGTCCTCACAAGAATAGAAAGATGAGTAACTTCCTTCAAAGTCCACGCCATGTCCACGTCTGTCTATCATCCCAGCTCTCCGTCACCAGCATGACATGGTTCACTCTAATTATAAAAAGTATGCTGTAAAGCGTGTGAGCGCCGTCGCTGTCAAAGTGATGCCGATGTAACCAGCGCAGCCACCCATTAAAAACAAGACCTTTTGAAAAACAGATGAGTTTTTAGCACAAATTAATAGAAATAAATAAGAATATAAACATCTGTCGTGGGCAGCTTAGATTGGCTTCAGTGTATTAGCATAGTTTTTTTTGTATTAATCCCATCTTTCAGTCACTGTACATATAAATGTAAATACAGTTTATATTTTTAACTTAATCACAGGAAGCAGAGAAAAATCATCTAGATGGTTTTCCTTTCCTTTCCGAGTTTAAAGTTTAAAAACTTTTGTACTTTATACTAAACGTACCTCACACTGAAACCTGAACACAATACATCTCTGAATGATCTGCGGGCACAGACACTGTTGTGATTTAGAGGAAGTGACCCTTTACAGGCAGGATTAGTAAAGTTAGGCAAGGTTAATAAAGTGCATGTGGAGTCAGGTGATGTTGAGGTAGTCGTGGTCAGAACTGGGAGGTGATCTCATTTGTTTAGCTGTCGAGCTCCCCTCTGTATCTGTCCCCCTGGGCTGGAGCTGGAGCCTGAGTGGGACAGCCAGCCAAGCAATGGGCCCCCAGGGGTCCTGCAGTTACCATGGAGGGGGAGGGCGGCCCTCAGTTTGTCCTCTGTCTGCCTCACCACGATGAGCACAGGGGCCATTAGGGACAGGGTCCTCCTGCTGCCTGGGAGAGCCACATAATGAGATAATGCATGGAGCACCCGCTGTTACTGTCACCGACACACACACACACACACACACACACACACACAGAAGCACTTGCAGATGCAAGTATGCACACGTGCACAAATTAAGCTTCGCAAACACATAACACCCAGTGGAGATATGCACGTGGTGCACTTATGAGCGCACACACTCGCTCTCTCACACTCGCAGGAGTAAATGCACGAATTGATCCCCGCTCACATATATTACTCTTTAACCTTCCTCTCTGTCAATAACCCTCCACCCATGTAGGCTTCCCTGGCTATTTGCTATTTCAGCTGCGGCTCTGACCCTCAGCCAGTTACATTTTGTTGGACAGACGGCAGCAGCAGTGAGAGGAAAGCTAATGAAACAGGATATCCCTGCCTCTGGTTATTCTGCAGGAGAAGAAGAAGAAAAATTACACTCGCTTTGACCTTGAATGAGTCTATAAAATCGCAGTGTATGCAGAGAATAGCGGTATGTTTACCCAGTTTACTAACTCACTGGCAGGCACCATTGTTCTTTAGAGCCCACGCAAGACCTGAAATGGTGCATACTCCCCCGTAATGGTTTAGGGTCTCCTTCAGGGAGACACTGAGTCATACCAGTTAGTCTTCTTTGGAGCGTTCAATCACATACAAGCATAATGTCAGGACCAATGATGGGAAATTACAAACAGGGAAAAAACATTTTCAAGAATACTTTTAATGGATGCCTCCTTTTTCACTGGCGCCCGTGCATGGATAAAAATGACTATGTATTTGTCTGACAGCCCAAAGGTCATGAAACCAAGCAGTTGCATAAATGTTTGTGTCAACCTGCAGGAGAAGGAGCAATGAAAAGAGTGTGTATTTGTGTAGGCATGTGATGACGGCGCAGATACAGCGTCAACGGCAAGTGGAGGCTAGATGTGAGAGTGAGAAAGACAGATCGGTGACTGTTTTTATTTTCATCCACCTCCATCAAAGTCCATCAAAATTTCATCAAAGTTCACACAGCTGCTCTCCAACAGACCACCCTTTATTCCCCATATGTTTTCAGCTGTCTGGCCTTCATCAGGGAGCTTCTGAAGTTCTCTTGATATGAAGCTAATCAATCATTTATGGGACTTTGCAAAAGAAACATAACTGACCCAAAACACCAGACAAACAAATTCAACAGCCAACTTTTCTAAACATTTTTAGGGCAAAATACAATGTTTACTCTCATCCATCCATGGATAAAACAGGTTATATACCCATTTCCTGTACAAAATGAGTCATTTTACAATCTACAGTACAATTTCAGTCCATCTGCAGTCCATTTACTCTATGTTAAAGTTGCAACCAACGATATATTACATATTTTTAGCATTACAGGGGTAGACGCAACCTTGACATAGAGTATTATCATGCATCCTATGTAAATTATTCAACGTTGCAGCAGGCATAGAGAAAACCATGGCATTCATGTGGTGTTTCTGGCCACAGTTGAGCCAACGGAAATCACAAAGAAACGTACTAAATCTCGTCCCTCCCTCTCATGCAACATAGAATTAATGAAAAGAATAAATGTTTGCCAGAGTGGCTTCAAAAAAAAACTTTCAAGACTTTTCAGACACATTGTACTTGACAACTGACTTGTCCGGAACATCACTGGCTTCAAAATAACCCATTTACCGACCGGCTTTTATTTAGATGGCACCACTTTTTCGGCATTCACATCATCATCTGACATTTCACTAGATGGATAAGACGAGGCCCCCGTATGGAACGTTGCGGGTTTTATCAGAGGGCACCTCAGCAGGAGAGATTTGTTTGGCTTTACTCTTTTATGAGACAAATATCGGGGACTTGGCCTTGTTGTGAAAAGGCCGGGGCCCAAGCCGGTGCTTTAGCATCATATCCTCGAACTTATGTAAACAGATGTCTTATACAACACACACACATATGCATGCACGCAGAGACCTCCGAACCCACGCACTCACCCCACTCATTTTACAGGGCTTTCCTCTTCCCTTGAAACTCATTCAGCTGGGTGAACTCTCTGCCCTCATGGGGTGATTTCATCCCTTTTTACTTTCAAAACAGATATAACCTTGTGGAGTACGTGTCCGTGATATAAAGCACTTGCACGTATGTTGTGGATATATTGACATACTCTCTTGTGTGTCTTCCTCAGTTTAGTTCACACACCAGGTGCTGCTCAGTATTTCGTGTCCACCGTGGCTCCTGTGTGTTCTGGCACAGTGAGAATAACAATCACAGCTCCTCCTCAGCTCAAACCAATATCTGTTGCCAAAAGCACCCAACGCAGGCTCGGCGCCTCACACAGGAAATGAGCGGATGATAGTGGAAAGGTCCCACTTCACCGAAAAAAAGAAAAAAAAAAATCACAATCGCTTTATCTATCGACACCAACAAATGCAGACGGGGGTTTTTTGTCGCAGCGCAGAGACAATAGGACTTCAAACCCGTTTGTTGGCGCTGCCAAAAACTCGGTCGATGCATTCAGACCAACTGCGGTGCCAGAGGCTGTGATAGCATCTGTGCTGTGGGCTGCAGTTACAAAGTTCAGAGCTGGCAGAGCAGGTACTTTCTTCTGGTGCTGGTAATGTTATCCGTCTAAACAATGGGTGTCGCCTCTCTCCATTTTTTTTTTCCTGACACAAAAACCGTAGAGAACCGAGAAGCTTTGAAGGCCAGTGAGCAATCATTCATTTTAGTCATAGTTGTTCATGGTTTTCTTCAGATAGTTTAAGTCCCTCTGTGTCTGTTCACAAGGGCTAAGTTAGCATATGGGGTCATTCTCCCATCACCTATGAGTAAAGTAGGTGCACTATCCCTTTAAAAACTATTATAAACATTGGCAACTATCATAAACTGTATATAAACGCGGACCGAGCGCCACCATGATGTGATCATTTCTGAGGAGCCATCATGAAGCTCGTTGTGAGATGAATCTGGACATCAGCATCCTGGCAGTGTGTGACTTTAACTTCTGGCTAATCCAAAAATGGGCACAGAGGTTTGTACGCAGGTGTGGTGATGAGGTGGTGCTGGTTGCTGAAAGCGGCCAGACTGCTAGCGGACAGCTGTCACTCAAACAAGCCACGCCCTTAACTATACGTAACTTCTACTTCGGTATACATAACTATACATCTTAATGAAATAACTGTCGATACTGATCTTCTGTATTTCTCAAACCCTGCAGCGGGAACAGCAACGTGGAGCAGACGTGATATTTCACATATGGGACATGGATTGACGACCCTCATGAGGGATCTCAGTGGGAATTGACTTTGCCGTGCCTCGTCGCTGATAATGGTCCCAGCAAATGGCGGCCACCTCTAATTTGAGCTTGTAAATCACAACCTGCGAGTAATGGGCTGCACTTAGAGGGGTCAGAGTTTACGACTAAATCACTCTGGACGGCATCGACAGTAAAGCCGAGCTCCGCGGCTCAGGCTGTGTCCCCCCCCCCCCTTTAACGCTTTTTAAAGGGGCGCTGGTGGAGGTGGAGATGTGGGTGGACTGATAAGGGGTTTGAAAGTTGGCATGCGCTGCTCAGATCTAACGCTGACCTTGGCCAGATGTCCACCAAGATGGAGTGTGTGCGCGTCTGTACGTGTGTGTCGTCGGCCAGGATTTGGGAGAGTGCTCGGCTCTAATAGGGACTGGCAGGCATTTTGTTGGGCTTTATTGCCACATGCCTCTTCCAATCCTGCTGCTGATTAGAGCTGCCATTACTGGCGTACACACACACACACACACACACACACACACACACATACGTGGGTGCGCTCTTACGAGACAGACCCACACACTTTGGCACAAGCTCAAAGCAAGGGCCTTTGCATGTGATTAGCATCCCATTGCGTTGTCTTGTGCAGCGATCAAACGGAGCACAAAGTTGTCGGGGCAGATTGGAGGAAGTGACGGGTACATCGTCACTCCACTTTTATTCCGCTCATCAGGGTGCTGCCAGCGTAGACAATGTCAAATTTGGTGCAAAGCAATTAAAGGCCTGGGCTGTCACAATTGGGCCTGATAGGGAAGGCTCCTGTCGTGGCAGGCAAACACATCAACACACATTCAGGCACGGGTACGCGCTCCGCCATACTCCCGACACGTGGATCTACGACACATCCACAAACACGTGCACGCACACATACACACACACGCGCGCGCGCGCGCGGGCACACACACGCATTTACAATAAGCATGCAAGCGATTAGCTCGGAAAGTGCAGGTTTAAGGCGTTAGTCATTGCTGATTCACAAGCGGCTGGCTCGCTTCCATGCAGCTACTCACTGTGCTGCCTGTCAAACACACAGGCAGCCAGCAGCTGGAGGTGTGTGTGTGTGTGTGTGTGTCCGTATGTGTGTGTGTTTGTGTGTGTGTGTGTGTGTGTGTTTGCGTGCAGGTGTTCTTGAAATCCTGCTTTTTAACCAGAGCCCTCTCCTCCCCCTCCACTCAGCCCCGCTTTGGCCTTGCGTGTATCTGTGTGTATACGTGCGTGCGTCGGTGTGTGTGCACGCATGCACGCATATTTATGTGTGTGTACGCGTGTGTGTTTTTGTGTGGAGCCTTGCAGGGTTTTGGCTGCTGTGTTCTCTTGGATGAAGCCAATGGAAAGCTGAGGTCTGGATGACTTACTTATTTAGGAAAAATCCACCAGAGATGGCCAGCGTGCTGCTGTGCTGTCACATAGTCGTGTGTGTGTGTGTGTGTGTGTGTGTGTGTGTGTGTGTGTGTGTGTGTGTGTGTGTTTGTGTGTGTGTTTGAGCTCATCCAGTCCTATAGGTAACCCAGCCCGTGGCCTCAGTAGCAGAAGCATATTTCATTTTGCAGAGATTTCTTTCCTAACAGCCTTTAAAGTTATTCTGCTGCCGTTAAAGCTTCAGCAGACACACCGCCGGTTCAGTCCCAGGTGGAGACACTCACCGAAGGGTTAAACGCTCTACCAGAAGCAGTTAATACACACACACACACACACAGGCACACACACTCTCATACAGTGAGTTACTCATAGCCATGAGGCTCCTCATTAAGTTTAAATTCACTTTCCAGCACATTTAATTACGCTAACTCGATTTTGGAGGACCTGCCGTCGAATAGAGCTTCAGATTTTTACGTAACCTGCTTTTTATTTTCCCCCAACCACCGGAGGAGGATTTATCCGTCCTTAGGTGTTCTCCTCCTTTAGAAAAGCAAGTCAGTGGCAGGTTTCATATTGACACAGCCCAGTGAAAACCATGAAGGATTAAACGCTCTTTTATGAGTTGAGAAAACGTTTGCGCTCCCTTGGATGAAGGCGCTTTTTAAAAACCCTGTTGGGTTTTTTGAAAAATGTATTTTCGCAAAGATAAGCTCATAAAAAATAAACATTATGAATTTTTTTGTTTCAAAATTGACGTTGAATTGCATAAAATTGCCCCAATATTTGAGAAGTTTTCCAAAGATTTCTGATTTACTTTTCAGGGAGAGTTGTGTCAAGGTCCTGCGCACGATTTGTGTGTACTCAGTCAATAAAGCCTGATGAACATCACGGCTTTTCCAGTCGATACAGTGCAGTGCAGCCTGCACACAGTGCGACTGAGTTTCCAGCGTCTAGTTTATTGACGGCAGTGAGTGAACTATGATGGTGTCAGAGGTTTTGGTGTTGCCTTTGTATGCTCCCTCTGTGTAACACTAGCCGGCCCGCACGTAACCGACAGTATCGGCCTGGCCCTCAGCGCTCTCGCTGTGATTAGTGAGCTATCGATGATGACATGAATCTGAGCCTTTACACACGCACAAGAAACAAACACACACACACACTGGCTGACACTTGGCAGTTTACGTGATATGCAGTGCGAACCCCGGGATCCGATGAGTCTGAGCCTGAAGGGTTCAGGTGTGCGTGTGGGCATGCGTTGACACAGAAGAGCTGCTGAAAAACAGTGAAAACTCACACCGAGACCAAATAAACTAACTCAAGTTCAGTTTGGTGAACTCAAATGAATTCATTCCAACAAGGACCAACAAGAGGCCGTCCTGACAGTGCTGACCTTTGAGGGAGCCAGACAGCCCAAAAGGGACGCTATCGCTACTTGTTAGCGATCTCGCATCATCCACTTTTACATAACCCCACTTCACAAACGAGGAATCATTTTGAAAAGTTAAGAGGCAAGAGTCGACGGTTCATATTCAGAGTTTGAATAAACTCTGTGAACTCATTGTTAGCTAGCTTGCTCCTGAAGCTAGTCTTGTCGAAACCCAACTAGCCATGCGAGTAGTTCCTTAGTTTCTCCAACAGCATACGCACATAGACCTCAGATGAAGCTCAGCGAGACACATTCAGTTTGGACAAGGCCTTTAATGTTTCAATGTCTGTGTGTATGTGTATGCATATCAGTCTGTATACATCTGTTTGTTTGTTTATGTGTTTGTGTGTATGTGTGCAGACTGAGTGCCAGACCTTGTCTGAGAGAGACATTAAAATGATTAAAGCAACATCTCACATGGGTATACAAGTGTGCACATGCACGCACGCACTTCCACCGCCGTCGCTCATTACCCTTCTCCTCTTCTTCTCTGTTTCTCCTTTAGGCCAATGTGACCTTCATCTGAGTCAAGTGTCTCCGTTCAGCATTCACGAAGAAGACAGGCAAAAAACTGAAGGAGATTAAGAAAGCACAGAGACGCGCGAGGGAGGAGAAGAAAAGCAAGTAAGAAAGTAAAAACAGAACAAAGGGTGGGGAAGAAAAACACAGCAGCATCTTTTCTACCTCCTCGGAAATCTTTCCTCGCCAAACGCTACGAGTGGCAGAGTAAATGAGAGAGGAAAACAGAGGAAAGAAAGGAGGAGGACTGGGGGGGGGCATGTAAAATGAGCAAAGAATCAAAAGAAATAAGAAAGTGAATATGAGGAGGAAAAGGAAAGCCATGCAGGAGGGAGGAGGGTAGCGGTTGTCAAAACAGGACGTGGAAATTACAGGCATTTTACAGCAGGCAGGTACTCCCAGGAAGAAATTATTCTGAGGCGAGACAAAGAGAAAGAGGAGCGAGATGCCAGGGCTGGAAGATAAGAAAGAAGCAAACAGAAAGGCAAGAGAGACGAAAAGGAAAAGTTGAATTTGGGTTGGATATTGGATTTCAGAGCATTTTGTTAAGATGCCGCTGTAGGTTTTGGGTTAGGTGCGAATGTGTGTGTGTGTGTGTGTGTGTAAAAGTGAGGTGGCCATATTTCATCAGGGATACAAAAATTAAAAACAAAAAGAAGGCAAAGTAGTAAAAACAGAGCGTGACCGGCCGTGCGTGACATTGAACGCTCAGGTTTACTGGGTAGTGGCTTTCAGTTATCACCAATCATTCAAAATAAGATCGGCAAGTAGCAGCGAGTGCTTCGTAGCCTACATTCAGGCTACATTCAGGTTGTCCTAGCCACCTGATTGGTTGAGGTTCTGGGCCAACCGGTAGCAAGTTGCAAACTGTCCACGGCGATTTCCTAGAGTCTCCTCTGTTTCCTTGGAAACTTCACTTTGATAACTTCCAAGGCTTTGACCTTATACTAGGCTAACATCTCCTGGCTCCGGGTTCATATTAAATATATGAGCATGGCATCAACTCACTTACCTACCACTTGGAGAGAAGAAGCAAATAAGTGCATTACAGTATTCCTCAAAGGCCTTTATCATTCGAGTTCATATCGTGCTTCAGTGTTTCACATTCCCAAACAAATTAGCATTTAATGAAATTACTGCAAATCAACCGGCACTCAATGAATATGCAGTCATCAGGGTCCCTAATGGGGTCTTGGGACCCAGGCAGTTGATTGATGTTGCCGGTTGGTAATGCAATCTGTACTTGTTATTTTAAAAAGTAAAATTGGTAAAATGACTAAAGTAAAATTTCTTCCTTATTATCAAAGCACTGAATCTATATATAAAGTTTCATGAGGACCGACGTCTGAACATCGATCAGAGCGCTCTCTGTAAAGTATTTATCATAAGGCATCGGGTCTCGTCAACTCACCGAATTAAATGGCGTTTCTAGTTTTCCATTATGTGACGGCACAATAAACAACTTTAATTAGAACGTGTTAGGTGCCACAGCAAGTGCAAACATGCTTGTATGCGCTATTTCTTTACTCATAGACTCAAGGGTCTGTAATCCATAACCAAAACTCCCCGGGGCTCCCTATTATTCTGACGCCAAAGCCGTGCCCTTGTCACAGTATGACATCTGACATCACTGTGCACGATGCGTGAGAGTGAGCGGGTGAGTATGTGGCCTCCGCCGTGCAGGACTCGCACATACGCTCAGCCGCCTGTTTGATCGAATGACCTGGAGCTCCGGCCGACTTCAGTAAATTGTCTCAGATTAAATAATAATCATTTGTATCCGAAGTTCCACCAACAGAATGCAGAGACGTGTTGGCAGATGCACTTAAACACACACACACACACACACACACACACATACACACCTATACCGTGACGACAACAACAGCCAAGCCACACACACACATACACATTCACACACATAAGCACATGAGGCGTGAAAAAACAGCCTTGGGCAACACTGCTCTATTCCTCAATCCATATTTTTTCTGCAAGTGTGTGTGTGTGTGTGTGTGTGTGTGTTTCTCTCTCTCTCACTGTCACAATGCACTTATCCCTCGTTCTCTCTAATAATCCTGGATCTCTCTCTCCCTCTCTCTCTCTCTCTTTCTCCCCCTCTCTGTCTTTCACAGTGTGTGTTTATCTCTGCGAGGATATTGGTTGCCGATCATAAATAGCTTTCTCTGACAGGGTGCCAACGCAGACACCGAGAGCTTGGGGAGGGAAACGGGGGAGGGAGGGAGAAAGGAGGGAAGCGAGGGGGATATGACAGCGAGAGGAGGGAGATAAAGAGAGAGCGATAGAGGGAGGAAGAGGAAGAGGTAAATGCGAGAAAGATGGCGGCGGAAGGTTACGTACATCAAAGCAGCTTGACAGGTGTCAGGTACGCTCATATAAATGTACTGCGCATGCCACACGCGCCCAATCGCCATGCAAGCGCTGATGTGTTTCTGCATCCTAACACAACCCTGCACATTGAGATACATGTAAGGCGCATGTAAAAGCAAGCAAAGCAAACTCCTGAATGCACAAAGAGCCGGGACCTTTACCATCAACAGCAGGGGGAAGCAGCATGGCGAGGAGGGACGTGATCTCTTAACAGCTTCCTGTCTCTGTTCTGCCCCACTGCTGTTTAAGTTAACCACATATTCCTCCATGTTTCCCTGTTGGCATAATAATTTCACTATTATAGAATTCTACATTTGTTATTATTTAACTTTGACCACACACTTCCTGCAACATTTCACAACCTTTACAGGACCTCAGAGGGCATCACACAGCAAGTCCTGGTGTAGGTTTGACTCCACCTGATACGCGTAATTCATATAATGACATTCAAGACAATACAGTAGTGTTTTTACGTAAAACGATTCATTTCACATAAATACTCACTAATGCTTTCTAACTGTGTTTGACACACGCTTGTGTGTGTGTGTGATACTCAACACTTCCTCCAAAGGTGTTTCACATTAAAAGCCGTCCAGCAGCCCAGTGGGTGTAATCCCGCCGTCTCCTGGTCAGCTTTTAATGTGAAGCACCCACAGTGAAATGCTGACTTTCACTGACGGCAGCATCATTAGATCAGATCAAAAAACTAAGTTCATGTTGAAATGCTTTCAGGATTGTTAATCACATCAGCCCTAATGTGAGTAATGGCTTTCCTTTGAGAATTACTCCATACTAGATTAATATTACCTTTGTTGCAGCAAACAGACGAGAGGCTTTTCCTGCCAAATGTTAAGTGTATTGACATACACACACATACACGCACACACACACACACACACGAGACGATGCTTGCCCAAGTGTCCTGGCACACACACACACACACACACACACACACACATACAGGTTCCCCTCCGTCTGGTTTGATGAGGTGAACGAGTGTGAACCTTCGGCATCTCGCATTCCTCCGTCCTCTCTCTCCACGACGCAGCAGTCCTTGTCTCGCTATCGATCCCAGCTTATCTTCCCGTAAACCTGGACCTCTTTTCTCCCCCTGCTCGCCTCGCCACCTCCCGCCCTCCCTCTCCTCCCCCCTCGCTGCTATCGATCAGCCCGTGTGTTCAACAAAGTAGAGAGCAGGCAGTGGTTAATGTAGAGCCTGGCTGGAGGAGCGCTGCTCCACGTTCGCGTATCGCCTTTCCCTCCTAATGGCCCCAATCAGGCTCTAATAGACCCTGGGTTAGAGCATCGAGGCCCGCCACTCTCCTCCCGCTCCTCTCACCTTTCACTTCTCCTCTCTCCAACACATATCTGTCTGCGCTGTATGTCTGCCAGGTGCGTTTTCAGCTGATCGCCGTTAATTCCGCTAACTGATCCGAAAGCTGTCGTCTGCAGATTTTTTTTTTTTTCATTTTTTTAATACATTTATTCATCCAGGGAAGGATTCGCTTCTGCTGAGTCTGCACACGCATCTTCAGAAATGTACTGCTGTGCTTTTTTTTTTTTAAATGCACATTCATTCCAGGGAGCCCAGTACAACCACACTCTAATTTTGGCCACTGGGAACTGCCCAGTACCAGAAACTCAAGTCTTTCATTGTCTGCAGGCTTCTCTCAGTCACTGAGCACATTGACTCTAGCTGGGTTAAGTGCCTTGCTCCAGGGCACGTTGATTGCTACCGAGTTGGAGGGGGGGGTGTCTCTTGCTACTTTTTTATACAGTTTTCTTTTGCCTTCCAGACATTTGAAGGTTGAAATATATACAACATGGAAATAGTCAATATTCAGCATTAAACCAACTCTCAAACACGCTGGGTGGTCGCTGAACTCCACCTCTTTTAGGCTGCTCTGTATGGCCTCTGCGTCATGCACAGTCCTGCAGCACAGGTCTGTTCAAGTCGCAGCATCACTGACGCACACGTGTGCTCATTGTTCCGACCAGTTAGGAGTCTGAAAAAGAATAAAGAAAGTAACTTTTGAGAGAAGGAATAACACACTGTTCCTCTTACTTCTTCTATTTCCACCATCCACTACAAAAAATGTATATTTATTTAGGCTGTCCTGTAAAGTTTGTCTTTTTATTGTGACTAAGTGGATCGTTTTGCCTCTCTGGCTTCCCAAATTTTTTTTTTGTTCAACTTGTCACAACAGTAAACATACAGTAATAAGAAGACACTGGTTTGTTTTAAGGGGGTCACAGTCCAGCCTCAAGGTTGGCAAACACTCCTCCAGGAATACTTTATTTGGAGATAGAAGTACAAGCGAAATCGTCTGAAATGTCTGTTATAATCCCTCAGTGCACAGGAAACCCGCGACTGCACACAAGTACAGCCAGTGGATTAGCTCAAAGATAAAGCAGGAAGTTGGTTTCGTCGACTGTGCTGCATGTTAAGCCAGTGTGTGTGCGCATTAGCTGTCACGCACAGGTGTGTTGTCCTAGCTGATAAGAGGTTCCCGCACAATAAGTTTGTTGAAAACCTGTCTGATCTGATGGTGTCACACGTTTCATAGATGTCCCCGAAATCAGCAGCTGGTTTAATGAATGCGGTGTTGTTACTAACAAGTTTCCACTTAATAAGACATATTTTTCGCTTTGGGACATGTGTCTGCTTATGTAATGCTCTGACTGACTCACGGACTGACCCTGAGCTCCCCGATCCCACAGCAGAGCCGGAGACACGCAACATCTGAGGAACACTGAACACACGTTGAGAGAAACGGCCTAAATTCAGCTGAATCTAAATGCTAATGCACGAGGCGTCCGTGGAGGCGGAAGGAGTTAAATGTGCTGAAAGCAGGTGGGGGTGTCGCAGCAAGATTGCAAAGCTCAGTGTCGATGCATGCAGAATGAGTGTTTACATGGGCCATTCAGTACCATACATCTTCGGACAGCATATGGAACACGAGAAGGTCCTTGGAAAGCTGTAAAACCAGATAAAGATATAAAAAAACGCTACTTTATGTTGCTGAATAAGAAACTTTACCATGAAAGCCTCAGCCCACAGAGTCACTCCTTAACAATTACACTACAGTGGCTCACGTCTCTCCCTTTCATTCCTGTTTTTCCTCTATCAGCTATCATTCTATTCATCTCCACGTCGGTGTAAACCTCCCTCCCTTCCCTCCCCCACCCGTCCGCCATTCAGGTGTGTAGGCTGTTTCTATAGGAGTCCAGCTAGGTGTAACCTTTCTGCCCCGTGGCACCTCACTGGGATCCAGAGCCCTGGGCTCAGCGTGAACTCCTGAACTCTTCGAGAAAGAACCGCTCACAGACTGGAGCCGATGCTCGGGGAGAGGACAGGGAGAGTGGGAGGGAAAGAGCGCTACCGGACAATTAGCCCCCCTAGGAGCATAGTGGGCGGCCTCCCCAAGCCAGAATACACTGTTGGTGTTTCAGAGACTGGCAGACAGAGAGAAAGAGAGTGAGACCAACCAAAGAGAGAGGGAGATGGTGTGTGCGTGGGAGTACGTGTGTGTGTGCCATAGTGTTTTGCATTCACACGCCCAGCGGTTGTTGTTCCGAAATGAGACAGTGCGTCGGGTGCCCGCAGGCGTCAATACGACCATTTCTATTATTCAGAGCTGATTACGCCGCTAAATCGTACAGCAGTGAATACTTTTTAATGAGCTTTGAAATACAACAGAGAAAGTTTGTCAGCTTTTTTGATTTTTTTTTTTTTTTTTGTTGAGTCTGGCTGGCGGGGGGAAAAGAGCATATTTGGCGGAGTGATTTGATTAGTGCGCTGGTGTGTGAGGAGCAGGTTGCAAGACGCGTACGTGCATCTGCCGGTGTGCATATGACACATGATTAAGCATGCTTTTATGTATTATGTACCCAGTATATGTATCTGTGTGTATGTGTCAGTATGTGCTGCTCCATACACGTGTGCAGAGTTCACAGTGTTGTAAAGATGCACCAAAAACAGTGTGCGTCACTGTGTGTCTGTGTAAGTGTAGGGGTGTGTGTGTTACGCTGCTGTTCATAGGGCAACCCGTTGCCTTGAGCAAGGCTGATCGACCTGTGACTACACAGTGATCATGGGCCAGTGCGCACACTCTTACGTATGTGCACTGATGACGGGTCAGAGCGCTATCCCAGCATCCCCCTGGCCTGCACAGGGGGCAGGCGGGTCGAGTGCACGTGGCCTTTACCATTCTTCCCTGAACTCGTGTGTATGTGTATGTGCGTCTGTGCTCATCAGTAACAACACACGCTGCGCTGACAGCACAAGGTCGAGCAGGGGAAAAAATGGGAGAGGCTTGGATGGTGAGACAGAGAGAGGACAACAAAGTGTGTGTGTGTGTGTGTGTGCCCTCACAAGTAACCTGTTTACTGCTGGCTTTCTAAAATAATCTCATTTCTAAAATCTAATGCAACCAAAAGACCTGGTTTCCACAATCAGGTTAAAGAATTAACAGGGAAGCTAGTTAATGTAGCTACACTGTGAATCCTTTAGTCGTAAGATTCAGTTTTCAATACCCTGAGAACTGCTGCACACCTCACCAACCAATTAGCTCAAAGTACAACAGTAAATGTGAAAAGTACATTATGAGTTAGCCTGATAAAGAGACTTAATTCTCATTTTTGTGCTGATGTGAACAGTTTACGGGCGCTTTTCCTGCTTTGGGGCTATCATAATTTGTCCTAACCATCAGTAATGATTGCTCTTATCTCATTGTGCGCTCTTATCTCATTGTGCATGTGTATAGTGTACATTGTACATGTGTGCAGTGACAATGAAAGGCGTTCTTCTTCGATAAACTGTCCCTGTTAAGTTTACAAGGAGGCAGTTAACATAAGATGTAAATGTGTTTCTTTTAACATCATCGTGTAAAAAGCGTCTATCTCATCCAAACCCATCTCCTTTTTTGTGACCGAGGGACAATTACTTCCCCTTTCTTCATCCCACATCCAAAGCTTTGATAGTTGTTTTTTTTAACTGCACATTATTAAGTACTTAATTTGATATTTTATCAGGCTGGAAAGTTTTGGAGAAGAGAGATCCTCAAGGAGCCCACGATCAGGTCTGTTTTCTGTTCTGTAGAGCTTCTTTTTAACCAGAGGCTAATGCCCCGAGTGCAATTAGCTGCTGTGGTGATTGGCTTGTATTAAAATCTTGGACCTCCTGGGCACAGGGCTGAAAACCAGTGATTAGAATCGTCTATGAGCAGTAGAAAATCTCCCGAACTCAAACTAATGAATTTCTTTGGGGTTGGTTTTCAGCTCCTAGACGTAGATAATGATGGCTGCTGACAAGTGTAACCTGTGAAATGTGTAATTTAAGTCCAATATTCATTTTCCTTTTAGGTCAGATTTGGTTTCCGCCTCCTGAGGGATACATCCGACTCTTTAGCGTCCACAAGTTCACTGTGTTCACCAGCTAGTCGCTCACTTTGCCCGTCTGCTATTTGGTGTACAGTGGGTTAGTCAGAGCGTTTTCATTGGAAGCAGCTGCCGGCTGCAGCTGGCAACAAGGTTGATGAGTGGTGAGAGTGAAGCAGAGCATTAAAGTTGCAGGCAACAGAGTGAGTTGAAAGATCTGATGAGAAGCTTCACCGACTTGTCAAAACTCGCAGGTTCTCATTTTAACCTGGGAACATCGTCCTGTCAGCACGGCTCCTGGTCTCTGCATTACAAACAGCCACATCAGTCAAATGGGCAAACAACTGCGGCTGATGCTGGGAGTTCAATAATCGTGAAATATCTCCGCGCCGCATCCCCTCCCCAAAGATTTGGAGTAAGATCTGCTTCCATCGGGCGTGCGTTCGCCGCCACAGACCAAACGCACAGATGGTCTGCTGTCCGATTAGCTGGACGTCAGTCTCTCCAGTTTCATCCCACCTGCACCTCCTCTTCTATCACTTCTTCGGGTCTGAGCAGGTGTTTGGCCCGCAGTCAGAGCCCAAATCAGATCCATTTCATCTGTAATCAGCTGGAGCCCCTGGCACTGATGGAGGAGATCAGAGCGCGATCAAAGAATTATAAGCCGACCACGCCTGACCAGCCGACCATGACATCGACAAGGCGGCGAGGGGGGTGGGGGGTGGCTCCAGCAGGGATGAAAGGAGAGAAGATGGAGATTTGACGGCCTGCAGAATGTCCCAGGGGAGAGACATGAAAGGGCAGGGCGTTGGGGGGAGAGGCAGCAGGGAAGCTAAGATGTAACCCTACAACCTCCCGTGGGAGTTTTCTTTTATTATTTTATTTTTTGGACATTTCCATCAATTGGAAATAGGTTGTTAAAAGCCAAATGCGACACTCAGTTCCGCTTCAAGTTCAGGTAATTAGGATGGGAAGTGAATTCCAGTCACAATGTGAGAAGAAAGTCAATGACATTAACTTGATGCAATTGAATTGCTTGATGGCCCGTCGCTGGTTAGCAAATCATTAATTGTCTGCAAATATGGGAAATCTTGTGCTCAGGTGCATGAAAATCAATGGGTGTCTCACTTATTGATGGTAGCACTTTAAAAAAACGGCGCTTTCAGACCCTTCTGCGAATATGCTAACATGGCGTTGGATGTTACAGAAGGACGCTGCAGCGAGTGCGATCACAAACCTCAAACCTTTCGCATTCATCCTCGTCATTCACGCACGCATTCGCGCACTGCATGCAGTGGATCAAACCGCTCTTTGATTATCGGCCTTTCATGTGTGCCAGCTTCACATGCCGAGCAGTCGGCCAGCACATCACCCACACACACAGCCACAAACACGCAGGGCTTTAATGTGAACTGGTCAGGGCAGCGTTTTCACACCTATATTCACAGATATGCTAGTTAATGCTATCACTTAGATGCAGACTCACTCATGCTTGATATTGCTTCAAACCATGCAGGCTCTCATAAACCAAAACAGGCACAAACATGCTCTGTACCTGTTTTAAGTGTCCACCTGTGTCTTTGTACAAAGACTCTCAGACTCTTGAGTGTGCATGATGTGTGTGTATGCGTGCGTTTCAGTGTCGGTGGAGTGTCCATGTCTGCTCCATTAGCTCCACACTCTGAATAAAAGCAGTGCGCCGGCTCCGTTGCCTTCATCTGTCTTGTTGCTGTACAGGGAAAAGCTTCTCAGCTCAACGAGGAGCTGTGCTTTTTCAGCCCTGTTGCACGCATTGGCTCTGCAGCACTCTGTGAAAAAGTGAGAAGAAGAAATAGCAAAAAAAAAATAAAAAATAAAAAAAAATGCTGAAGTCCATGTTGACTTCCCTCACATCCCACAAGTCATCAATTTTGCAGGGAGCGCTGTAACATGATATTTTTTCACTCCGATTTCATAGCCATTTTGCTCTGGACTTGAACCCAGAACCTTGAAATCTCTCCTTTGATGCATTGCCACAACTGAACCCATTGTGTATTTTTACATTTATATTCAAAGCGTTTAGTTAAAGCTGTCATACAGAGCGACTCACGGCACGTGAGCTCGGATTCAAATCACCCAACCTGGTTATGGTTTTTTGTTGGGTTTTTTTGAAAGGACCTACGTGTTTTTGAGGGCCGATCTCTGATCAAAATATTCAGCTGTAAAAAATCATCTAAATTGGAGAAATTATCATATGATACATCTTCTTCCAAGGCTTTCTGGCGGGTTCACGGACTTCCAGATAACATTTTAGAACCCCCCCGCCTCGAATACATTTGAATCACAAAAATGAAAGGAGGTGAACTCGGGTCACAAATTATCATTTGGCAATGAATCTTTCCGTGTGGAAAAAGATCATGTTTTGAGCAATTTATCTCTCTGAAAGTAAAGTTCAAAAAGCTGAACTGTGCCACCAATCAAACTGTTCCTCTTACAGGACCCCCATTTTTCATTTTCTGTGACATCCACTGCCTGTATGATGGAGATTCCTCCGTGGTCATAGTAAAATGCCATCAAGCTAAAGAGTACTTCTGTGTGTTGTAAAGATGGGGCGGTGCAGTGTGATCATTTCAATCTAAAATAAGAAAACTTCTCACATTAAGCCTCATTTTCTGTGTTCTGTGTTGTTTCCTCTCAATTGTGTGGAAACCAGAGTGGTTGTAAATGTTAAAAATGAGCCGTGCCAATGCCGAATGCTCACATCAGCATGCTAACATGCTAACATGCTAACATGCTGAGTTTAGCAGGTATAACAGCAGGTAATACTCACAGTGTTCACTCTCTTAGGCATCTAAGCATGCTAACAGTTGGCACTAACAAAGACTACAGCTAAGTGGGGTGGGGTTGTTAGATGATTAATTGTCCTTAAACAAAAGTAATAGTCAATAAGAACCTTGACCTGAAAGTCGGTGGATTACCAATACCATCACAATAGTTTATAGTGTATATAGTGTTCATGAATATTAGTTTCCTGGCAGTCCATCAAACAGATGTTGAGCCACGTCACTCAAGACCACAAATCAACCTCATGGTGGTGCTGAGGAAGAGTCAGGAGTCAAGGTCAGTAGGACTCATCTTCTGAGGACCATGGCTTGCTGTACAAAGCGTCATAGGCAGTCTGTCCCGGAGTCATTGAGATGTTTTTCTATTCATTGTTAATGATCCAATGATAATCCATTGTAGAGCGTGACTAGTCTCGGTTTTGTTGACGTTCAGCATCCCGTGATGATGCTTTCCCTTGATTGTAAGGACTAGCCTTTTTTTTTTTTAACCACATGATCTGATGTCGAAAACCAGTAGCCTCAGAAACCCACACATGTCCAACCCTTTATGCACTGCTACGGCACACACTTCCCACCATAATGATTTCAAAGCGAGAGGAACGCGGCATAAATGTCCTGGAGCCCGCTCTCATCCCTCCGTCCACGAGGTGTGAAATCGTTTGATCCAGTTTGCTCTATTTAGGCGAAACAGCTTTTGTGTGCGTGTGAGAGAGTTTGCACTTGTGCGTGTTTGTGTGTGTGCGTGTGTGTTTTTAAACGCCCCCGGAGAACTAAAAGGTGGAGGGAGAGGGGGAGGGAGAGGGGAGGGGACGGGGATGCAGGAAGGAAGGAAGGAAGAGAGCTGACGGTAGCCGCTGTGTTTGTTTTGCAGGGAGGCGAGAGGGGAGGTGAAGGGTGGGAGCTGTCCTTTAGTCCATCCGTCCGTAAGCGTGTGTGTGTGTGTGTGTGTAGGGGCAGTTACGGGTTAATGGACATTAAGTCTGCCCCACTGTGATAGTCAGAGTAGAGGGCTACGGGTGATGCACGCTGGCTCTCTGTAACCCACAATGGGGTCATAGGTCGAGGTTAAAAGTCAAACAATGCCTCGAAGGACTAGCAATCAGCTGGGACTGCACCAGAGGTCAGCCTGTGTGTGCGTGCGTGTGTCTGTGTGTGTGTGTGTAGTAATGTGTGAGGAAGAGGTGGGGCAAATGAAGGGCAGGAAGAGGACAACGGAAAACAGACATAGAGCGGTGAGGAAAGGAGGACAGACAGATGGGGGTTGAAAACGCTGCACTCTTTCCTTCCCCCCCCCCCGACATCCGCTCATTTCGAAGAAACGACCGTGCTTTGTTTCTCCCTGCAGGGACTCGTCTTACCTCCAGATACACTCCGACAACACACACACACTCGCACGTGCGCGCACAAATCGACGAGCGCAGCCAAAGCGCACGCAGGAGCTCCGCAGCCTAATCAGAACATGTGGCCTATTTCTCTGTATGTTTTAATGAGCTCTCCATTGTGGAGTGCTGACTGATATTATTAGGCTGCCGTGTCTCAGCTCATTAGCCAAACCAGGCTCAACAACAACACCAGCAGCTAAAAGATGATTTGATACCGCCTGCAGAGTTATGTGACACGGCAGGACCCTAAAGAGGCCGTGGTGAGAGACGGAGCAAGTGAGTTAATTTGGTCACCGGGGGGAGAGTGAGGCTGGATCTCGCTTCTTACGACACAGCGAGGGATGGTAAGAGTCGCTTTGACAGAGAGAGAACGAAAAATACATCATAGGCTGACTTTCAGCCGCCTCCCCCCGCGTTCATAAAGAAACCCAGCAGAAGCGGCCTGAAGATCCAGTGTGCAATTTTAGCAGCAGAGCGGTGTCAAGTGAAGAGAAGTAGTCAACAACAGCGAACGGAGAACAAGACTGCTGCTAATCCGCTCTTAGTTGATTGTTATTGCTCTTTGGTGAATGGTTCAATTTTCTATATTGGCTCTGTATGGAATCCCCCTGCTCTGCGCTATTAAAGCAGCTAAATGAATCAAACTGAGCTGAAGACTACACCTGTGATGGTTTGTAAATGGTTTGTACAGCGGTGTGCTCACCACCGTAGCACTCCCGGTGGTGAAGTGATCTGCTAGCATGTAACCAGCACAGAGACCCTGGCTAGCACCAAAGCCTCCTAGCCTCCTCTGCATTTACTCAAGTGCTGTACTTAAGCACAACTTTGCGGTACTTGTGCTTTACTACTACTCGACTACTTATATATTCAGGCTCGGCACATGTTGAACATTTATTAGGCCGGTCTTACAGGCTATGTGTTGTATTAATTTGAAATGCAGTAGCAGCAGATGTGTCAAAGTTTTGTTGTTGTTCCAATTCGGGCCTTTCAGTTTCAATTAATTACGCAACATTACATTTGTTGGTTTTTCTCGTTGTCACTACAATGACACAGACATTTTTATTCATTATTTACTATTAACACTCATTCTGAACAGGGTGGGTCTTTTATGCTGTGACTGACCACCACATCTTTTCTTTTGATGTGAGATAACAGCAGAGGATACAGAGAATGGCGAGTCCCTGATATCGAAGCGATCCTTGTTATTGCAGTATGGCCTGATCCTGTGCAGCACATCCGTCTGGCGTTGCAGCGGAGAAGAGATCTGACACTGAAACCTACACTGTAGGAATCTATATCTGCTTGTTTTAACTATAGGTTCCGCTCTGCGGTACAATTGGACAAGCTAACAAGCCAACAAAGAAGTAGCTTTCTGTCATGTGACCATCAAATGCACACAGCTATCCCTTGAGAATCCCAGCTTTGTCTATACAAGCTTTTTCCTGTCAAAGGGGGTTGCTGTTTTTCCCAGCATGCATCAGGTGAAAAGAGACCTGAAGAGCCAAAACTGTAAAACTGCTTTACCACCAGGATGATATTTCATTAGGACTTTTATTGTTCCCTGTATTCGAAAATCAACATTTAGCGAAACGCTTTGGCAGCATCATTAGCGAGAAACTTTTATGCTGTTAAACTGGCAGAGAGGAGGGGAGGGAGGTGTGTGTGTGTGTGTGTGTGTGTGTGTGTGTGTGTGTGTGTGTGTGTGTGTGTGTGTGTGTGTGTGTGGCTGTTTCTCAGGCAGAAGCCTTGAATCTCCGTCTTCTCCACCATCCTCTTCCTCCTCATCTTCCCCTGTAGTGTTTACATGCTGCCTCTTTACTTAATCCGGCCTTCGGGATGCCCACTTCACTTCGTTACCTCTCAGCACAGCCATGGAAGAGTGGATGCTGAGGGAGACAAAGCCAAAAAAAACAAACTCCCAGCCCCCCTGCAACGACATTAGACTTGTTTTTTTTCTTTCCCTCCATTTCTCTCATCCTTCCAGCCCTTCATCCCTCCCTCGCTCTGTCCATCTCAATCGCAATCTCAGCTCACTCAAGCGTTGGCCGGCAAGCCCTCCTGCATCGATCCAATAAGGCTGGTAGTCGGCACTGCGAGGCTTGAAGAGCTTTCACCCAAACCCAGCGTTTAAGCACGCTCATTTAACAGCACGTCGCCATGATCTGATCTGGGGTGGAGGGTGGTAGGGGGTGGGGTGGTGAGGGGTGTTTGATTTTTTATTTTTTTTTTCCCCTCCTCTCAGCCTCCTCTTATTTTCCTCTCAAAAATGTAATCAATAACAGTCACACTGGTTGGACGACAAACATACACGCACACACACACACACCTCCAAATTTCAATTACCTCCCCTGCCAATCCACCAAACAGACCAAATGTTTATTTGCCAGCACTGGATTTTAATATTCACATGTGGGACTGGATGAGTGGGAGGGAGTAGGTGACATCAAATGAGCTGCGTATATGGAGGTGTTTTCTGTCTTTGTGTCACCTTAAAGTAAATACACTCTGACATTTTGTGCCTGTTTAAAAGTCAATGGATTCCCTTCTCCAATGAGCACGCATCATCAAAGGCGCCGTTTCACTCGCTGATACGCCGCAGCAGGTGCAGGGGGGAACGCTTACAGATGGCGTGCGTGCATTTCTGCATGCGTGTTGCGTCTCGGTATTTTAATTCTTATGAGGAAATTTGGTCTTTATAAGCAAACAAACACTGAGAGCCATTGGCCCTTGTCCCTGCAGTGGTTTGGTTAAAGTTCAGTAACTGGTTTTGGGTAATTAGATCGGTCTGGACTGTGGGCAGTGAGTTGGAGGTGCAGCGAGTCTGTCCGACCAAATTACATTACAAAAAAATATTTTTTTTTAATTCCATGACTCCCACTGATATCCAGCCATGCAGATGGTTTGGTATCAATCTCTGAGATTTCTGCTACTGTTTGAACGTAGGAGAAGTGAACAGAAGTTTTCTTTTGGAACTCACAGCGTTTAAAAATGACATTTAAATGAAACGGTGTCAGCTCTTTTCCAGACCCACTCAATAGAGAACATCTGAAAACCAGACTGTGAAGTCCAATGACTTTCTGCTGGGGGAAAAAAACAAGGTCCCTCTATGAAGACTGTGGACAGGGTGTTTTGTTGATTTCGTCCTTTGCTTTAAACAAAGTGCGTATCTGATTATGTAGGTTTCTAAAACTAATTTTCCGACGGCGTAATCAGACAAGGCTGTGTCCTACAGTTTCTGTAACCTTTCAGAAACAGGCACCGTCCATACACAGTAATTGGCCAAAGACACAGACATCAGGGGTGCAGCCAGGAGGAGGTTCTTCACAGCGGTCCCCTCAGCCCAACTTTGTGCGTGGTCGTTTAGAAAACTTTGGCATTAACGCGCAGTCAAATGACACATCGCGCAACCTGGTTGAAGCATAGTGAATCCTTTAGTAACTGCAACTGTTTGTGGATGTTTTACTGCTGTGAGCATCACATCGCTTCCGCTGTGTACCAGTAAAACCATCTGCATTGCCAGATAGCACTGGAGATCTGTCAGCTTTTATTCTTTTGTGATTTGGGTGAACGGATCCTTCAACTAATAAACAAGTGTAGATTTTGTTTATTTAGCAAACAGGATCGTCCATTAGAGGTTTTCTACATGCACAACATGTCATTTGTTACTTAGCGGTGTTATCTCTCACTTGGCATCATTGATCATAGAGAGTTGTCAGCACAGGTGGCTGCAGCAAATCCACTGATGACAGTCGTCCAACATTGGCGGAAAAATAAAACGATAAGAACGTCGCTTTCACACTTAAACGCTCTCCTAATGAGGTAAAGCTACTGATGAAGAAGGAACAAGCTAATCAAGGGCTGTTCCTCCTTGATTTTTCAGTTATTTGTTAATAAATGATATGCTCTTTCTTGAATGATTGTGCCCTGAACAGTCTTAATCCACTAATTGATGTCACCGTGTTTGCACAATATAACATAAGGTAATTGTTTCAGAGCTGGCAGGTCCCTCATAAGCATACAGAAACAGGCCTGAGAAGGCGTCGGTGTGTGCGTGCAGGTAGCATGTCAATATAAAATTCCTCTTCTCGCCGTGCGCGTCAGTCTCACCTGCAGCACCGTACCAAGTCAATCATCCTGGGCTGTTATTGGACTGTAATGCTGCTCTGTAGCTGCACACTTGACATGTTCATTAGGCATAAACCAATTCATTTACAACACAGTGCTATTGGATTGTCCTTGCCTCGACATTCATTTCCCAACACATTGGCGTTTGATGCGTTGCCAGCGCCAATTAACTTTGATAACTCAGCCCCAGTTTAATATACTGCTGCTGAATTGGCTTGACAAGAGTGCGGCGATAAGCTATTCCTGAGCTTTTTGAGTGGCGATAGCTGGATTATCGCTCAAAGTGAGGGAGGGACGGGGAGAACTTTCCTGTATAACCCCCATCGGCCAAAAGTCATTAAAATGTTTGTTTTTATTGGCAGACACACGCGCACACACACACACACACACACACACACAGAGGCACATACCATGATTACAGCCATGTCCTTGTTGGCTTTAATGATTTGCATAACTCATTTCTGTTTTACATTATTGTGGATTTTGATGACCATGTTCAATTTTATGGTACATGTTTTCAAAGTGAGAACTTATCTTTCAGTGCAGCAGTGACTGTGCGAACTGTTTTTTGTGTGGCGGTTTGAAAAATGTGCAAGTAGTAAATACTGTTGTGACGGAATTGTTTGTGATAAACAACCAAGCCAATAAAAGAAGTGAATCGCTGCTTCCAGCTGATGTGTTGGTTTTTCTTTCCCTCCGGCAGGCTGCCAGGAGCCAGGCTGCCCTCTCGTGTCCCACTGATCAACTGATTGATCCCTCGATCCATCACTCAACGCCAGTTCCAACAAATGGGAGCTGACATGGGAGCCATGGGTGGGACCAAGGTCTTGCTCCTGGTGTTTCTGGTTGGATGGGAGAAGTCGCTGGGTCTCAACTGGAACCCAGTCCCTCGCAAGACTGTTCGATACCAGGGTGAGTTGCAGCTGAATGCAAGCTGAGGGGAGAGTTCGATTTCCAAGAAACTGAAACTTTCCAGTCAAAAAAGACTTGAGAACTTAAAGTCACAGTAAAATCTCCAAAAACTATTTTCATTTTTCCATAAAAATCTGTCTTTTATTGTATTTTTTGATGACTCGTGTTAAACTGACATTTATCCAATCAAATGTGGTTTGGCTAACCCCACCCCTCATATGAAACCACACTGAACTGCTTGGATGCCTAACAACATCCACTATCTTCACAAAATCTCATAGCAACCTATGAGCTAATTGTCAGTTACTCTGAGAGTAACTGTGATAGACTGTTCCAGTTCTGAGTAGCTCATTCTCCAACTGCATGGTGCAACATAGCACAGCTTCCTCTATTTTAGCCTCTCCAGCTCTCAGAGATCAGTCCTATCAAGACAGCCGCCGGTCAACATGCAAATTATTCATGTCAGAGCTCACATAAACTGAAGTCGGCACAAAAAAAGACTGTACAGATTGACTCTGCCTCCTGTGATGAGCTCGGCTGGGGCCAGACGGACTTTATAGACTGACAGCTGTTGGGAGAATCCTCCAAGTTGGCCTTGGAGTGATTTATCTGGCCAGGCATCTCATAGAAAACCAATAATTGCTGAAATGTATTCCATTACAACAATCAGGGACAATTTTCCATTATACGAGAGGAGGATGATGTCTGATTCTGTTACGAGGCCGACATCGACCCTTAGTAAAACAATGCATCAGTCTAATCCTAGCGCTCAACTGTATTTGCACTCTTTATCTCAGCCTTCCTCTGCAGCCGGAGCCCAGTTTTCTTCTCTGAACAATGCCAATTGTTGCAAGCTGAGAAATAGTCTTTTTTTTTTAATCCCTCAAAGGGGAAAGGGACGCATTCTCTCTCTCTCTTGGGGATTAGGGAAATACTATAAAGTGAAGGAAAAAAGTATTGGAAAAAAACGATATTTTCTCACCTCTCTGTATCACCTATTCCACCTTTCATCCCGTATCTATCTCTCCTTTCCCTTCCCCTCCTCCTCTTTCTTTTTGCCTTTTATCCCGTCCCTCCCCTTTTTTGCTTTGTATGCAGCAGCTCATCGTATGAACCCGAAATGCTCTTATGGCGTTTTCACAAAGAGCTCCGATTTCAGCCGCTCTCGAGGAGAATGGCGCTCCGCGGCGGCAGTGGTGGCGGTGGAGTGTGGGGATATTTCAAAAGCTGCTTTCTCATGCCGCTATCTCACCCACCCACCCCTCCTCCCCTTTTCCTTTTTTTTCCCCATACAGCCCTCCCCCCTCCTCTCATCCCTACGTGCTACAGCCGTCACTGGTCCTGTGTTGGGTTGTGAGGACAGAGGATGTGGAGAGGGGCGAGGTGGGGCAATCGATAGGGCTTCAATACTTTCTGGTGAAATGCTCCCACGTGACAAAGCAAAGCCAGTGTTGGCAGAGGAGCACCCCGCATCTCTGCTGCACTTTGGCCAGAACACACTTGTGGTAAAGATACACCAGACGGGGCAAACAGGGACAGCTGGAAACACATGGACGCATGTGGCAGGAGCAGGAAGAAGTATGCTACCAAAAGAGTATCTCACTTTGAGTATTTTTCTTAAAAAAGCGGTTGAATAAATCTGCCTGTAGAGACAAGATAACTCCCCTCACAGCGCAGCTTCCCTGTTTTGTCATGAAGGTGTTGGAAATGAAAGCATTGTCATGAATCGTGGGAGAAGGCAGATCACGTCACTTCTATCATACTTGATTCGAGTGTGCCACTTGAGCGCAGAAAGCTTCTTGACGCAAATTGATTTGCATTGGAAACAAGTGGGATTATCTTAGCCGTTGACAGATTTCTCCACTCGGTTTAAAGAAAAATGTGATTTTCAGGCTCAATACTGGGTTAAATGACTTATATGGATGGGTTCTTGCTACAGTGCTGAGGAGGAGATAGGAGAGACGAAATGGAAAAACAAAGCTGCAGAAAGAGCGAGGGAGGGAGTGCACGGAGGGGAGAAATGAGAGAAGAGATATATAATGGAAAGAAAGCGAGAGAGAGAGAGACAGGTAGAGAGACATAGAGGACGGCTGGGAGAGAGAGGCCAGTCACTAACTGCCTTAAAAGGACTGAAAGTAGTTTCAGAGAACGACAGAAAGAAAGGAAAACACTCACACGCACGCACGCGCGTGCACACACACTCTGCAGGACATTCACCCTGTGTTTCATTTTGCATGGAGGCATCTCCCTGCACAGACACACAGCATCCATATTAATGTGCGTGCATGTGTGTGTGTGTGTGTGAGTGAGTTGCTGTTCACATGCAGTTGGAGTTTGCAAGACAGACAAGAAGAAAAGCAATGAAAAACCAGAGTGAGAGAAAATGTGCGGGTGCAAAGGGCGTGTGTGTTTATACCTATTTGTGTAGAGAGAGTGTGTGTGTGTGTGTGTGTGTGTGTGTCTGTCTATCTAATCCCCTTTGTTTATATGTGTATGTGAGTGTGTGTACTGCTTAGGCTGGCAGTCTGAGGGATTTGGAGCTCTGGGCAGTGCAGGAGGGGTGTGAATGTGTGTGTGTATATGTGTGTGTGTGTGTGTGTGTAAGTGTGTGTTTGTGAGTTTGGGTAGGTTATGGTGGGGCAGAGATGGCTGAAGAAATAATATTTACCCCCCCACCATCCACCCATCATCACCACCACCCTCGCTAGGCAATTACGTGAGGCTTACATGAGGTTGCAGAAGAAACACAAACAACCTTTCTGTGTGTGTGTGTGTGTGTTTCTCTTGCTATCCATCCACCTCCTCTTCTTCTTCTTTTATTTTTGTAAAAGTCACATGTTGACATTTTGAATTTGAGGCTGCCGCTATTCCTCACCAGACGCCCGTCACATTTATGGAGGGGAAAAAAAAAAAAATCATTGTTGGCTCCTAATGAGACATTTATGTCCACACATTACGTATGGCCCTCATAGAGCCGCTAACGAGTGCTGTAAATTTACACACTTTTCTGCGCTAATCACCGACGCAGTGCATATATCTTGATATCGTTACACTTTTATGTGGTTTACACCCCACATTTGTGTTCACATTGTACAAATTTCTCATTTATCCTTTTTTGCTAAAGGTCTCCTCGTGCACACACTTCTGCTTAATGTTAGAGGAAATATCCGATGTTGTTCCGTTGTTTTCTTACTGCCAGTATGAAAAGACAAAAGCCAACAATATTTGCATCTGATAATGCTTTCAGACTTTTCCCTCATGTCTGTTTCGCTCAGCCCCAAGCTTGTTGGTTCTCAGCCAGGTCATATTCTCCATCAGCTGGATGTTAGTCACAGTGGTACTTCTTAGCAAACGCTACCCAAAGAGTTAAGTGCATGTGCTGAGGACTAGTTTGGGCTGCAGATTTAAAACACTTCTGGGCTATTGTATTATTGTATGCACCTGGACAGTGCACGCAAGGTTTAACAAAAAAATAAATAAACTGCAATACACATGTTCGCCATAATGAAGGAACATGTGTCCTCAACAAATGAGGTCTGTGCTGCAGACAAGTAACCTTATAAGGCAACATTATCAGGCAAAACTTGGTAGGATCCAGAAGTGGGTTTTGTTTTGGATGTCATTAAGTCATTAAGTCTTAAGCTTTAAAACCAAGACCAACAAGTCTCAATTCAGGTCCAAGCTAAAAACTTGGTGGTTCAAGTCATTTTAGAAGTCAGAGCAGCGACATCAGGCTAACCTCACTCCTGCAGCCCTGGGTTTGAACAAAGTTAATGTCTGTAGTGTCACCGGTACAGATACTTTGCTTGACATTAGCAGTGTTAGTGGTGATTCATAAAAGGTAGAGCAACTCAGTCACCGACACAATGAAGAATAATTATAAAGTCTTCAAACTGAGTAAACTACATAGCAATATGTGTCTTTGCTAACTACAATATTAGCTACCACATGCTAATCGTTAGATCAAGTGCGGTTGTATCTGTAAAACCCCAAAGTGTATCAAACAGAGGACGGATTCTTTTTATTTTTCATTGCATAAAGTAGAGTTTAAACTGCCTAACTCAAAAAACCAAAGTCTGCACCTTTGGTCAACTAATTGGTGGTTCTTTTGCTGGGATTCGTTGACAATGAGTTATAGAATATCGCAGCTTTCTCCCATAAACTTCTAACGGCTCAAGAGGAAAGGGATTTTATATCCTGTTTCTTACTTGTTTTCTGTCTTTCACCTTTACCTCATTGATCCTGTCTTTGTGTCTCACCTGCTTTGTCCTTTTTCCCTTCTAACTGAATTGGCCATATCTGTTGGCTGCATCCATTGTGTTGTTTTAAGCCATCTTCACGCCCCTTACCTCCATTGACCACAGACAATACCTCAGAAGATAACACCACTGTCTTCCTCTTCTCCTCCTCCTCCTCCTCCTTTTTGTCTTTTGCTTTTTCTCTTCCCTCTCTTTGTTTTTCTGCTCACACGTTCACACACAGCAGCACACACAGCCCTGAGCTCAAAGACAGAGGCTAGAAAGCCAAAACTATGACAAAACGCAGCAGCTGTGGTTAAAGAAAGAAAGATAGAAAGGAAGAAAGAAAGAAAGAAAGAAAGATAGAAAGGAAGAAAGAAAGAAAGAAAGGGGGAGAGGAGACTGGGGAGAAAAAGAGCCCTTAGAAACTTGATATTTGGTTTGAAAATCTAGTCTGCTTTGATGCAGCAAATGAGTCCTGCATCTTTAAAGAAAAGCCAAGTCAAATGTATGCCTCTTGATTTAGAAAAGGAGAGATAGAGCGAGAGATGGTGGGGGAGGAAAAAAACACAGCAGAAGCAGAGTGGAAAAGGGCGGGGCCTCTGACCTCCAGAAACCTTTCTCCCTCTCTCTCAACCTTTCTCTTTTTTTCCCCCTCTTCTTTCTGTCTCTCTCTGCCGTATCTCCCCAAACCCTCCAATTACAGTAATGAGTGGTTGAGAGCGAGGCAGAGGAGGAGGCAGAGAGAGGCTGTGCGTGACTGGGAGGATAGATGGGGGGGGCAGGAGGAGGGAGGGATGGCAGAAGGAGATTCATCACCGCTTTTTATCTACTATGAGTGTCACTCATCCCCTGACCCTGCGCTGATTGGTCAGTGAAGATTAACAGCCGGGCCCAGATGTCAGGACCTGGAGTGCTCTCTGTTGTCATACAGACTTTGTGAGAGCTGATGTGTGGGCAAGTGGGCATGTGGATTAAAATGAAAATGCCACTCTGAGGCCGCTCTTATCCGAAGCACCTTCTTGTGGTAGCCGGGCCGCGGTTGAACCGATGCGCTGGTTTACCACGATCGACTTTCTATTGAAAACAGCCGCGCGTGAAATCAACAGTTGCACTCGAAAAGGAGTCAGAGATGTTTTCGCATGTGATGACACCTGATGTAGCAGCATGTGGTTCATCACATGTGTAACGGCGTTTTACGTGTGGAGAGTTCACATGCAGGCACACGGGGTTGTTTTTGCCTCAGCGGGACAGCCGTGGCTTTATGTTTCCCTGTTGTCCATACGTACATGCGCTCCCACTGTTCTAAACTCAGTACAGCCCTCAGGGAATTTCTTCAAAGTGGACACAAACATCAGTTTAGACACAAGGATGAACTGATTAGATTTTGGAGGTTGAAGGCCAAAGGTCAAAGATGCAGTGACATCACAAGACAAATCACGGCGTCATGAAGGTGATAGCTCAGGAAACCCTGCAGCTTTGGCCCAAATATCCATAATTTAAGGATGAACTGATTTGATTTTGGAGGTCAAAGGTCACAGTGACTCATAAACACATGTTTGGCCTAATTATAGCAAAATTTTCCACAAATGTCTAAAAGGTTAAAATGAGGAAACGAGAAACATTTTGTCATAATAATTTCACAATAACAAAAATAATAATAACATGCCAGTTTCATATATTCGACATGTTAAAAAAAAGACAGTTCGCAGTTTGGTTACATAATTATTGCATAAATACCACGAACAACAAGCCATTTGATGAGTTTTTGAGGACGTCTCTTCGTGGCGTTGCGTGGACTAAACGATGTGATGATTTAATTGAAGTCTTCACTTGAAATTTAAAAAGGTGCCTCGAGGTGCATTTTACATGCAAGCCAATGGGGATACAAAGAAGAATTCATTAGGGGGTTAGAATTACCATCGTAATACAAAATACTGAAAGTAAATCGTGTACAAACTGAACACTGGGAGTGCTGGTCTGTGCGGAGGCCTAATTGATTCATGGCTCTTTGACACTTTCACGCAACAGCATCATTCAGCTCGGTCTGAGTGTACAGTTCATGACTTTTCACTTCCCGGTCTTGTGAATCACCAGATACTTGTCATTTTTGACCTGCAAGTCATTCAGTGAGTCAAGTTCCAAAACGAAAGCAGCGCCATGCTGCACCCGCCCGAGCTCCACAGGCGCCCCTCTCTCTGCCTCTGTGTGCATCTGTGTGTGTGTGTGTGTGTGTGTGTGTGTGTGTCATCACCACAGCGCAGTACAAAAAAGGCCTAACTCTCCCCAGCTGGTGCTCGCTGCTGCACCAGTCATACATGCCGAACCATGACGCTGGAGTGGAAAAAACCCTCACTTGTGGCATCAACCAGCTCTTGATTTGTTCTGCTTGTTGTGGATTGCAATGGCGACCCCCCAGCGAGCCAGGCTGTTCCACCCCACACCCCCACCCCGCCCCCCCCCCCCCACCCCCACCTCCCGCTTTCATCTACTGCCTCCAGCCCCCCGAAAACCATCCCCCCACTGGGCTCACTTGTTCCGTTGTTGTGTTAATCCACTTTTACCACTTCCTCTCCTCCCACTCTCCCATCCCTTCATCTCGACGTCCAATTCTGTTGAATTCAATCGCTCTATTGCCATGACTGTTTATCCAAAACAATAATGCAGCAGCTGTATAGGAAATACAAACCAGGGCTTACACATTGAAATCATGCTGAGACGAATAATTATTTGGCCTAAAAACATGTACTTTTGTTATGCAGTCATTAATGTTACTTGCTATTGTTCTTTATTACACATTTATTCAGCTGTAAGTGAGTTAAGTACATAAATTCCTTGTGTTGCGGCCCGAATAATCCTTTAAATCTGTTAATTTGGAAAAGCATGAAATCTATAGGAACCTAAATTCAGTCAACAATTGACAAAAGGTATTCCAGCTTGTGAAAGTATGTATATCTTTCCCTTTCTTATCTCTCGCTGCTTCCTTGCTCTCATTCTGTCGTACACCTGACTCGGCTGTGAACTTGTCGTCTGTTCAGCAGACAAAGCTTGAGCATCCACGTGGGAGTGTGTGTGCCTTTGTGTGCGCCGTGTTGTTTTTTTGGTGGGGGTTTTTTTGGGGGTTTTTTTTTCCTTCAAAGAGGGTACCTGCTCAGATGAAGGTCTGACGAGGCTCTGTGTGCACGCCCGGGTATATCTGCCTGTTTGTGTGGGCGCTGCGCGACGTCTCTCCCTCCTCTGTCTGTCTGTCTCTGCCTCTCATTCGGTGTTTGTCGCTGCTTCAAAGCTCTCCCCAAAATAGGCCTTTAATCATAGTTTGGTGTGTGAGTGGCTCAGCGGTTAGAAGCTATAAGCAGAGGCTGGATGTATTTATAGCAGACAGGGAGAGGGAGGCTGGAGCTCCGCTGGAAGGCTGATGGAGGCAGATTACAGAGGCGAGGCCCGGATCGAGACCTTTCCAGCCGGCCGTGAAGCAACAGGCGCTCTCCCCCTCCCCGTCCCCTCTTCCCCCCTCTTCTCCTCCGCCCCTGCATGGGAGTTCTGTTTGGTCTGGCTCAGTCGGACTCGGTTTGATTTGGGCTGGGCTGGATGCTGAAGCAGCGACATGACCCTGAGATACCCTACAGTGCAGAGCGCGCACATTTAGACGTGCAAGCACACACACAAGCCCATTATACACGCACACATGCTGATAGAGACCGCTTTCGTGCAGTTGCAGTTGTTAACATCGCCGTAAAGCAACCGGCTTGCAAGTGTTATCAAACAATCTTTTCAGACTGGTGTTGGTCTGCTGTTGCACATTGAACCCATTAAACACATTTTTACATTATTGTTTCCCACCTTCCAAGGAAACACATCCTTTCCTGGCATCCACAGGCTTTGGTTTCACTTCATTCCAGTACACTATAAAATCATCTCACACAGCCTAGAGACTAAATGTCTAATCCATCAAAGTGAACATCGTTTGTCCTCTTGTGCTGAATCCCAAAAAAGCTAAACTCGTTCAATACATGAGAGTCGGCTGCTTAACTGCTACCTTTTATTGCCAAACATGAACAAATTCACATTATTTTCACAGAGGCCGCGGTCGTATTAGGGTTTGCCTCGCTGTTGTCGTCCTCTTGATGATGTTTTGTCTGAAGCTGGATTATTGCTGCATGATGCTGCAGTTGTGCGCAGGGACTGAGTGAAAATTCTCCCCTGTGGTGCGTTCAAGGACGCTCCGAATCTCATCTAGCAGACATCAAATGCACAACAACAAAAAAAAAAAAAATCAATGAAAGGCATCTAATGTGAAATTGTTTGTTTCAGGCATTTGCATTATTTACCACTCTACATTTATCTATCACTAACAATAATTCAGTATGACGATGCTTAATAATATATGGCTTTTGCATTGCGAGTAGTTTTTGTACTTGGAGTACATTTTGCTGTTACTTCTGTATTTCTAAATGAAGGACCTTTAGTTGTAGAAGACCATTTTGACAATTTGGAATGATCTCCTCTGTATAAAACAATATTTTGACACACTTATTAGCACTCTAGCCAAGAGTCAGGTAAGAAGATTGACACCACTGCCATGTCTGCATGCTCACTATAAAGCTAGCAAGCAGTTAGCCTAGCTTTGGCAAAACCTGTTGCTTTGAGAAGGACCAGGAGGCAGACATCATGGCGGATCTGCACAAGAGTCACATGAGCATGTGCAGGACACATCCCGCAGCATCTCTGCAGCATCCCACTGCTTTTTAAGACCCACCCATGTAGCATTCAAGCCCTAGGATTGGCCAGCGGGATCCATAGCAACACGTCCCTGCCGACTCTGCCCTGGAGCTCTGCAGGATGTTGGTGATCACTCCTCTAGCACAAGAGCTTCATCAAACTGGCTTCTGTCAGTCTTGGAGGCTTTGTTTTGTCCAGAATCAGCTAATAGAAGCACTAGCTACGTGGCTACTGGAGCTAAAAATAAGTTATAAACTCTTAAACTATTTGTATTTTACATGAATCAGTGAGGCCCCTAGAAACATTGAAGTCTCATTCTCATTTATGGCCTTATAAACAATAAATTTACTAAATTCAGTCTAAATTTAGCGTATGTCACCAGTTTTAGCTAAATGGGCGAATAAAGCTATAAAGTTGTTTTTGTGCTGTATTCCTGTGAACCTCTAAGATGCTTCTCGTGCTCGCTCTTGGATCTGAGCACTTCAAAACCAGTTACAATAAAATTAAAAACAAAACAGGAAGTTAAAGCTTGACTGCGACGGCTTATCTCCAGCACGTCTCATTTCTCTACGTAAGCTTTGGTTAATGAGCTAAAATGTGCAGAGAAAAAGCAAAGTCGTGTATTCATATTATATTAATCAGTCTGGTGCCAGGCTCTACGATGCATTTACTCCACAGTAAGACCTCAGAAAGGTGGCAAACCCCCTTTTTTCTTTGTTTAAATATATGTTTTTATTTATCACTAAATAATCCATCACCACACATGAAGGTTCGAAGGCTTTGTCGTTCCCTCTTTGATTCTTTTTATGACCCTCTTTTATCACGGTGTCACACCCATCTGAGGACTAACACACACAGGACCGGTGAGGAGGTCTTGTAGTGCGTTGATCTTTGATCACCTCTGTTTCCAGCGGTACTGACCTCGGTCGGGCCTTCTGAGTTGTTTATCTTTTGTATTCTCCCCCTTTTCGGCCCGGCCTTTCTATTTTTGCCCTTTTTGTTTGTGTTTCTGTCGTCATCTGTTGGACTCATTATTCCTCCCCTCCTCTCTGCCCTCCATTTTTTATTCGCACTCCTTTTATTTATATTCTCCCTTTTCTTCTGCTCTCTGCAAACTGTTGTCTCCAAGCATCAAAGGCCTTGTAATTTAACCCAAACCACATTTATACACACACACACAAACACACACACACAGACACTAAGACTTTCAAATGATGGAAAAGTCTCAGTTTAAAGCTTGAAACAGTTTTCAAATGCCCTACATAAAGTTAGTATACAGGGGTATTGCTGCAAATGCAGAACAAGGTTAATAGTGTGATACTGTATGTTTCATTTATGCTTTGGAGTTTATGGATTTTATTATGTTCCTGCTGTTTTTTGCTTTGCTGCTCAGTCGTTGTTAGAACAGCTTCTTCCTTCACCACAGCTGGAAAAACATCACAAAGTCTGAGATTTCCTTTAAAAAATCGTATAAATGACATAAACTGCTGTTTATATGTATATAAGCTCAGACAGTCCTTCAAAAAGCACACACACACACACACACACACTGGCCCACAGGTGTGTGTGTGTGTGTGTGTGTGCGTGTGTGTGTGTGTGTTATGGAGGCACATCACACACAGCAGGTAGCCTCAGGGCTGCCACAGTGTGGCTGCAGATGGTAAGTGCATCTGCCCGTATCGCCTCTTAATGACAGAGCCGCTGATCACTTCAAACAAGCCACTCGGAGCAAAACTTTCCCTCTGTTGGTGGAGAGACGTTCAAGTCACTGAGCAGGTACCCTGGAGAACTATTCAGGGGGTGTGTGTGTGTGTGTGTGTGTCTGTCTGTCTGTGTGTTTGTGTGTGCGAGCAAATGCAATGTGTCCTTTAGCCTACATGTAAACTTAGTATATTCTGTGTGTGTTCAAGTGTTCAGACGTGCACCGATTGTGTGTGTGTGTGTGTGTGTGTTTGCGCGTTAAAGTGTGTAACTCAGTAGAAGTGTGTCAGCTCTGGAGTGTTTTTTGCCCGGCTGTGTGGAACACAGCAGATGTGCTCGGTTCTCCCCCGAGGATGCCGCCTCTCTCTCTCTCTCTCTCTCCCTCTCTCCCTCTCTCCCTCTCTCTCTCCCTCTCTCACTCTCTCTCTCCCCCTTCACTCACTCTCATCAAGCTCTCTCATCCGTACATACCCTCCGATGTTTATACACTGCTGCTCTTCAGATAATAAGCTGACTTCAGTACTTACCCCCCTTCCTTCCTTTGGTTACTTCTTCCCTCCTCTCTTCTCTCTCTCTGCCTCCTGCTGACAACATGCCTCCTCTCAGGCTTATTGAACTATAACTTGACTGTTTTCTACAATGTTTGCTGTTCGACACACATCCACACATGACGCTGGTTGGCAGCCGTGTTTGAGCGGAGGGTTTTGCCAGGATGGTCAAAATGCTTTGGGACATTTCCAAACTAATCTAAAGTTAACAAACTTCATGCCAGCTTTTGCCTCATTCCAAAAGTCCTGAGTCAGGGGTCTTGATCTAAAATTACATGGGGGGCACTGCCCTGCTCGTTCTCTCAAAGGGGTGGGGGGTGAACTCTCCGTGGATACCGTCCAGAAAGACACATTTTGGTTTCATATGTGCTGTTGGCTATTGTGGATGAGTTGTACAGTTATAGGCTCAACCTGCTGAATGTTGGATCTGTAATAAAAGCTCATTTTTATGCTTTGATTTTACAGCCTGGCCAGAAAATTTAATTATTTCCCAAGATAAAATCAAAGGAGGAAGCCGGTGAGAGACAAAATTGGAAAAACAATTAAGAAATTCATTTTGAGGGTCCTTTTGAAATTGTCTCGGGCCGATCCAGACCCCGCAGGCAGCAAAATAATAACGCCCCTGATTCCTGTTGTCCTTCTTTCTGACACCAACCTTTGGTCTAAACTTGGCGGTTCACTGATGTTTGGCACTCAGCCGAAAGCAATGTTACCTTTCCTCCAAAATAAGTTCACTCCTGTGTGCAGCAGGTGAGAAAAGAGAAGCAACAGTAACCAAGAAATGGCTTCATGTTGTAACCGATTGTGTGGTTTCACATTTTCAGTAGATGTTATTATGATATCAGATTTAGTCTCATTGCAGACGTCCAACGTCCAGATCTCGAACTCGACAGACCTTAAAAAACAAAAATTTGGGTTAACAAGAGCACAATTTGGTGTCACATGACAGTGTCTGCTGTTGTTGGTCTTTTGCTTTTGATCATATCGCAGGGTCTTCATCGACTGATGGGGTCTGCTCAGTTTTCCTGCTTACTCTCTGTTAGGTTGAGCACTTTCAGGGCCTCTCAGCGGTTGCTTTAGTTGATTTTGGCGCCACCTTTGGTGAAACGTGTTCGCTGCGTTTGATGTGACGGCACAAAGGGATGTCGGTTTTCTGTGAACATAAAAGGCACCGCTTCATTTGCAGCCGCTTTACGAAGGGAACACCTTGTATTTGAAGCGACGGAAACAAAAATCCTCCACTTTAACAGTTGCACCATCAAGCTTCAGTTACGAGTCTGACTGATCTAACCTTTCCCTCCTGTGTTTCACACGCTCACACACACCCTTCATCGAGGACAGCCCGCTCCATGTATATAAGTCTATTTAGTCCCAACTAGGCCACAGCGACACATGAGCAGTTAGTCCCACCATAAATCACACCGGGTCCTGCTGTTCCCTCCCTGGATTTCAGCTGCTATTTTCAGTCGGGAAAAACGGCGAAAGAAGTGAAAGAATATTCATGCTACAGAAAACAAAAAGAGAAATACTCTTATTCAATTTATGAGATCGCATTACGTGCAGCGCGGGCTGACGTCGCCTCGCGTTTGGCACACATTCTCTCAGCCCCGGTAAAGCGAGAGAGAGGAGGAGGAGAGGGAGAACAAGGTGACACTACAAGCAACAAGAGTGTGGATAATGAAAACTAAACACCATCCTTTCTCTCGTTCCTCCTGTCTCTGTCTTGCTTTCTCATCTGCTCTGCACCACTAGTTTGTCTGCATGCTAGTCAGGGGATTTGAATGGTGTGCGTGTGTACTCGGGCCTGTGTTTGCGTGTGTGTGTGTGAGAGAGAGAGAGAGAGAGAGAGAGAGCGAGTGAACAGCCAAACAGTGGGTGCATCTTTTTTAAATTTTGATGAAAAAAGTCAGCTCTGTGTTTTTGTTTTTTCAGCAAACCCTGCAGATGGGGCCGCAGAGAGAACATTTTGTGATTTTCTCATAATCTTCCCGAGATTGTTTGTGTCGCTCTGCGAGCAGCAAAGGCAGGGGGGGCCCGAAAAATATGGGCAATCCTGAAATGCATTAGAGATAACGCCAATCGATCCGGCTATTTGATCAATAAGTGGGTTTACAGGCAGGCTAATATTCTGTTAATACTCTGAGCGATAGCCTAATCAGAGGAGAAGGCCTCATTTAGGGCTCGTATTAAAATGCGCTTCACATCGAGATAATGAACAATCTAATCACACCTGCAGGTTTCCTCCCATTACTAGCGCGCATTCATAAGCAGTCTTAAGCTCTGCATTCTGTCCACGTTGTCGCTCGGCTCTCATTCTCCATTCGCAATAATGCCTCTTGGTCCAACTTTAAATCCCTGTATGCTGTTGTATAGGTGCTCCGTCTAGCCTAGATTAAGCTGCCTTTCTTAAACACTGCGGCGCTGCGAGTCTTTTAACAATCTTTAGTGTAAAAGCTGCGTTAAATTGAGGCAAAACACAATTTAGGTTGTTTTCCAAAACAAGATTAGCCGATTTTCTCAATTTGAAAATCACCAGTCTTAATAGAATTTGTATTGAGCAAGTGTATGAATGCAGACCTTGTGACATCTGGCTCAATAACAAACTCATTTTTGTTGAAAGTCACATTAAAGCAGCGGCTGATTGAAGCTGTTGGGGGTTAGTTTCTTTTATAGACGAAAAGATTGTGATGATGCACAGATTCTACAGACATGCAATCGTTTGTATCAGTCCTTGATGACGGCGATATCATCTGTACGCATGCACCACACGGCCGCTTTAAAAAGCTTCACATGCTGCCCTCGCTCTGCTGGCTGAAATGGCCACTGCACTCCTCATCAAAACAAGGGCTTGGGAGGGCGAGAGCAATCCTTGCTTCTTGTTTATTTGCACGGGTTTTTCTAAATAGACGAGCGCCTTATCTCGCTTCTGACATGCAGATCTGGAACTTATCAGGCTTGCCCTGAAGACCGGCTTGTGCTCTAGGTTCTTAAAGTAAATACAGAGGGAGGGATGGGAGGCTCTGAGTGCAGAGTCCCATCCTGCAGGAATAGTTTACAACAGATCTTGAAGCCAGATACTGTGTTTGGTTTCAGCAAACCCATTAGGACCTGATGAGTTATAACCGTGAGAGCTTTTAGTAAAAACTACCTTTTTTTCACAACTTCAGTTGCGTTTATTCTTTATTACTTTCACTGTCTTTGTTAATTTGAAGTGTTCTTTAAATGGAAGACTCTTGACTCCCACCGTGGATTATTATAAATGCACTGTGGTACCGTGGTACTTCACTCTGCTAGTCGAGGACATAGCGGAGGTGCAAATGCTTTCAAGTTGAATCTTGTAGCTGTTTAAAAGAATTTAGAGGGCAGTTGGTCGACTATCTGCAGGACTGGAGAGCAAAACAAGCCGACAGCCATTTCACAAGCAAAACCATTAGTGTTTAAACCTGCATTAATCGATTTCTATGTCCACTAGGGGGTGGTGCTAAAACATTGTCAAGCTAATATAACCAATGTGCTAGCAAACACGTGTGTGTTTACCCATGAGACACAGTAGCACTCATTTTCAGTTGAGTTTCTGGCAAATCAAAGTCCAGTAACGTCTCTCCTCTCTTCCTTTTTTCTGTTTTGTTTTGCTTCTCAAGGAAATATCTGGCTGATTAGCTGCTAAATGCTATATTCCTCAGCTAGCCGCTGCTGCCTTTTTGTAAGCCATGTGGTCGTGTACTGCCTGCTGCATTTGGTGATCCTGATGAGACTCAATCAAAAAAACAGCAAAGTTACTGGCCACAAATACTAAAACTATTAGCTGAAAGACGCTAAGGCGGCGATCACAGAGATATGCCTTGTTACAGATGCAGCCGCTTTAAAAACACCTTGGCATCACCTGTCAGCCAAAACAGCTGGGGCGCCGGTGGAGCGAGGCCACATGTGAAAACGGGCAGTCAAACACAGTTAACCTCCCGTTCCAACATACATGTACAGGTATCAAGGACGTGGTTAAACCAGTAAAGCCTGCTTAATTTGATTGGCTGCTTTAGCCAAGCCTGGCACTGACCAATACCCTGACTCCACTCACTGTGCTAAAGAATTGTGAATATTTGAACTTTTATGCACATCTTCAAACAGGCCAGACAAACCTGACATGAGAGAGGAATCGCACATCTGGGTGTGATCGTCTGTAGAGCTGAGGGGATCTCAAGAAGTGCGACAGTCTCATGTTGGGTTCGTGTTTTATATTAAAGTGCTAACATTACATTCTTTTTTTAAGGAAAGGGTTCATTAGATCATATCAAAGCATTAAACAGAAGTAGAAACTAGGTAATGGATTGCAGAAATCTCGGCTGGTAGGTGATCTGAGGTGGTTGAAGCAGGATTAAATGTGTAGGACCTTTCAAAGGCTCTGACTCTGTAGGGTATCATCCGAAACAACATGCAGTTCCTAATGAAAAGGATGTGGGTGAGATGTACTGTGCAAAGAACTAGCAGAGTGGCTGACGTTAAGCTATAGGTGGTGTAGTAGGCGAGGCCTGGTGGTGTGAACGAACTGAGACATGAGAACACAAATTTCAACAAGGGAAGTGTGAAATGTTCTTCTTCGGTCGTCTGTCGACAGACCAGTTGAAAGGAGAGATGAGCTGTTTCGCAGCTTTGTGCTATGAGTCATATAATGATGCATCTGTTTGTCTTTATCCAGATGTGTTGGACAGCATGGCGAGGTTCAGCGTTCAGGGGGTGTTCAACTACAGCATGCTGACTCTGTCCGACCACGAGAGGGTTTTATATGTCGGAGCACGGGAGGCGCTGTTCGCCCTGGACCCCAACGACATTAGCAGACAGCTGCGGCCACAGGTAACGCACACATAAACACACACACACACACACACTTAAAAGGCTTCATTTCCTTCCACTTAAGAGGATTAAAATTCAAGTTCAATATAGGGAAGGAAGGATTTCAAGAAAAACAATTATATTCACAACCCCGCCTGACTAACAGTCACTGCACACACCCACACACTCTGAGCGGCTTTTGTAGAAATGCGAGAAATGAAATGATAACACATTTAGATTTAATATCGCAGAGCTTCATGATGGACAGTTCAAGAACAGAGAGCGGCATCTCCTCCACGCGGCCTGATTACTGAGCTCTGCCCAGATAAACACACATTTCAAACGCTTAATTTAAATGCAGCAAATTCAATTATGATATTAACTGTGATATAATTATTATAGAAAAGCTTAAATATTACAGAGGTTCGGCTCGGATAAGCAGGAAAGGAAAGAAAACATAAAGCTTAATCTCTGTCTCTGCCGCAGTTCTTTGCTGCCTATTAACTTTCAGACTGACCTTATTTCATACTTTTTTTTTTCTTTTGGACATTTGGGAACACGCACGCATACACACACACACACACACACACACACACACACACAATCTGGCATATAATCAAAAAAAAACCAAATAACGCTATAATAAAGTCAACTGAGTCATGCTAGTTGTTTAGTATTTTATTGGTCTGGTCCGTATTTCCGTTATTAAATCTTCGGGCCTTGTAGAAATGAATAATGTACAAACTGTCAGGCTATTTCATACCCTTTCAAAAATATATGAGAGCATCCTTTTTGGAGGTCAAAAGTAAAATAAAAAAAAAAAATGTTTTTAATTGCTGCGGTTAGCCAAGAGCCCTCCAGCATGTCAACTTTTACAAAGCAGAAAACAGCCTCGCTTTTGGTTCCAAACACATGTATTCTGAGTTTTATACATTTGGGATTTTTAGGGGTTCTTTTAACAAACAAAAAACACAAACCAAAAGTGTTACTATATTTTTTTAAACCATAGATAACCATGATGGCCTACACAAAACCCTGAAACTGACAAAATGTAACAACATGTGATCACATAGGTCACTGTTAGCCTAGCATCCAGAATGCTTAAGCTGCTGTTGCACAGAGCTTACGCAGTGATAAAGCAGCTATAGCAAAATGCAGTATAGTATATGGATGATCAATATTGCATGCTCTGGCTGGAGTAGTTTAATGATGGTACCTGAAAAAGGCCGCTGCTCAGTGTGTTTATCCATCAGTGTTTTCTGTTGCCAGCTCACCACTCAGAAATGAAAAGCTTTTTTGCCTTATTACCAACTGACAGAGGTTAAAAAAAGTATAAACCCCTACTTCTCTTAACGGTTTAATTACTTAACAAAATTAATTTTTGATATATGTATCGTGTTTTAATCTCATAACCTTTTACTGAATTTGAACCAAGTTTCAATGGAGTTAAAACATGAGAATCACCAAAACGTGCCAAAAAACAAGGATTTGGCATTTGGCAGACCTCCTATGATATAATTAGTACTTTTTAATCAGGAGGGAGATTTTTCTACATTATTATGTTATATATATTTTGGACTTGGTTCAGATGTTTTCTGACATTTTGCAAAGTTCTTACTTTATACGGAAGTTATTTGGTTCATCTGCTGCTAGGAGCCTCCGACAGTGTGAGTAAGCTGCCAAGCATTAAGAACGTAATGTGTGTGGCCATCGGCTCCAGTATTTCACTTCTATCAGCGCAAATCACTGCGACTGTGTGGGAGTGTACGGGCACCTTCACACACATGCACTTGCTTACACACTTTGGTCCCGTATCTGAGTTTATGATGCACTTATTCACTCGTGTTTTTATATCGCCCTTGTTTTAATTTGTGTATCTTGTTTTGCCGTGTAGCACTCTGGGGCAAACCTGTTTGTTAAAAGAGCCCTATAAATACCCTTGACTTGACCCTAACACACACACTTAGTCATACTGAGATGCTAAAGCCTTGGAGACCCAATCTGGTTTTGCTTTGCTCCTTCAATAATTGGTCCATATTGCAATCAATACAATTACAGCGGTCCTATGAATGTGTCGTGAGCAGCCCGCAGCGGTTTGGGGATTGTTATCTGATTTACCGCTGTAATGAGCAGTTATTAGATTCACACACACACACACAGACACAGACACTCTCTCACACGCAACGCAGGCACAAGCTGTTTGAGTGAGGGTTATGAGTCTTACAGTAATGATAAGACCACCTGTTGTCAGCCCCTAGCGTGCGATGTAGAAGGAAGGAGCCAACACAGAGAAATGACTGCACGCGGACGAGGGAATAGTCCACCCCCTCTGTCACCATCTGCCCATCACTCTCTCACCCCTCCCTCCTTCCCTTCCTTTAACTGCTACTCGTCTGATTCTTTGCTGCTGTCCCACTCGCTGTCTTTCTTCATTACCTCCATACGTTCTCGAGATATTCCTCTCAGGATTTTGACTTTTCTTTCCACAACATTCAGTCACGTTCTTTTCCCCTGAACACCGCTGAGAGAATTTTGACTACATTTGCAACAGTAACACGCTGTTTGACTGTGATCCAGCATTTTTTAAAAGCTACAAAATGTTGCAAATGTTGTGCAAATGGCACGAAATTTCAATCTCATATCCACCTGTCCTTGCTTTACTAATGTGTTTTTAGGCTCATCTGTGCACACTAGACTCCAGTCTCATCCAGCACTTCGAGTTAATTGGGAACCAGTGTTCAGTTGTAGGTCTTTTTTTTATTTAGTAGCTAATGGCCAAAGTGTCCGTGGCATTATTTGCATGTACGAGATAAAACATCAGACTTTAGCACCGACATCTTTTCCAAAAATAAACGTTGGCCCTTTCTTTTCATTTCCTTTTCACTCATTCTGTAAAATCATTATCCACCAAATGTATCAACCACGATCTATTTGCCACATAAAGACTCCACCGTGTGTCTAAAGACACTAATGTGAAGACAGCTGATGCGTCTATCAAAGAGCAGTGCTGTTCCTTCTTATTCGTTCTCTTGGCAGATGTGTCTTTGTAGGTCGTTAGTCATTAACACCGAAGGCTTCTACCACTTGTCAACTAAAATACCTGATCAGTGTGGAGTAAATGACGAGTGAATCCCTTGGATCAGATAATAAAGTAGACCGTGCCGAATGATGAATGAGAATCCCTCGGGAACAAATTAGAAGTAACAACAAACTGCTGGTGTTGCTATGCTTCATTTTATCTTACCCGTCTTTAGAAACTCATCCGTAGATACTACAGGTAATACTTCACAGCCACTGACCCAGATGATTAATTAGCTCAGATCTTAAATCCTAACTGTTATAATGACCATGGGAATTTTATAAGAATTTGATGGGTCTATTCTGCGGAGGGTGGCAGTGAGGGGTTCTTTTCTTACCTTGCAGACCAGTAAAATGATATTATATTTAGTATTTACATAACCTAGCCTAACTTATTTAAAAAAAATACTATATCAAGAGAAAAAAGTCACTATTATAAGCCTAGCTTTTAAAGTGCAGTGCGTATAGTAGTACAATTTGTAGCAATATCCCCATGTTTGATTGCTGTTGGTCTAAATCCAGTCAAGTAAATCCAAGTTTAATACTGAGTTTGCAGCCGCTCTCTGCCTGTAATGACCGGTGTAATTATTTCTAATGGTGTGGAAACCTCTTAGTAAACACAGTTCATATTTTCAACCTCTGTCCGCAGAGCAAAGTTCAGCCATGTGTCACGCAGTCATTAAACAGAACGCAGCTACTGTAAATCCCACTAAATAGCAGCGGTCATCGGTGAGAGGAAGCGTGGACACGTGTGGAAGAATGTGCTTCAGCAGAATTTGGCTTTGTGGAGGACAAAAGCTTATCGGAGGACGCGTCCGTTCCACATTATGGTGCACTTTCTTGCCCGTGTGTGTTTGATCCCTTAAACAATGGTATAATCATTAGGGGATTTTGCTGCAGCAAGGACCTCACAGCCACCTACAGTGCGTTTGATGGGGCCAACTCAGAAGCAACGGCGCTTTTTTTCCCCGTGCGGCACAGTCTGCGGCCGGTTTGAACTGACTTCTTTTAAGTTCATGGTGACCTCCTGTCACTTTGTAGTCCGAGCACTTTTTACCTATTTGCCAGGTGAAACAGTTTGCGGTCCCTTTCATTATGTCCCTGGTTATAGCGCACATATAGAAGATGTAATTTTTCACGACCAAAATACACACATAAGATGCCCTGTTTTTGATAATCTGTGGTTGTTGCCATAGATACAGCAGCTAGTGGTCAAAAGTGCAGAGTGTGCGGAGTGCAATGGCAACAGGGAAAATGTGAACCCTATTAGAAAGAAACGAAATGATGTCATTTACACATCTACATGGTCTTTGCCAGTGATAAAGATGATGTATGGATACAGAGTGTATGTTCGTGAGCAGATAACGTGTTGCCCACATCAAAACTGTCTCTTTCTTTTCTTCAGATCGACTGGCCAGCCCCGCAGGATAAGAAGAGAGAGTGCGTTGCCAAGGGGAAGAACAACCAGGTAACGTGGACTCCAGCTGACAGGGTGTCAGGGTTGTTGGGGTTACCTGCTATGCTCAATGGCAGCATGACAGCAGTGTTGTGTTCTGTTTTTTTAAAGACAGCAGTTAATGAGAGCGGCATTACTCACTTCATATTGCTCAGCTGCATTCTGTCAAGTCAGTCTGCGCTTTCAAACTGGAAACCTTCCAGTCATTACATTAGCACACAGTGCATCTCCCAGACAGGGTCGGCATCAGCAACTTTTAAGGTGCTTCGATGCAGGAAGTGTTTTGTCTTCCGCAACAAAAACAGGGTGCAGCCCAGAAAGAATCTCACATGTGATGAAGACTGACGCTGAGTCTTCATCGGTTCGGCAGCAAAAAAGAATCAAATTCGATAGAAATAAACCAGTTTTGCTGATACATAATGAATTTGTATGACAACAAGATACAGGTGTGCAATTGGAAAAGGAATGACACATAATGTCTTGACTGATTAACAGGTAGTTTATGTATCATACATTAAGAAAGGTAAACTAAAGCTAAAGTTCTTAATAAGTATGAAGCTAACAGCAACAGCTTAGCATGGCTTATCTTATCTTAGCTCAGCTTAGCTTAATTTACAGCCTTGAAACAGATAGTAGTAGTGTACGAGAAACTTCACCTGACCACAAAGAAATCCATTTTAAATCAGTTTAAATGATCACATTTACAAAACTGTGCCCATTGTTAGCTTTAGCTTTAGCTCTCAGGTAACATCTTCCCACATGTTTTCAGTATTTATTCCAAGCTAACAGCTGCTAACAGTAGCTTCGCATTTACCAGTCATGAGAGTGCAATCAATCAATCAATCAATCAATCAATCAATCTCTAAATATATCTTATTTAGATTAAAATATATTTAACAGATGAGTGACTCTTTGTAATTCAGCATTGACTCATACTCAGTCTAGATCTTACCCATCAGTTTGGATACGTTTGTAAAAGCAGTGGACTGGTCCCTGCATCGCACTTTAGTCTCAGCGAGAGCCTCTCACTGCTTAGGCTGCATAATGTACATTTGCAAGACGCCTCGTTAAATATTTTATAGAAACACACAGCTTTTAGAAACGGAGCTGAAACTTCTTGCATTGCACCAACACCAACTTTTGATGCGGCTTTCAAGCGAAAAGGGGAAATAGTTCACTGGAGTGCAGTAGTAGCAGCACTACTTTAACTACAATTGACTCCAAAGAAAGTGATGTTGGGAAATGAGTAAAACAGGGGCTTTAAAAATACCCCCGTGTTTTGAAATCGTTATTAAAGCGTGATGCGTATTCAAAGTTCGCCTCGTGAAAATCGATGTTCTCTCTGGGTTTTTTTCCTTTGTGCTTCTTTAAACACAGTGCGGTGTGATCAGAGGGATTGTGCCGAACATTTACTTAGAAATATGCAAAAGCACATTTATTCAGCACGGCTAGTTTAGTTCTGTGATTACAAAAGCTGGCGATGCTTACATATGGTTATGGATGGTATATATAACATAAATGAGCCTACTATGCAAGAATAACCATATGATGTTTACACTGGCCGTCGTTATATTTAATGATTAGTCTTTTTATGTAATGTTGTAGTTGGGGCCTTGATAGAGGCCCGTCTGCCAGACAGATCTCATCCTGATTATCCCCTCTGATTGCAGGAGCTGTAAAAATGAATTTTAAAGAAATCATTTTGCTCGAATTACAGCCGTGAGATACAGATATTGTTTTGCTGCGGCAACGGCAAACATCAGCTCGATGCGCTGAATTATTCATTCCTCTAGCATCATGTGTGAGCATCTGTTTCCAATTCCATTCAAAGAGCTTTATTGTTCATCACAGTGCAGACATTACAGGCCCTTTCGCATAAAACACTGCATATATTATACTGTTAATTACACTCGTACTCTTTGAATGGTGACAATCTGTCGCTTTTTTGTTCAGTTTAAAGGTTACTTAGATAATGCGGTTGCATCACTGCATAAGCGACGTCCTCAGTAACAGCTTTTGATTTGACATGACATCATACACATAGCAAATAGGGGGGAAAGGTGGTTTTTGTAGGCTGCCACTGACTTTTCCTTTGGACCCTTAAAAAAGGGAAAGAAAACTGATCTTTTCATGTCTGACTGGTCAACCGATTTTACACATTTTTAATAAAAGGATATTATCAGCAAACACGATCTCATGTCAAGGTTAGCGATGTAATTTGAGGTGGATGAGGAATTAAAGGAAGCCACACTGAAGCATTAGAGTAAAACTAAATCTGTGAGGATGGCTGAGCGTACCGAAAGGCTCCAGCATTCTAACAATTCCTCCTCTCTCCTTCACAGACCGAGTGCTTCAACTTCATCCGCTTCCTGCAGAGCTACAACCACACGCACCTCTACACCTGCGGCACCTTCGCCTTCCAGCCCAAATGCACCTACGTGGTAAGCGTGCGTGCGTGCATGTTTGCGTGTTTTCCTCGATAGTGACTTGTCGCCAGCCAGCGTTGACAGGTGTCAACTCAAGATGCCGGCATGACCTCGAGCGAAGACCGCTGTGTGACAAAATAAAAATAAATGCAATGTGGAAAAAAGTCTCACGCTGGGTCAGCGGAACGTGTGAGCACTAGTGTGTGTGTGTGTGTGTGTGTGTGTGTGTGTGTGGGTGCATACATGTGACGCTGATGCGATCGGACAACATGGTGAGGGGCGAAGCTATGGTTCTTGTAATGGACAGACAGAGCTTGCAGCTGTGTCATGTAGGTCATAATACACACTGACTGCAAACCACCTGTGTTCCTGATTTTGTGTGTGTTTGCTTGTGTGTGTGTGTGTGTGTGTGTGTGTGCGTGTGCGCTTGCAGAACGCGGATTATTTCACCCTCAACACTGCAGCCCTGGAAGATGGGAAGGGTAAATGCCCATATGACCCTGCCAAGGGCCACACTGGCCTCATAGTGGGTGAGTAAAAGTGTGTGTGTGTATTAGTGTGAGTGCACATTGTGCCCAGCTCTATGTACATGCTTGCACGGTTTCATGTACTGCACATACAGATAATACTACCTTTATGTAATATAAGAACATAAGCTTAAAATGGTGTTTCTGAACAGCTGTAATGATCTTCTAAGGGTAATTTCTGAAAATCCATAATCAGCCAGTGACATTCGCACCAACACTGAACACACAGTCAGCTCCTGTTGGTCCATCTCAGCAGTCAGAATATTAAAGTGAGCAGCACCATGTTTTTACAGCTCTAACAGAAACATAAAATGTCCATCAAATCTGCACAAAGCGCTCCTGCTGCATTTCCCATCTGTTTTGGAGCCACACGACTGCACTGAGAGTCCAGAAGTCCAATTCAGCTTCGCATGCCGCATTCACGTCAGCAGGAGCAGCTCCACTGAACCAACAGGCGCCCATTCTCTCCTTCTTTTTTGTGTCTCCCCGCTGAACCACTGACCTTCTTTCATTGTGAGCCTGTACAATTGAGGCTGAAGAAGAAAATTAAGCTAAAGCCCGCGTTTTGTTGCCACAGATAAGGAGCTCTACTCGGCAACGCTCAACAACTTCCTGGGTACAGAGCCAGTCATTCTGAGGAACCTGGGCCAACAGCACTACAGCATGAAGAGCGAGTACTTGCCTGCCTGGCTCAATGGTAAGTGAAAAAGAAGACGTGAGGAAAACAAAGCCAGCTGAAGGTTGTACTTCTACGCTTTCATGAGTTTTTGAGATATTACGTGGAAACAACATGGATGCTACAAAGAAAATGTAGCGTCAAATTGAAGGTTCACATTGCTGCCCAAGTCTGCTGGAACAGTATAAAGCATCATAGTACAGAGTGATTAGTTCCTCCCTTGCCTAACGCCACTAAAATATTACTTCGTCTTACTTGTTGTCAGGGTTACAGCAACAATTAGGGCGAACACGATGCTACAAATTGCTAACGGTCGTAGATTAGGTTTAAGTAAATTAACACACTATTTAATGTGCCTGTGTGTGCATATATACACAGTATATTACTAGAGCTCTTGTAAACTTCCTGGAAAATATCTCCCCATCCGTAGTTACACAGAAATAAATGAACAAAACATAATTTTCTGCCAACCCAAGATTTAAAAATGTGGCTTAAAGCTGGAGAAAAAGTCGGTTTATGACAGCTTCGGGCGGACGGCCACAACAATCATGCGCATGCTAAGGCGATACGATAATTCCACTGACAGGCGAGCAAATGAAACAGATAACAGACTACTCTTGATTAAAATTGTGAAACTCTGCAGGTCTGAAAATTATTATTATTAAAACATTTGGGATAATGTCAATAAACAACTAAACAAAACATACATAAACAGAGGTCTGGTTGTTTCTAGACACCCGAATGGAAAACGTGATACATGGTATGTTTAAATTTTCTGTTATAATAATATCAGCTCAGGTTTTGGATGTAGCTCCGGCAAATTAAATATGTGTTCAAATACAATAAATCACATTACGGGTTGGTAGCACCGGGCTCTTTTTAACAGAGTTTCATTTTTTTTAAAAAAAAGACAAAACATGCAGAAGAACAAGAGAAAGAGGAGCGAGTCGCAGGAAATGAAGCAGGACTCGGCCAGAGCGAGGATTGTTATCTTTGAGGGGGGGGCTGGGGGCTGGGGGGGGGGTGAGTCACTTGGAAAGAAATGAAGGGGAGAGAAGAGGATGAAGTCACAGCAAGAAAATGGGTGATGAAAGAGGAGGCATTAGGACTGGCAATGAGCAGATGAAAATGGATAGGTGGGGCGAGGAAGGGGGGGGCAAGTTTTGGACCGATGTGTCCGTTTATTATTCATGCTCATACAGAGCTTTTATTAAAAACTAGACCAATGAAGCCAGCTTCACCTTAATTTAAGCAGCTCCTGGCCGGCCTAAAAACATTTAATTGGTCTGGGAGTGAAGAGCTGCGGTGTTCCATGGTGGTTTAAAACGCTGCTACGGAGGCTTTTACACCAAAAAGAAGTGTCCACCTGGGGGAAACATTGTATCCTTGTGATTTAAAAAAAAACGTTTGCATAAAAACGGTTGAATTTAAATCCCCCAGCAGGCTGAGTCGAGAAGAATGTCTATATCTGCTTTTTTTAAAAAAAAACAAAACACACACACACACACATATCACTCACAACCGACTGTAATGAGGACTGGATATAGAGGGAATCTGAGGAAGACAGGAAGGACGGGAGGAAGTGAGAAACACAAAATGGGCTGCTAATAGGGAGCACTGGAGAAGCAGAGAGTGAGAAATGACTGGAGGAAAGATGAGGCGAAAGGGAGAGTGATGATAGAAAATAGAGAGGTGAGAAGGGGAGGCAGGGAACGAGATGGAGGTGTCAAGCATGTGTGTGTGTGGGGTGTGTGATTCTGTCCAAATGCACCTACAGGCTGGGGCTGTCTATTTGTTCAGCTGTGATGTATTTCTTTACTATCGCGTGTAAGTACATTTTCTGATACTGCTCCTCTGTGTGTGTGTGTGTGTGTGTGTGCGCGCGCGCATGCAGAGCCGGACTTTGTGGGTTCGGCCCTGGTGAGGGAGAGCAGCGGCAGTAAAGAGGGGGACGACGACAAGATCTACTTCTTCTTCAGTGAGCGAGCGCTGGAGCTGGACTGTGACACTGAGCTCACCGTGGCGAGGGTGGCCCGCGTCTGCAAGGTGACACTTCACTTGATGACCACAAGTGACCATAACAGATTCATATAGTCTCACTCATCTGCGCGGTGAACACGTGTATGGAAGTTAACGAATGACACAACTGAGGGGGAAGCTCTGACGTAATCACATCAGTCTGGAAGCGACTATTTAAGCGTGCATGGGGACAGATTTGTAAACCCAAAATAAGTTTTGACTGCAAATCACAGTTTCATGCAAGTTTGACTCGAAATCAGCTGTTCACTGTTTTCTCCAGCTGCTTTGGCAGCTGCTCCTGAGCATTTAATAATGTGAGACTGCAGTCGCTAACAGTTACAGGCTTACAGACTTCAACAGGAGATGCCCATAAAAGGAGGTAACAAGCAGAGCTGCTTTACAGCTATATGTAAAGTAAATATATATATACCCATAAAGCTGATGAATCACACTTTGGAATAGCTTGGTGTTAACTTCCAGCAACGTTGACGGAATGACTCTTTATTTTTAGGTCAGTCCTAACAAGGTTTGGACTGATTATAGTTGGCATTTCATGCAACAGATGCGCGGATTACACTTTTTATCTGTGAGTCTCAGACCTCAGCTCACATTTCGTCATCCCAGACGTCCATACTCTGCACGCAAATTTAAATCAAACTGCACTGTTTTGTTCATCTACCATGGTTTACACAGCGCGAGGTGGTGTGTTGACTGCCTTCCGTGTCAGACGGGTAGTTTCAGTCCATGACGCACTAAGAACGCTTCGAAATACACGCGTTTACGAATACCAGTATAAAGCAGAAAGAAAAGGCTCCCGTCCAACAAGAGCAAATGAATTCAGCTCACCACCAGTTTACTAACAATGTGTTATGTGAAGACAATTACATTGACATAGAGCTATTTGGTAATTAATGCACTCATTTGCTTAATTAATGACCTCATTAGGATAACTGATTAGGTTTGATATACTGCGGTGATCATGGCCAGACATCCCAGGTGCTTGTAGCTGTGAGCAGAGTCTCTCTGTGCGACTTTCCGATCCTTCTTCGTGTTGTATGATTCCGGCGACCTTTGAGTCAGCGCGTAGGAAGCTTTCGTGTCACGTCACACGCGCGGCCCGTATCATCCGTGTAAAACTGAAACTCAGCAAAACAGAGACAGATTGTTAACAGCCCGAGGAGATGTGTGTAATTAAGTGTACAATATATTGTGTGCTGTTTTATGGGAAGTGCCCTTTAATGTCTGCACCGTGATGAACAATAAAGCCCTTTGAATGAAATTAGAAGCAGATGCTCGCACATGATGTGTACCCGGGCAGTGAATAATTTAGTGCATTCGGCTGATATTTCTATTGCAGCGGGAGCACCAAGCCTGTATCTCACCGCTGTAATAGGTGCATTTGCATTTTTTTAATTCCTTTTTTTACAGCTTCTGCAATCACTGAGGATAATAGGAATGAGACGTGTCTGGCAGACAGGCCTGCTTTGAGCCAATAGAATGCTCTATAAAGGGGCGACTCTTCAGTATATACATATAATTCAATGTTTATTATATAATTGAATATTATCATTATTATTATTATATTCACCCTGCATTTTTCAGTGGTGCCCTTGATCGTTCAAGTGTTTTTAAATTCAGATTTAAAGGACGATGTTATAAAACAGCCTACTGGTGTCAGACTTACTCTGAAACATCTTAAGTCGCACACCTTCCGAAGTGGAGCTGTACTTAAATCAATCCAAAGGAACTGATATATAATTAACGCTCATCGGCAATTGATAAGACCTGGTATGTTCGCTCTCAGGGGGATCTGGGTGGTACCAGGACCCTGCAGAAGAAGTGGACCACCTTCCAGAAAGCCCGGCTGGAGTGCTCCCTCCCCGAGCGTCACGTCTCCTTCAACAACCTGAGGGCGGTCTTCACACTCCCAGGCCAGGACTGGAGGGGGACCACCTTCTACGGCATCTTCCACGCCCAGTGGTGAGCCGGAGCGAGCGCTATCAGAGATGCGTCATGGAGACTGCAGATGCAGCACAGTGCATCTTCTTGTGAACGCTGGTTAATTACTGCATGTGCCATCTGCGGTCAGGGCAAGGCTCTACATTACTTTACTTTGCCAACATGTCAGATACTCTGCTTTTTATTAAAATCACAGGTCAGCCAGTCACTTTGAAAATAACAGCTCTAATTATGTGAGTAGGTATTTACTGTGCGATAGAATGGGCCTTTAACTGACAGTAATGTGTGCTATTTCAAGTGGGTACAACTCGAGTGTGCTTGAATATGTTTTATTGGTTTTATTAGTGATTTAACGCCACATGGACGAGATGTTGTTTTGGATGTTAATGACCCCATTTGCTGAACCTGAGTCAGACTGATTCAATTAGGTCAGCTGCTGCAAAACATTAGTAGGAAGAGGTTCCAGTCTCATAAGAAGACACAGCGTTTTAGAAACAAAATACACGAGCCAGCACGGGTCGATGCTAACCCACCTAGCAGAAGGCTGCTAACCCAACAGTAAGCTAAAACCACTTACAGGTGTTTTTATGTTATTTAGTAGTTGCATCAGTGCTGTATCAACCGTTTCTGTGTTAATTATTAACTGGGGCTGGGTGATCTGGACTGGAGAGGATGGTTTCTGACAAAATGCCTCAATATCGATATTTTAGATTTTCCTACGGGTGCTTTGCAAAAAAATTTAAAGTATTTCTGATGAGAGACTTGATAAATAATCATCAGTAATGTGGGGTAGAATGACTCACACTCAGACTCACTGATCTACTGACATGAGTAGATGAGCGATTCTGTGTTTAAGACATTAGTCAAGACAAATTATTTATTATTGCCTCATGGGAGAAGAAATACAATACACCATTGGTTATTTGAGTAATTTATAAGTTAGAACTAAGTAAGTTACATGCTTTAAACATACATGAGAATGATCAGGGAAAACAAACTTTAATAGTTTTTATCTTGATAAAACAAATGTAGGCTAAAACACATTTTTCCTCTCAAATATCTATAGAGAAAACTTATTATAGATGTGATAATTAAACTACAATCGGGTAATTAGGAGGGTGTTGACAATAGCGGCCGTGATAAGTGACTGTGGTGTTTTTTGGTGGCGTAAAGATTGGCATGCGTTGGACCGCTACGTAACTGTAATGTGTTAATGAGTCACTTATCAACAAAGAAGTAGGAGCGAGGGATAGGAGGTTCGCTTTGGGCACAAAGTTGGAGACTTGCTCCGTCTCTGGGTAAATGCCCTTTGATGCGGGTCTTTTGTGTTCTTCAGTAAGATATCATATCGCAAAGTGAAGTGGCTTTGAACTTGGAAGCTTTGTTTCTTCATTCAGAGTTCCAAATGCTGCCCAAAAAAAAAGAAAGAAAGAAAAACGCCTAATCCTTTTTCTCTGTGTGACTCGCTGGGGATTCCTTAAAGCCCCCTGGCTTTGATAGAGATAACATTAAGATAATTGGACATTATGTAAATGATGACTCGGAGTTCAAGCCATAATCTCACTGAATAGGCTATCTTTTTAACTCGCTAAGACATCAGCGCTGTCCTTTGGATTTGACGTTCACCTTATAAAAGCGCTGGCCCTGCTGCACATTAACGACACTGTTCCAGACTGGAAAAACACTCAATTAATGGAAAACAACCTCTTGTTTCCTGCTTATAGCCTTTAAAGACGCAGCAGACACTCTATTTGGAGCTAAATTTGGTTGCTGTGTACCTCCACGAGTGTTACAACCAATAACTGAAAAAAGACTACATTTAGCTCTCATCATCCTACTGAAGAACCAAACCAGAGTGTATTTGTTGTGTCTTTGGGTAAAGAGCTTGTCTTATTTGTAACTCTAAGTCTTTGTATCAACATGTCAGTGACTCATTTCGTGAGCTGAATAGAAAAAGATGTTTTCATTGCAGTGAATGAGCATGGAAATCAAATATATTTGTGAGATGAGGAGTACAAGCATGATTTAATGTGTCTGGGTCATGCGTCAATACCCAATTTCAGTCCCGCTTGGGGTCTAAAATTGGGTTGGGGGAAATAAAAAAAAAAAAAAAGATCCCACGCCCCTGACCCCAGCGTTAAATGCATTTCCTGAGTCACAGCACCAGCTGATTGATTTCAGTGGCCTATCAAGGAAGTTTATTACATGTGCATCAATTTGTGCATCAGTTCGCTTCGCCACAGGAAGAGCGGAGATGTGTCAGCACGTTGAATCATTTTGGCTCACTCCCTAAAGCACAATTTAGGCTGCTGAGTTGATATTCTCTGTAAATAGGACTGCCATTACTGAAAATGTCGTTTAAAGACACACCTGCTCACCTTGACTTTGTTTTCCTCTTGTATTTTATACTTTTAACATGCGAAAGATCTATGTTTTTGCTATGTGCTCCTATATTTTATTATGTTGAGTATATCTCATATTCCTTTATGTTGGCTTGTTTGTACTTACTTGCCACTGAGAAAGCCTGGCAGGCAATCAGTCTCTCAGTTTTTACTGCCACACATCGCTAATTGCCGTCATGTTTCAGGGGTGACGTGGACGTGTCGGCAGTGTGCCAGTACCAGATTGGCGAAGTAAAGAAGGTGTTTGAAGGATCCTACAAAGAGTACAGGGAGGCATCCCAAAGGTGGGGACGCTACACCGGTGCAGTCCCTGTCCCAAGGCCCGGTTCGGTAAGAGACTGGGAGCCCAGAACTGGCGCGAGTGACACATGATGTTTTAGCATGCAGATATTTCCAGAAAACTTCAGGAAGCACAAAAAGAGAATGATTCCAAAGTGTAGGGGGGGGTTAGTACACCTGTATTTTTTGTCAACTACTGCAACAGAAAGGGAGAGATGAGTGGGTACGGAAGAGATGATGACAGAGGAAGGAGAAGCAGAAATGGGTGGTGTGGGGTACTGTAGCCGGGGAAGTGGCAAAGAGCAAAAGCTGGCACGGCAAGAAAAGCCAAGAACGTAATGATCCAAGACGAAAAGAAAGGAAGCAGAGGAAGGGGTGTGATGGCAGGCGGAGGTGAGAGCAAGAGTGAAAGAAGGATGGGGAAGAGGATGGGAGGGAGCAGAGGGAGGGAGGGCAATCATCTCAAAGCCAACTAGCCATGCCAACCTGTGCCAGCTGCAGCTAAGAAGTTTCCTCCTCTTCCTCTTTCTCCTCTCACTCTTCACTTCATCCTTTCCTGCATTCCTTTCCATCCTCTTCCTTTCTCCTCCCCGTCTGTCCGTCCTCTGTCCGTGCTGCAGTGTATAACCAACGTAGACAGGGAGAACGGCTACAACAGCTCCCTGCAGCTGCCTGACGCCACGCTCAACTTTGCCAAGAAGCACCCGCTGATGGAGGACAAAGCTCTGGCTCGCCCCCTGCTGCTCACCAAAGGTGTCAACTTCACGAGGCTGGCCGTGGATCGGGTCAGTGCCCTGGACCAGCGAGCGTACAACATGCTCTTCATTGGCACAGGTAAGAACTACATGAGGACCGCTTTCATCACTGCAGAACTGCAGAATCGCTAGTTTTTAGATGAAAATCAAAATAGTTAGAATCAGAAGCCTTTTCAGTGGGAAACCTTCGAAATTTAAACCCTACCAGCTGACACCTCAACTGCTTTCAGTCTTCACCTGTTTACATCAAGTGACACCTCAACTGTTTCCAGTCTTCACTAGTTTACATCAGCGGACACCTCAACTGCTTTCAGTCTTCACCTGTTTACATCAAGTGACACCTCAACTGCTTTCAGTCTTTACCTGTTTACATCAAGTGACACCTCAACTGCTTTCAGTCTTTACCTGTTTACATCAAGTGACACCTCAACTGCTTCCAGCCTTCACTAGTTTACATCAGCTGACACTTCAACTGCTTTCAGCCTTCACTCTGCACATTGACTGACATTTCATCTGCATTTAGCCTTTACTCTACACATCAATTGTCACACACACTTAAACTTCAACCTTCAACTAATTTCAGTATTTAAACTCAAAGTTGAAATTCAACTGATTTCAGTTCAGCTGATTTCAGTTGCTTTCAGCTCTTCAGTTTCAGATCTATCAACCTTAGATGCGATTTTAGATTATTTAACCTGTTTTACAGTGCTAGCTCTTGTTCTACATAACTGAGCACACTTAATTAAGCCTTAGCAATAGTGATGATGATGATGATGATTTAAACCATTTTTGTGTATTTTTGCCTATATGACACCACAATATCAATCCTTTAAAATGACAGTAATGTTGAATCATTATATTTGTGACACCAGCATATTTAAATGAAATCTCACAAGTGTTGTTGCATTTGATTGGATATAGCAGGATATGCTGTGCTCCTCCTGGTGTATGGTGTGTCAGTGTGACAGTGAAAATACATCCTTGGTACAGTCTTTCTTCACATTCCCCTATTCCCCCCACTGTGGGCGAGTGCTTGTTTGTGTCTGTGTGCGCGTGTTGACGGGGAGCTGCACACAGTATTTGTTGAAGTGATGAGAGCTTACAGGCCGCGGCAGCAGACAGGGACAGGTACTGGCATTAGCTTTGGTGGCACAGAACAACATGCCATCTGGCCAAGCTTCAGCTGGGTTTCAATTAAGGGCTTGATTTGCATGCTGAGATCCATCTTGGTGCATCAAAGAAAACGTCATACGTATGTGCGACTTAATTAATATCTCCAGTCAGTAGCCATTGGCCCCATATGCAGGTGTCCTATTCTGGCACTGATCTGAAGTCAGCCAGCCCTCCCGGAGCCTTAATCTTGAATAACGCAGATCTGACAGTGGATTCCAGGGAATGTGAATTTGAATGCAGCCCATCTCATGAATGGAGAGAGACTTAACTACTTACCATTCAGATCACTGCAGCGGCAGAGTGACTGTGGCAACTGACAGTGTGACAACAGCGGACTCGGGGCTTCTCCGCTGGCAAGCAGGGAGGCCAACCCGGACATGCACACACACACCAACACACACGTGGTCGCACACGAGTAACGCTCACAAATTGATATGTACACACATACACACACAGATACACACGCTCACACTCTCTGAGCCAAGTGCAGTCATCCCCGCTTGTCGTGCTTCACAGCACAAACTCAACAGGGCCCTTGGCAGACGTGTGCTCATAGTGCCAATTGGGCTGCGGGCTTGATTAGCTATTAGCTGCAGCATAGCGACAGCTGATGTGAAAAGAGAGAGAGGGAGTGCTTGTCGAGACTGTTTTTCAGAAAAACCAGGCTACAGGATTGAGGGATTAGCCGACACTGGTCCCTGACGCCGCAAGAGGCGAGTGTGATGATATGCCTGCTGCTTGCTATGCCCGCGCGCGTGTACACGTATTTCCTTCTCTCAAGCCTCCCGTTGGCTACCGGGTTAGCTTTTCGTATTATCCGTGACAGTCTCTTAATCAAGAGGACCACACAAAAAAAAAACGCACATGTCAGCATATAACGCTATTCCATCCACAGACACGCACACACATCAAGGTCACCCCACCAGCTGTGCCTGAAACGCCTCTCATCACGGGGGAGCTCAACTTGTTCACAATGCCCTACATGAAAGGAGCAGAGGATCTCCTCTTCCTCCTCCACCGGCATCAGCTCCCCACACACACCGCTTGAGAGCATCTTCAAATGTCTCTGATAATATTACCATTACCTGAGGTCTTAAAAGGCCACAAACAGCATCTGGACTCTTTTTAAATTCACCTTTAGATCGTTCCTCGCCGCGCCGGACTCGGCTCAGTCATGCAGCTGGTACATTCTGGCAGGCAAATTTGTTTTCTCTTTCATTTTCGGTCTTTCTCAGCTGCACAGTAGCATGAGGCTTCAGCGCAGGTGGCGTTAAAGTTTCACAAACTTCACCTAATGACTCATGACGCTGTAACTTTGTACATGTGTTTGTCATCATGTATGTGAACTCTGTACTTTTTTCACAGCACAGGAGCACATTTTGTGCATCCTTACAGGAAAAAGCACAGGTGTAATTAATAACATTATTCAAGGCTGTATTCTTAGTTGCTCCAGTTCCAGGTCCTTGCTATTTGCAGGCAGGCTCGCTGGCACGACTTTACCGGCGTGCCGCAAATATCATCAGTGTCATTAGTCTCACCTGTGCTTTTCCTGCTCTGACATGTCAAAATGAAGACCTTAAAAAAAGCCATTGCGTTAGGTTCAAGGCGACACATTAACCGACAGCAACCGAGGAACACAGTCACTACTGCAAATGCGCAGCCGCAGCTGAAGAATGTCGTCCCTAAGCGCGCGTGGTGCTTTTCAGCGTGCATTTTAATATTTGAATCAATTGTTTTGACAACAAGAGTGTTTGCATATCAGAATATCTCACCAGTAATATTTTAATGAACTCCTCTGCAGTCACAGGTGTGTTTCTGTGAATGTATCAGTTTATCATTAATATTTAAGCAAACTACTGTGCAGCCACAGGTGTGTGTGTGTGTGTGTGTGTGTATGTGTACGGATCATTAATATTTAAATTGAGTGATATGCAGTCACAGGTGTATGGGTAAATTTATGATATGACATCTTTATTATTCAAATGAACCGTGTGTGCAGTCACAGGTGTGTGTCTGTGTGTGTGTGTGTGTGTGTGTGTGTGTGTGTAAATATTTTTTAATATCACATCAATGATATTTAAATGAGCTCAGTTTGCTGTCAAAGGTGTGTGTTTATTGGGTATTTTGGTATCGGGACTCAGTCGAGTGCCGGAGCTATCTGTTGTGTTTTTATGCACGCCATGAAAAATTGCTCTGAGGGGAAAAAAGAAGGTTTATTGCACCGAAATAAACTGGAACTGAAAGTTTGACTGAACTGAGTAGAAGTGATCTGAATCTTCCTCCTCCTCTTCCTCTCCTGTCGACCACAGCGGAGGGCTGGCTGCAGAGGGTGGTGATCCTGGGCTCTGAGGCTCACGTAATAGAGGAGATCCAGCTGTTTGAGACAGCCCAGCCGGTGGACAGTCTGACCATCTCCCACTCCAAGGTAAGGAAACAAGAATCCGATGTCACTTGGGTTTTACAAGGACTTTGTTTTTTAAAGGGAGTTGCATTTTCAGTCTCAGAAAATAGCTTCTGATGTCAGCAGGTTTAGCTTGAATAGGGCTTTGAAACCACATTTATACTGGCAGAGGCTGCATTACAAATTGGGGGCATGAAGGTTGAAAATGTGGGTGTTTACCACACGGGAAGAGGTTAGTGAGAAGATGCATCCACATGTTTGGAGAGAGATCCAAACGAGTGAGAAGTTAATCAGATCAGAAGCCAAAAAGCAGTTGGAACCACTTAGAGCGGCCACATCTAAGGGCGGGTTTGAAAGCTGGCTGGCAGGGCAACACGGGGCTCAGGGGCTTATGGTGCTGATCATGAACTGCGAACTGTTTAAAGAATGGAAGAAAACAAAAGAGATGCCTGCTCACTTTCTCACCTGCGCTCAGCCAATCACAGCTCAAAGTAACTTCCTGCGTGGAGTTCCTCCATCACTACATAAAGTCAAATATTCTCAAGACAAAACTTGCGTTAGCATTTCAGGAAAGAAAAAATGGCCGTGAACTTTTTCACCCACTCCAGCACGACCGGGCTGCAGTGGAGGAGGAGGATGTGGGCCGGGCCGATGACACATCTCTCCCTCGCTCTTGTTTATGCATAACTGGCTGCTCGAGCGGCCCACAGAGCGACCTGTTCTCCCTGTGGCCAGTCCGACTTGTCTTCTCCTGATCTGTTCGTACTCTTTCTGCCAGACGCAGACAGAATCATAGATCCATTGACGACAGACAGGCAGTCACCGGGGTGCCGTTGGCCCGATGCCACTCAGCAGATGTTTTTATCAACACTGCCCTTTCTTCGGATCAAGTGTCGCCTCATGAATCCAAAACCCTCTTCACAATAACAGTAATTACAATCCTTCGCCGCAGCGGGGATTTGAACCTCTGCCCCTGTTGTTTTCTCAATCTCCCTGCCCTGTCAACTGAGACTGTGTGTTGAAGCCAGCCGTGTCACCGTGGCTCTGCGATGGCATGTCCACCAATCGATGCAGTTTTGACGGGGCATTCCCAGCCCTTAAGCCCACTGCTTATCTCATTAATGCTGGCTTAGCTGCGACCAGACATTTTATAACAGCTTTTGCGAAAAGAGCGCAACTCAGATTGGATTGGACGAGGGTCGGGGGGGGTGAATGTTATTGTAATTGAGAGTGATTATCCCATTATCTCCTCTAACCCCTAACTGAGTCACTCTCCCTCTCTCTCTCTGTTTATCTTCCCTCTTGTTTTTCATCTCTCTCTGGTCTGTGTCTCTGGGTGATGGCTGGACCTGCTCTTTGTCATCCTCTCTCTCCCTCTTCTTCTCTCTCTTTCTCTGCAGAAGTACTTGTACATCGGCTCTCGTTCTGAGGTTCTCCAGCTGCCCTTGGCCAACTGCAGCCGCTATCAGTCTCAGCCAGACTGCCTGCTCGCCCGGGACCCCTACTGTGCTTGGGACAGCGAGGGTCGGGCCTGCGTCCGCATCGACCTCCACCGCGGGTGAGATGAGTACCTATGTGCACCCATGCATTCTTTCAACATCCTAAAGATACGCCAACATTGGCATTTTGAGCCTTGTCATTAATATTGTAAAAGAAGCTGATATCTGAAACAGTATTTAAATATTTTATGGCCCTTAAACTTTATATTGACCCCTGTTCTGATGTTGTCAAAGAACATGTCTCTTTAAGGGCATTTGTAGCTAAGATGTTAAATTATCATGCAGTCTTAATTAGTTTTGATACGTTTTCTATAGATTCTGGTCATTTTGAGAGTTAATGTCCTCACATAACAGATTTCCCATCCACATTGGACCCATTGTTGTCTGTGGTGCTCTGAGCTCTGTTCTTGCTGGAGAGTGTTATTAATCTTCCGCTCTGCTCTCTACCCTCTCCCCCCCAGTTCCTCCTCCTCCCTGTCACAAGACCTCATGCTGGAAAGGTTCAGCCGGGGAAAACCCAAGTTCGATAAGCCCGTCTCCATCCCCAGCCCTGGTGAGTGTGGGGCCACACCTCAGCAGTGGCCCCTTGTGGCAATTAATTGTAAATGCAAGCGTCTTCAGTAGTGAAAGAGAATGGACCGAATACATTTAAATTGAGTTGAAAAAATTGAATTAAGTAGAGAGCTGGCTGCTTTAGAATATGAACTGGAATTGTTATGGATTATACTAACCCCCCCCCCTCCTACTCCCCTTGTTCCTCTGCAGAGCATTCCCGTCTGAGGAACGTAACAGTAGTGGCCGGGTCCGACATGGTGCTGCCCTGCCAGCTTGTCTCCAACCTGGCTCAACCCTTTTGGGTTCTCAACGAGCGGGAGCTCCAGCTGGGTGACCCTGAGGCTGGAGGGCCACGCTTCGACAGGACCCTCAAGGCCCTCGTCATCCCTGATGCCGGCCAGATGCAAGCAGGCCGCTACATCTGCTACTCTGAGGAGCAGGGGGTCAAGTTCCAGACAGAGCGCTACCAGGTGGCTGTAGTCGCCAGCGCTCCGGTCTTCATGGAAGCCCGGGCTCCTGACAGCAGCATGGGGCTCTTCTGGGTGCTGGTCATTACACTCGGAGCGGCGTGCCTGCTGCTCCTCGTAGCTGCTCTTTACCTCCGCAGGAGGTTGAAGCTGGCACTGGGCAAGGGAGCTGACATGAAGCCTCTGGAGAGCACCCTGGTCTACCCCATCACCCTGCCCAAGGAGCCGCCCACATTTGTGCCCAGCAAGATGCCCAGCGATGAGGACCGTTTCTGGGAGACGGGCGCCAACTACTACTACTCAGACGGCTCGCTGAAGATCGTTCCCGGTCACGCCCTGGGACCCAGCAGTGTCAGCAGCACGGCGTCACCCAGCGCCATTCCCGGCCAGCCCATCCACTCCCCCAGCCGTCTCAGCCTCACCAACATCAGAGGCTCCGGTAGCAACGGCTACATTCGCCTCAACCTGAGCACAGCAGGGGAGGAGAGGGCTAGCGGTGCTGGCGCTGGGGGCGGCGGGCTTGGAGGCCTGGGCATGGGCGGGAACGACTACTCCAGCCCCTTCAAAGAAGAGCTGAGGCGCACTCTGCAGCAGAGGAGCGTGCTGCCTGATGCCAACCCCGAGGAGTCATCCGTCTAGGCCTGTCCTCCTCCGTCTCCATTCCCTGAGTTGGAAAAACAAAACAACCAACCTACCTCCCTCCTATCGAGGACGCCTGCTCTCTCTCTTTCAGTGACACTCTGTCACATCCCCATGCTCTCTCTCTCGTCCTCTCTCTCTCTCGCTCTGCCAATGCCTGTTTGGCTCACTGTAGACATTTATAGCACACAGCATGTTAAATATACACACTCATACGCCATGTTCGCCAACATGCACTCCTATTATTATTGTGTTCTGGGCAACATGCAGTTATGATTGTGGCTTTTTCTTCTTCCACTGTGCAATCGCCACTTGTGTAAATTGTGTATTTAAAAAGGCTGAACGCAGAGGAGAACACCTCAAGCATGGAAATGAAACAAATGGCGTTAATGTTTTCTGAAGGGCACATTTCTTTCACGTCGAGTGGACCAAGTTAGGCTCCAGCCCCTTTGCTGAAACCAGTTGACGAACGGCAAACGCAACTGACTGGAAATACGAACTCTGTCCTTCTGTTCCTTTGAGACTTTTTTCAGCTTACTGCACTTAAAAACTGGAAGCACGTCTTCCCTTTTTGTATTCGTGAGCCAAGAGTGTGAGAGCAGTATAAAAAGACTAATTAATCTCGAAGCAAGACGACAATCATGTCCCCGTAGCAGGAGCTCTGCGTGGGACCGAGAGGAGAGGCGAGAGAGCGAGAGACAAAGAGAGAGGAAATTAAATGGAAAATGAAGTGAATTGGAGTGAAAGACGCAAGGGGGTTTTTGAATGAAGGACAATCTCTCAAGACTTTCTCTGCTCAATTTGTATTTTTTTCCCCCCTGTGTTGTATTTACCCCGGAGAAAGTCCTCGATCCCTTCCACTTTAATTTGTTGTGATGGTTGATTTGAATTAAGACATTTCTTGTTGTTCTCTTTCTATGTCTTACGGACTACAGCAGTGTTCAAGCAGTTATCAAGTGACTAATAGCCCCCCTCGGTGAATGACAATGCGAGGGCAAGCGCTTACATTCCTCGCTCAGCCCTTCACGGTGACCTTCAAATGCACCTTCAAGTCTAATATACTACAAGTGCACTCCAAATGACATTTATTAGAGTCTCGGGGTGCAACAGACGTGTGTGTTCTTTGAACCCTTCTGGACATTTGTTCATCTCTTTAGAAAGAAAAGGCTATTTGCATTCAGCTCTTAGCAGCGGAACAATAACTGCACACTTAATTCCAAATTGAAGCTGACGGGAGGACATTAGGCACGGAGAACATAGTTGAACCCTCACTGTTGCGACCGCTGTGGATGTCTCAATAAGTGCTTTATATCTTATGTGTTTGGTGAGGGTGGTAACTTGCACTGCCAAGAAGGAAACTACCCCTCCCACACACACACACACACACACACACACACTAATACGCTCACAGTCCTCTGAATGCCAACCATCCTGGACTACAGTGTTGTTTTGACGCACCCCGAAACCCCTCCCTCTTACCGATGCCCAGAGACTGACCCGGGGCTACTGTGGACTTATACAGAGGAAGAGCACTGTAAAACGCACCAACACAACAAACAGAGGATACACAAATTGTTGATGCAAGAACGGTTAGACAGACAGACAGACTGATTGCTGCCGCGCTGACAAACTGCTGGCTCCGGGCGGGAAGCAGCCATGATCCAGTGAAAAGGTATTGTTCCACTTAATTAAATTCATGCAAACAGATTTAAGCAAAGTCCTAACCTTTAACGATTTCCAATTTAGCTTTCTGGCTGCTCGGCGTAGTGTTAAGAATTTAGTTTATTTATCTGGCTTTTCTGGCTGTCCCTTTGCTCAACTTATCACTGCCACCTTTTAGGAAATACGCTTATTTGCCTTACTGCTGAGAATTAGATGAGTAGCTTGATAGCACTCTCACATCTGTACATTCAATATGAAGCTCCAGCCACGGCAGGTCGATGTTTGCGTCACTGGACAAAGTCTGGCTTGCAGTTTCCATCTTCCACCTTAATGCTAAGCTAAGCTAACCGTCTCCTGGCTCCAGCTCCAGATTTAGCGAATAGACATGAGAATGGTGTCAAACGTCTCTCTTACTCTCTTTAAGATAGCAAATATGTGTATTTTCCAAATGGCCAAACCTCATTTAAATTACAAATACGAATCAATCCCACATCAAGGTAACACCACTTGAAAAACCTGCAGAAACTATACGACTGTTCTTGTGATTTTAATGTAAAGTGGTCTTATAAAAAAAAATTGAATACTGTTAATACAGTTCAGCTAATTACCCTGGTTATATTTAGAGCTCTTTCAAATCAGAATGTATTTACAAGTAATGTAAGCTGAATGGATTAACAATAGACGCTGCTGCACTGGAGTGTTTCTAGAGGGTGAGCCTCCAAAACAAAAACACTTTAAAACACTTCAGAGCTTGAACTTTAGTCGCTGACATTGGTGAGATTGGTGACAATATTTCTGGTTAATACCTGCAGCTGCACTGTGTCGTTTAGTTTCCTGCAGCTTCCTTTTACTTGTTGCTAAACTAAACATTATGAATTGAAAGTTGACAATGTAATGGCTTGTAATAGGTTCCAGTGTTATTGGTTACCTATTAGCGTCACGCTGCCGCCATTGCTAACAGTTATACACCATGGAAAACCCAGATGAAAAGGCTTTACCAGCTTTATTAAACGTCCTCTTACAGTTAGCCTAGAGCTCCTGTGCTAGCAGCATAAACACCGACACTGTCCTGATGCTCCCAAGTTGCCCAGTTTGGGCAGAAAGTCAGGACAGTTAGTGGCAGTTAGCGGTTTCTTTAACAACAGGCAGAGCTATCTGCCTACCAGGAAAGTCTGTAAATCACAAAGAGGCGAGGCAGAGCAGTCAGAGGACAACAGTGTGCGTTCGTCAACATGAATCTGTAATGAACATATTTATGCACAGGACGTCAGTTGTGTAGGCGGTCCTATAATGTGGCCAGGAAAGACTCTCATACTCCCCGCTGAAAGAATATTCATATGCGACCCAGCTGCCCACTTGTGCTTGAAAAGATGCATCTTAATTCCGGCTGTAAACAGGGCCACAGACTTAATACATCGTATGTTCTGCACCATTTGATCAGTCTCCTTCACATCAAAAGCTGTCCTTGTGTACATTTTTATTAAAGCGGGGGGGGCGAGAGGTGCAACAGAAAAGCTACTTTCACAGCAGGAGATAAGAAAAGGACCCAGACTGCCCGAAGCCTGCGACTAGAACATTTTATTAAAGAAAAAAATGTTCCAATCTGACAAGAATCAAAATAAGTTGACCTGAGGAAGACCTTTGTCAGGCTGAATCGTCTGTTTAATAACAACGTTGTGCTTGCAAGACTCAGGCCCTTTTCATACCAATCTTCTACTCAACACTGACAGACATAACTACATATTAGTTTCACAGTTGCTGCAAATTCTCATATGCCTGTGTATATTTCTTCTATTCTATTTTCTACTCACATATAGTGATTCGGCAGGGTGTAATGAAGAACTGACTGATATAATGATGTCCTAAAAAAAATCATCTAACCTACTTTCTGATCTAATTGCAAGGCAACTTTGAAAAACTGCAAATGCTACATATGTTTGCTTCCACTAACTTTACATTGTTTGTCCTCTTTCTGTGCTTTGTCCATTAGGGGTGGCTTTTGTTTTTTGGGACGCGTCTGTCGGGACAAGAGGAGCGCAGCAAGAAGGAAGGAGGGGAGGACAAAAATACCTTGTTTCGCCCCACTGTGTACAGAGCGCCGAGAGATGTAGAATATCAAAATGATCCCAAGGTTGAAGAGGTACTCAGCCATCAGCACTCCATCCTCTAGTGTTGCATGATCCTCTGCAAGTGGACTGTGCATCTTTGATATGATCATCCTTGTACAAGTGCATCATTTTTGGACTTTTGCGGACACAATATTGTGGAACACTAATGCTCTCTTTGGAAAAAAAAAAACAAAACAAAACACTAAATATGTCTGATTTTATGGTTCAAGGATTGTACAGGAATTCATGGCTGCGTTTCAACATGTTTACTTTTTCTGTGCCTCTTCACCTTTCGGATAAGCCAAAGTAGACTGCAGTTGCTTTTGTTCTTGTTGAAATACTTAAATTAATTTTAATTGATTCCAGATCGATATTTAAGTCTCAGCAGTCCGTCCAACTTTGCTACACTGAGCTGGAGTCTGCAACCTTTCTGCATATTTTATCTCCTGCTAAATTTTCCCCTCAAGCAAAACACAAAAATGGCTTGAGGCTGATGGACTTCCTGTTTGCTTCCTGTTTATATGTCAGTCGTGATCTGCTGGAACCCAGTTCTTTATCCCTTCACTTTATGAAAGACTGAATAACGTACCAAAACTGTAACCATTATTTAATTTGACAGCCCCTACGAACCAAATATGTATCTGTTGATTTAACGCAGATCAGTGATAGAATGTGTCCGCTGGATTTTATTGAATCCCCTGCAGCAGATTAGCTCTTTACACTGGTACTTGGTTTTGTCTTAATGCTTTTTCCTTTCACAATTGGTTTTTTCTTCGATAAAAACATGTTGCAAAAACTGAAAAGATAAAGGAAAACAGGTCTCAAACTTGAAAAAAAAAATGCATGTGTAATGTACTTTATGTGCATTTCTTCAGTTCCTACATTTGTTCATAGTATTTTCTCCCTCACAAGGCTTTAAGTTCTGCTCTTTTTTCACATTATTATTTGTATTATTCTATTATCAATCTGATTTTATTTTGCCCCATTTTTGCTTGTCTGTTTCTGTTTGTTTTTAAAATATGTTAAGTAACTTATTTCACTTGTACAAACATGTTGATATTTATTATCATTGTATATATGTCCTTATTTTTTATATGTGTATAGATACACAAATAAAAATAGAGATATACTTGAGGCGTTTGGGTTTGTTTATTAAGGGGGGGGGCATCGTGGTGATGTCATCAGAGTTATGTCAGCCTGGGCTTAGGTGCCAGGATGGATGGAGATTAGTGGGAGAAATCATCTCGGGGCATAGAGTGGGTGTTTACCAACTCAACAGAGGGTAGAACAAAAAGAAGGTATTGCTTTGCATTATGGGAAATGTAGGATCAGGTGATTCTGGTCCTGTAGGTGGGGATATCTCAGCCTCTTCTGCCTTTGACTGTTTATTTTTAAATCTGCCTCTAAAGAGTCCCATAACATTGTGAAAGTGAAACAGCAGGTCACTGGGTTGGTCCTTTAGCACATGCAGTATTTGGGAAGCGAGGTGGGTCAATACTGGACAATGTTTTTAAATTTTAAGTGATTAATACCCAACAGATGCCCACTGTCGGTCCTAGGAGATAGTGCTGTTGAGTACAGTGACTGGGGGCTGGTGTTTAGGAGTTCCTCCAGCCCACCATCATCTCCAGAGGTTTGAGTGAGTTGGCTCCAGAGGGCCAAGCTGTTCAACCTCCCATCTGTATGCACACCCATCACCATCCTGGCTGCCTCCTGAGGTGCAGCTGCTGGTGCAGAAGGAGAGAAGCAGTGGGGAGAGAACACATTCCTGTGGGATGCCAGTGCTGATTGTCTGAGTGCTGGGTGTGAATTTTCTCCATCTCACCTGCTGCCTCCTTGTCCATCATGATGTCTGTTATCCACTGGCAGGTGTAGGCTGCCACAGTGGGCCAGGAGAGTCTAGAACCAGGCTACAGTCGGCAGACACAGTAGAAAACACATATCCAACCAACCTGCGTCAGTTCTAACAGTCATCATCAAGTGCTGAGCTTAAATACAGCAGAAAAATTATTAAAAAGCTGGGTAACGAGCTGAAACGCCCAACTTCTGCCACTCACAGTGGGATTAGTAATACCCTTTTTTGTGTGTTAGTGGGTTTTTTGTGCAGTGTGAAAGGGGCTTAAGAAACAAACATGAATCCAAATGTCTTGTGTTAAAAACACCATGACAGTATCCACATCGATGATGATTGATGTTTAATCACATTAAACCCAAAATCAGTTCCAACCAACATATTTTACACATAGTTATAGTGTCAGCATGGTACAAGATTGTGTCGATGAATGGGAACTTGAGCTCTAGACCTTTACATTCTGACATTGTTGGTTAGTTATCCGAGAGCATCATTTGCCTTAACCCATAACCAAAAACACACATCTGTAAGTTTAAAAGGCCTGTGTAGAAACAGAAGTCAATAAATAGGTGAGCGCTAACAAAACTTGGTCTTGTTGTTTCCAAAGGTCCATGTATCGTTGTGTTGGCCAGTCTATTTTCTCAAAATAAGACTTCCAACTTTTCAAACTGCAAGTGTCTAATTTTGGACAGGAACTCATACACATACAGAGTTATTTCACGCGCGAATGTCTAGAGTTGTTTCATTTCGTCAGCCTGTGCTGCACAACAACAGCAACAACAGTCAAGCTTCCATCGACGTGCACAGCCTTGCCTGGTGTCAACAGAAGAAGCCACATGCTTCATGTGGTCGACGGTCCCGGCTGTGGAAAGAGGCTCACAGTTGCATCTGATCTCAGTGTGCTCAGCTGTGCCACAGACTCTGAAACCTCATAAAAGGAGGAACTCTGTGTGTGTGTTTCCAACTGATGTGTGTGGGTAGGGTTTATTGAGCTTTTCATGAATAGACCACAGTTCACCCACCTGTTTGGGCTTATTGATTTTCAGTCACACAGATTTATGCATATGAAAATATGCTAATTTATGGCTAAATACATTAGTGATTGTTTTTCTTCAAGTGCCATTTATTTGGGTTGTTTGGCTGAAGATCAAAGCACTGTTTGGCATTATTTCGTATTTACTTTTATCTACCACAACTGTACAAATAAAAGAAAAAAAGCCAGTGAACACAAAGTACTACATTTGCCTTTGAAGCCCCAAAATGTGTTATGTGTCTTATATGAAACAAGCTACAATACGGTATAAGACACTGTATAACCTCTAACAAGAAAATGCTGATGGCTACCTGTCTGGCTGACAGATGAGGGGAGTTTTAACTTTGAACACTGGGTCAGCAATGAATCAACAGACTGAGAGTGGGGATGCAGTCCAGCTCCAGCTGTGTGGTTACAAGACAGCCAGCGGCAGATGGGGCCCCACAGTTGAGGGAGCAAGTTCAAGTCCAGCTGGATCATGAAGAAAAAGTGGTTCTTTAAAAATTTACCCCAAAACTTCAAAATGATTGATTTTGCTTGCTTTTTATGTCTCTGGGCTGTGGATCAGTGTTTTGCCCAGTATCAGTTTGAATTAATAGCAAACTGATTTCAGCACAAGGTTAAATCGATAAATCAGCCAGGCCTATACATTTTGTTAATGTGCAAAAAGTTTCTGTTACTCTTTGTTTTACTTCTTTGTTTTCATATAAGCTACACCCCATTCACAAACCTACTTCTCTAATCTTATAATTACATTAATGATAAGATTATAAATCAGTCAATATATGCTACACCTGTAAATTACAATTTTTATCTATATCACATTTATTATTAATTTAATTTAATTATCTAACTAACTCATGGGTGTCTTACAGGAGTTCGTGAGTTTCTTTCTTTGAATTTTGGAGGTCACGCGGTACAGTGTCTGCTTTTGCTATTGGCCAATTTATATTAAACGAGTTCCGGTCGCTTTCAAGCTCTCAAAAAGACGGAAGTTAGTTCCTCCGAACGGTACAGTTTCCCAGCTTTAATCGACAGTTTAAACAACATGCGTCATTTTTATTCGTGTATTACATTTTAAAATTACTGCATAATGCACTGTATGTTTTTATAGATGCATAAGTGTAAAGTTTACAAGCGTTGTTGACTTTTTCGCGGAGGGATCCACGCGCAGCCGCCGGCTCTGGCGTGGAGCGTAATTTGAATCGTGTAATGCTCGTTTCAAAACCTTAACCCGTGGGTTCGTTAAAACATGCATTGAGACATTAGTGGACTTTATATGATACAGTAGTCTATATCTGCTCTTACGTATATTTTTAGGAGCGGACAACCCTGTTATTTATTTTAAAAGTACACGGTAAGTGTTGTGCTCGCTGTCACTCCTTCATCCTAAACACTGCTGTTTAGGATGCGACTGTCGGCTAACGTTAGCGTCCCATGTGAACAGACGTCATGACAAACTGGCTCTGAACAACAGTTTGCGTTATTATAAAGATTATATTATACGGTAATTCCTACAGGCGTTAGCTGTTATCGAAGCTTTCCTTCATTGTTTATTTAGTAAACGCGTTTAATATGAAGTGCACGCGGGAACGTTAGCGTTATGGCTAACTTAACCCGCTATTGACATCAGTGTTGTCTTATGTTAACGGGGGATATTCGGCTAAGTCTACCTGTATTAGCAGCTTGTAAAGGTCCGGGGAACATTGTGGTTTGCATTATTATGAACCTTTGCATTGCGTTTTTAAAATCAAGAGTGTTGAATTTATATATTATATTTAGACGTGACGAAGGACACAACGTTAGAGGTGACATGACTGCCCCCGTTATTATCCATCTTCAGTTTAACCCAGGCAGCAGCTGTTTAGCTATTGAGTGGTATTAAAACTCTGCAACTCTGATCTGATATATTAAAACTTTCTATGCAGATGGCTACCATGGAGAGTAGCACAAGCAGCACCGAGGGGGATCAGAAGGAGAGAAGGTTGTCCCCCACAGAAAAGGACTCCACTCCTGTTTTAAATGAAACCGCAGCCCCCCTGAATTTCTCCGAGCTCACGCCCTGTCAGTTTGGCATCTCTGTGCAGAGTTTTACCCCAGCATCCCTATCAAAGCACAAAGGTGAGAAGACCGGTCCTTATTTAATGTCTCAACTGCTGTAGCATTTACAAAAAAAAAAAAAAAAAAAATACTTTGTGACTGTGCACACTCATTGGTAAAGTCTATAAGAAATACTTCATATACCCGGGATGGTTTTTTTTAATAATCTGTAAATTTAGATTTAACCCATCAAAAAAGAAATGTATTTGCATATTAAACAACATCACAGCCCCAAATGCAACCACAGCAGATAAAAAGCACTGGTCGGACAGGCCGACACATCTGCCAGAGCAAATAAAACATGAGCTTGGCAGGTTCTTTTGGTACCCTGGCTAGCTGAAGAGGGAATTGTCACTGCTTTTGGTGGTCGCATTTGTGACTGTAATGCTGCCTCACACCTGTTCAGAAAGATATTCCACCCGGCCATTCCAGGGCCAAGCTAATCACAGTCATTTACCTGATATGGAGCAGACTAGATATAATGACTGCCAAGGGCACCTCACAAACCTCAGATAAACTGTTAAACTTGTGCAGGAAGAGAAAAATTAGCTCAGATGTTTTGATAATTATGTGTTTGTCTGTTTTTCTGCAATATGAGGAAGTTTATGCAAGCAGTTTTTCCGTATTGGTTTATAATGCCCTTTGAAAATTGCAAACAAATGGGTCCCAAGATAATACACATTTACAGAGTAGGCTGGTAATGCCTGGCCACCCTTCAGCATCACTGAGTTTGTGTTTCCTGTATATGACACCAGTTCTGTGTTGCTGAACCAGTATTCTTCTTCTTCTTGCTCCAGATAAGCCTCGTCTAGCACAGTTAAAGGCAAGACGGAGATCCACCATTGGTGTCCGGGGCTCCCCAGAGACAAACTCCCTCATCCGCTTCATGGCACAGCAGAAGATGAAGACTCCACCAGCACTCCAGACTCCAGAGGTAAGATGATCCTCGGGACACATTTGGAATAAATGTTGCATCTGTCACATCATGCGGTAGTGTGACATTGCCATCTTACATCCAGATTCTAGTCTGGCTTCTCTTTGGTTCTTTGTGATCAATGTTGAAACTGACAATAATAAATGATACTGTATGTGACTGCATTCATTAGATGCAGACATGTACGATACAGACACCACTGCAACACCTACATGTGGTTGTACAGACATGGCAGTTTGGGGCGTCTACCTTAAATATTCCCACACAGTTATGTAGATCTTGCTCTGGCCAAGTCGCTCCACCTTCACCAGGTGGTTGGCCCAGATTAGCCCGGTGGATCCAGAACCAAATTCACAAACATAGATTTTGCATAAGCACATGGAAGTTTGGATGATACCCCTTTCATATTCTGCGATATCAAGGCAAGCACTGGGCTGGGATTGCCTATGTCTATGAGTATATTTTAAATGAATACTTGAGGAGAAAATAATTGCAGTTTTCAATCATTTCCAAGTCAATATCTATTGAATTACTACACTGGAAAAACAAAGACGCTCTCCTTTTATTGGATGTTAGTGCTTTTATTTTATTTTATTTGTTTATGTATTTTTATTAAAAAAATAATAATTTGATTTTGATTTTGGAAGGCTTCCATGCCACGTGACCCTCCCACAGTGTATGTTCACAGTCACACTGGAAAGCCTTTTTTCTTCATTCTTCATTCTTGTCTCCACTTTTTCCATCTCTGTCCTCTTTTATCCTTTACTGTCCCTTTTCTTTTCTACCATCTAAAAAATGTGTGCACAAACTGAACATTACACCCCCAACCAACATTCTGCAGCCCTTTCCTCCTTTGTCTCAGACAAAGCCAGAGAAATGCCTGTGCTACTAAATAAGAAGAGTGATTTTGTTTGCATAAACAGGGGTTGCCTTGCCTGCCCATAAATATATGTTGTGGAACTATATATTTACATATATGTAAAAACACATCCTGACCTGAGGAGCAGCTCCAGACAGCTTACAGACATCAACATTAGTTTAATACAGCAGATGAACAGAGCAGAACAAAAAATGATGGAGCTACAGCTCTGACAGTGCAGCTTGATTGACAGAATGACTTCTAGCACACGCTGTTAAGTCAGACAGTAATAATATTGAACAGGAGGCGGCTGTGGTGCTGAGGTTCATATTTAAAGCACGTTTAGATTGCGTGTGCATTTGTATGTCAGTTAGTGTTTATACACAGCATATTATATAGACACACATTCCTCAGTCGTGTGCACAGAGCTTTTGTTAGACGTGTGTAAAATGAATCCAGTGAAACTTTACAGTAACTTATACATTAAACAATACAGCATGACAATAGAGACCAACCAGCGTGTTGACATGGTCTGACATGAGATCATAAAGACAGGTCAGAGAGAGTATCTGAGAAATGAAATTGCACTCTTGTTTTGTCTTTTTCCAGGCTCCAGGCAGTTTTAAACGGACTGTGTCCTGGCAGGGCCGTCTTTAGTGAGAGCTGACTTTATCTTATAATGTTGAATAATCAGCATTTCTCCATGAAAAGAACACATACTGCTTCCAGTAAAGCTGGGCCCTCCCTGGCTTCCCTGTAATTAAAATACTAGTGTGGAATACACAATGTCCCAAATATAGTCACTCCACAAAACCCTGTGTAAGTGTAATAATGCTCAAACCATTGTTTCTTTCACAGTTTACTACTGTTTTTATAACATTATGGGGTAACAACAACAAGACAGTGTTTAATCATGAAGAATACCATGGAAGCTTGAGAGGCTGCTGTTACTACTACAGACCGACATGAGCAAATCCATCCGCTTCGTATCACTTCACCTCTGTCCCCCTGATTCTGATAATGTATCAAACCAAACAGTGCTTCAGTTATTTAAAACATGTTTTAGCCGGGCAACCTGAGTCTAATTTATTATTGATTTCCGATGCAGTCAGAGGTTTGTTTACATCAGCACGTCATATCAACACAACACCACAGCAGCCTATATTTTAAATTATGATCAGCTGACAAACACATTGCTTTTAATAATGCATATGAATGAAGCGGAATGGCGTATTCACTCTAAATAATGAGGACAGGAGTGGGGCAGTAAAGGCCTCGCGCCAACGTTACGAGTCTGCTCCCAGATTGTCAAAACCTGGCATGTTTGAAACACAGTGAGCGTCTAATGGACAGCAACGGCTGCCAGAGTGGTTCAAGAAGTGACTGTGGCTTTGGTTACTGGGATGAAAACCTGATTCTGAAGTCTGCTGGTGGTGATTCTGATAGTGAAGGAGGCACTCGGGGTCAAATTTTGCTTGAAGGAAAAGGAGTATTGTTTCACTCTCGCGTGAGTGGTCATGACAGAATATTCTCAACCACGAGAGTTACTCTGACTTGCCTGTTCGATGATGCACAGCTCAGCAAACCCTAATATCCCTGGGTTGTGTGCGTGGAAGGAGTTTGTGATAAATGTGCTGCCTCTCAGTAATACCACTTCAGTAATTTCAGAAGTCTATGCCCTGTCAAGCTGCATCACCCAGCAGATATGTTTGTTTTTGCTGTCTCAACTCTCAGCTTGTCAGAGGTAGCCCCTACCTTCCCCGGGTCACCTCCGCACTGAGGCAGAAGATGGCCACCTTCCAGAAGCTGATGGATGTGGGAGAGTGTGAGGTCTGTGATCCGATGCCAAGGCAGGACAGCAACACTGGAGGATGCATCAAGACAAGAGATTATCTGTCTGGTGAGGCCGCCTCATTGCTACAGGATTAATAGTTTCATTTCTCAACAAGGATCTATGCCAGTAGGATTTCTTTATAACGTCTGCAGGCGCTGCTCAAAAGCAATGGATTAATGCATGGCAGAGTATAAGCCCGAGTCTGACTTCATCTTACAACAGTCATTTCTTGCTGACTTTATCTCAATTCCTTTGATTAAGTTTCTTTTTGGACCATTTCTTATGTTTGATAGATGATATCTTCTTTTTTTTTACTTTTCTGTCCCCTAGGCCCATGTTATTTTGTATGTTTATGTGCCTTTTCTTGTTCTCTCTCAGATGGGAACAGCCATAATGGAGGGAAGGAGAATCACCCACCACTGATGACACCCACACACAGCAAGAGGAGGCGCCTGGGCCCCCCAGAAACCTGCGAGTTGGAGATTAGAGAGACCAGCGCTCCTATCCTCCACTTTAGTCTGAAGGAGCAGGAGGTACGCTCTCTCCGATCATGTACTTACTTGACTGCTGTAAATAATTTAACTAAAAGGTTTTACCTCTCGGTGCTCGGCTTCTATGGAATCTGCTGATTATTTTTAACTCCTTTATGGACGGTACATCTCAGCACTACGCAGGGCTTTTTGACTGCAAGCGTCCAAAACAAGAAAAATAAGCAATTCATTTATTTATTATTGATTCTGTTTGTCATTTGGTTTTTAAAGTCAGAGCTTCTGCTTGTATCCTGTAAAGTCCAATATCAAGTCTTATGTCTTCAGGATTATTCCAAGCACTAAAACAGAGCTTTGGTAAATTTGTATCTTCTGGAGCCATTGCAGTGCTCTTGCTTTTGTGGTGATGTGCAACAGAATAAGAAAGCAGCTGGAATTCCTTAATCATACCCACAGGAGGACCAAGAGCCAGTGACGCAGGCTGTGACACTGGGGCCGCAGCCGTGCAGTGAGACCGTGGAAGAGACCCAAGCTGTGCTCATATCTCCACTGCTTCATGTTGACTTTGAGCTCCAAGCGTGTACCCCGACCAAGAACCAACAGGTTAGCTTTTAATCCAGACTGCAACACACACACACACAAAAGTTAGGTGTGCTATTACACACACAATATGTGATGGTACTATTTTCGTAACAGAATGACATCACATGAAAAGAACAAACGTCAGTAATTAAAAAACAAAAAAACAAAACAGTTTTCTGAATGAAACATGTAATAACTGTTGCACAGTGCTATACTCAGTGTAGCACGGATTTGTCGCAACATGGTGCTGAGCACTTACCCTGTGTGTTTCAAGTGCAGCTACGCAGCAGGCGATAGCAAGGCAGACTTATAACATTGTTGCTCTGATTATGAGCAGGGTCAGACTCATGCCTCCCCTTCAACCAAGTACTGTTTTGCCCTGAAGGCCTCAACATGTCTGCTTCTGCAGCAGCTAGAGACACAGCAGCATTTATACAAATATAACTGTGCCTGCTTTAAGAACTCCGTGGAGCTTTAGTCCATCTAAGATAAAACCTCTGTTTCATACAGCTTGATCAGAGCTGTATTGTTCAGCTAGTGCTAGCTTAGCCTTTGCTGCTCCCTCTGCACCTACAAGTTTTCAGTGCTGTGCCGCTTCTTGTCATGTGTTGTTATTAGAAAAGTCTCTGGGTTATATGAGGGTTTTATATGGAAAGCATACATTTATGGCAACATTTGTCATTTCCATGGACACAGTGAATAACCAAGGCCGCAAAGACACCATTAAACTTAACTTTTGTAACCTTTTCAACTCCTTTTCCATTACCGTTTAGAAAAAAGACTAAAAATATGAGGTGGAACAATATTATATGTATTGAATGTGTTATATACATATCAGTGTTTACTTTCTCTGTGGGACATGTTTGATGGCGGCATGTTGTCCAAATTTCTACGTGATTTGAATGTAACTGTTATGATCCCAGTAAAAACTAACATCCGAGTTAAACAAATGTTTACTGACTGCTGTTGTTCCATACATTTTCATCAGTGTTTAACAAAGGACCTTTTCAAAATGTTGCAAAGAAAGAAATGTAAAAAACACCAATTGTGGGCTAATTAGATTCATTAATCACAATCGTTTAACGCTGAAGGTCCTTTTGGTTTCTACATATAGAGATTAATGCTGATGAACATCAGATAAATTCAGCATCATCAACCTGTTCTGTGAAGCTCCTTGAACTATAGTCCAACAGAAAGGAAGCTCTCATGTATTCTCTCTCAACAGGACAGTGTCTTTGAACTCCAAAGGCTCAGCCAACTACCACCTGATGATCCCGCAACCGCTTCTCCAGCCCAGCCTGCATCCTCCTTCCACATCCCATCTCCCCCTTCTCTGCTGGAGATGAAACCCGCAGGTAAACACACTGTGCTCTCAGTGGCCGCGCAAGAGAAACTGGCCTTTTATCTTGTTTAACCTTGCCTTTGAGGCTGTCTGTATAGATGTACGCTTGATGCAGCATATCCTGGCTACATACTGAGACTTGTATTTTCAGAGGAAATTCATATGATTCATAATGATTTATATGATTTGAAATGTCTGTGTTGGAGACCACCATGTTTGCTTTTAGCCATAAGGCAAATGTTAATGATTCCCATGAAATGTAACTGTTTATGCCTGACAGACCAACATTGGATGATGGTTGTGCAGTATGTTAATTAGTTACTATATATATATATATACACACACAATATATATATGTTAATTATTACAATATCAATATTGGAACAATATCTATTTTATGATATGCAATTAGATTTCCTTGAATTTCTCAGACACTGTACAGTTATGCACATAGTGTATAATTATCTTCATTAATAATATTCAACTATGTCATGTAATATATCTTCTAATAGTCTAAATTAGTCTTTTGTTGGTATGAAAACATCTCTAGACCTGAAGTCTGTATTAGTTCCATGCTGTGTCTGTCATAGAACAGTAGGCTTAATTTTCTTTCTCTTGATTCATAACAAGGAAGTGTTAAGGAAAACATTCTTTTTTTGTGCATTCAAGGCGAAGAGGACTCAGCTGGGAAGTCCACGATTAAGAAAATGAAAAAGTGTGTGCACTTTGGAGTTCTGCTCTCTCCTGAGTTCTTTGATAAGACTCTGCCCCCCAGCACCCCATTAAAGAAAGGGGGCACGCCGGCCCGAGCACCCACACCTGGTGGGAGCCTACAGCTGCGCTCAGTGCTGAAGACGCCACAGAGGAGTGAGTCTAAAGCACCGCAAACTCAGCCAGACCTCAGCAGCCCCACTGTGTTTGGAGCCTCACCTACACTTGCAATGCCTCGCAATCGCAGAATGCTGTCAGTGGGAGAGGACAGAGAGGAGCAGGATGGAAAGGTAGAGGAGATGCCAGGACTGTTTCTGTTTCTCAGACAATGCCACCATGTTTGTACTGCACATGTTAAAAGATTTTGTTTTGCCTAGGGTTGATCATGTTGATTAATATTTGCATATTAAGAACCAGGATGTGACCCACTATCTGGTCTTTTTATTATTTTCTTGGCTTAGATTGTTTTCCCTTCAATGGAGGAGCTAGACTCTGCTGTGACGAGTGATCCGGGTTGGTTTTTACTGTTTATTTACCCTTACAGTTGAACCTTATCATCTCCAGTGAACTCAGTCACATTCAGTCTGATGACAGCTCTTCCCTTTTGTTGCATTTTCAGAATGTCCACAGGACGCTCAGCCGCTGAACTTAAACACAGCTTTCCATGAGGAGCCTCTCTCTCAGATTCTGACAGGTGAACTGCTGCCATACTTCTTCATTTCTGCCTTTCATTGTCACTTAGCTTTATGTCCTCATCTCTCTTATCCCCTCCCTTCTTCTGTCTCCTGACACAAGCTGGAGGACTACACAGAAATGTTTAGTTTCAGTTTTACCTGCAACTCACTACAGAATAATTGGTGTGCCTCGCACCGTCCACATCATTGTGTTACTGGCAGGACAGACAGGAAGGTGGACTCACCAGTCTTTATTGGGCAGGTCTGTCACGGGCAAAAAAGAACGAGGACACTCTTTTCTCATATTGCGGGGTCTCTAGACAGTTAACAGCTGACAAAAGTGACATAATAACCTTTCACAGCATAAACATATCTGTGGCCCTGGCATTGTGCCACTACTCCTTTGTCAAACAATGAAAAAGACTCACTTTCACAGCAAACCTGCTAGACTCACACAGGCTGCCCACAAGGCCACCTCCCTTAAAGGCTCAGCCAGTACAAAACTGGTGCATGTAGGCTGTGAGTGTGCAGTGGGAGAAGTATTCAGGTCCGTTACTTAAGCAAAAGGACTAAACTATTATAAAACAAAAATTAAATGTTCTGTACTTTCCAAAAGGTAAAGGTGCGCGGCTGTACCTAATGCATCATGTGCATTATACACATAAATGTTCTTCGTTTATTTCACTATTAGTTAAGCTATTTTAAAATATGACTCTCTAAAAAGATGTTTCATGAGTGTAGAATAGCAGCCCTGACCCCTGATCCAAAGAGCGTTTAAATATTTCATTTAGAATAAAGAATTAGAATTTTCTATGTGCTGCACTAAAGAAACACTAAATCCCTGAATGTGTTTACAGACATTCAAAATTAACACATCTGTAGATGGTTGTCACTGTACATGAAGGCTATGCAAACTGATATCTTACACACACACACACACACACACACCTAAACCTTGCGTGTCTGCCTGTCTCTTAATGTAAAGCTGAGGTTCTCATCGTCCCAGTGAATGCCACTTTACCTCAGCCTGTAGCGCTGGACATTAGCCTCTGGTCTATTAGTGCTGAATTTGAGATCATAAAACAATGAGTCATACCAAAGTGTAATCAAATATACTCTAAAACAGATGGCATTGGGAAGAAAGACCTGTCTCTAATATAAGCCTGCTTAAAACTAGCACTGAGGTGAATGAAAAATGTGAAAAACGTCACATAAATATTTTGAACTAAGTACATCTATCAATATTTATATTGTAAGATGACTATTCATTCATACTGCCAATTCCTGTTACATATAAGTCTCAAGCAGTTGATCATTTTTTAAACCCCTCTACTCCTAACCCTAAACTCTTTCCTCAGAGTGTGAGACTAAACCCAGCGCAGCATCACAGATGGATGCTGTGGACGAGCTGGCCTCATTGCCGGAGCAGGAGAAGCAACTTGAAGCCAGTGTTGAAGCTCCGGCCCAGTCTGAAATCAGTGGAAACAAGGTCTGTCCCATTATAACTCTATATATTGCCGTCTACATTCTCTGATAGTCTTTGTGGGTGTATATTTAAGCAACACTTAACTGTCTCTTGATATCAAGGAAGTTTTAGAGTCCCCTATAGATTGCTATGGTGTGAAATTTCCATTTCATACACCTAAAACCTCTAAATCTCCTCTGTAGCAGCCAGGACCCGAGCGTGAATCTGCCAGCGAGGCTCCAGCTCGCTCCAGTCGAAAGAGAAAGGTCTGCTATTACCTCAAACTGCTTTCAGCTTGATCTCCTTTTACCAGATTAGATCGTGTTTTTAATAATTTAGGGGTCATAACATGCTCCCATCTAATCTACTGTTTAATTCCACTGGATCTGAACTTAATCATGTCCGAGGATATTCACTTTATGTGTGCAAGAGTGTGGCGGAGAGAAGGTCTATATAACACATCCTCATGCCAAGTCCGTGTGCTTCCCCCAGCAGCCAGAGGAGAGCGAACCTGTGAAGAGGTCGACACGCTCTGCTGCCAAGTCGGCCTCTGGGAAGATGAAGGTGAGTTGGCTGAGTCTGCTCGTCTGATTTCTCTTTTTACACCACTTCTCTGAGGGATCTGCAGACGGGCCTTTCTGGGAGGCAGGCACAGAGCGGATAGCTGCACAATCTAACTACAACTTACTTAGTCCGAGTTGAGGGAACAGAGCTGTTTATATGCCCCAGAATCACCATCCTTCACACCACCCTGAATTCCTATTATGATAAATAACAGGAATTCAATTATGAAATCTTAAATTGATTCATAACAGTGTGCCATGTTGGGCACGAGTGGAGACCCTGCACTGCTGTTGCAGATGAAGAAGGCAGAAAAGTAATATGGTTTATTATGAGCCATATAATAATTAAAACACAAGGCTGGTCGTATTCTATATTCATATTATTTTATAGTCACCAAACCCTTTTGACTGATGGAAAACAATAATGTTATAGACTATAATACCCTCTCTGTGAGTCAGTGACAGCGTATGCCTACCTGAGGTGTAAATCTTCAGAAACGCATCACAGACATGAACTTTAATTTTTACAAATCAATAATTTCCTAAACACTGTTTACAGCAGAAAATAATACATTTGTTTGGGAGTGTTTTCACTGACGGATGCAATGAACTAGTGAGTATTTAAGGCCCTCGAGGCAAATTTGTGATATTGGGATTTGTGTCTATAAACTTGACAGTGCGTGTGCGGGTGTGTGTGTGTGTGTGTGTGGGGGATCAGCTCAAAATAAAGTACAGTGTCCATGTTTATCAGACTGAGGGAACGTGTCAGCCGGTGCAGCGCCGTGGCTCAATGATGCATTTGAATAGTTTTTAGACAACAGTGGAGCTCTGAGGCGCAGAGGTAGAAGCTATCAGACTGTGGACACACACACAAGACGTGTTAGTCAGATACATTTCTCTTTGCTTTTAATATTTTCATGGTATTTGATGACTATAAGAAAGAAATGGAGTGTCACCACCTTTCATTTAAACCCACTGGGACACGATAAATGAATATTGGGATAATTCAGAAGAGTGCAGCTAATGAGTCACAGGCCCTACTACATGTGTTGTGGATCAAAGTTGACGCAGTGCTGCAGTGCTGCAGGCAGTTTGTATTTGACAATACATTTCCCCATGCATCCAACACGGTGTTTAAAGGCAATCTGGTGATCTGCTGTCACGGCTACTGCAGCAACAAAATACTGCAGTGCTGACAAGCCGACTACAGGGGATTGCAAGAAACAGCCATAACCACATGTGAGGTCAGATCATGTCACGTTCAACATTGCAACCAAAGGGATGTCAAAAGTACGTAAGGAGACGCGCATGTGAACAAAACACAGAAGCAAAACAGTGAAGAGCTGCGATTCTCTCTGCTTCTCGAAATCCTCCAAATCACAGAATCCAAAGAACAATAATGTCTCATGCTAGGATTACAATACCACATGGAAGAAAGTTGCGTAGCCTCTGCGTCACGCGCTCTGGAAACAACGGCAATCTTTTAGAGGACACTGACTGGTCTGCTAATTATCCCGCGACTCGCTGGCAGACCCAAGAGGCAGGAGCAGAGAATGTGCAGGTGATTAGTACAAGCAGGTACCAAGATTAAATATGATCTCCCTGTACCCCTTACAAAGTCATTTGCAAAATCGTGGCAGTTGTACTTCATATCGAACGGAACCACCATAAATCCTTCACTGCCACAGCCCTTGCTTGGACAGCTGGAGCTCTCCTTAGGAGTTCACATTACAATAGTGTGTCAACTGGACTTGTAGTATGTGGCTCTCAACAGTTTGTGAGTTGTTTTTCAAATCACTTCATCCACGAGTGCAGTATTAGTTTGATACATTTCAATATGACATAAACATCTCTGAAAACATGGCTGATGATGCAGGTTGTCTTTCCACAGATGACCTCCACAGCAACACGTCGGTGGAGCAAAGACGTTGACCGCTCCCTGTACGGTTCACGACTCTACGCCTCCAAGAACCCCACCCTGAGTCCCATCACAGAGAGGTTGTCCCTCAGGCAGTCTTTATCCTCGTTTCTCCCAACAGACCCAAACAATGAGACCCCCTTAAATCCTGAGGCGACTAATGACAGTCAAGCGCCTGGTGACCTCACTGTGGCAAATGCCCCAGAAAATCCTTCAGGAGATTCCATCACATCTCCCAACTCCAGCAAAGACAGCACCACAGAGAAGGGCAGGCGGCGGTCAGGGCCAAGGGCCAGAGGGAGAGGACTGAAGAAGAGGAAGGTCAGTGTGACTAATGCTGACCTGCTCAGTGAGGAGACTCTGGACCAGACTGGAGAAAATACAGAGGGCCACTGTGAAGACCAAACCACTAGAGACCGTGGGGCATCTTGTGAAACTCCACTCACCCACACTGTGCTTGAACAGGGAGGAGTTGATGCTGAACTTAACAGCCAGGCTTCTGATGGGAAATTAGAATGTCACGGCAGTGATGAGCACACCTCAGACAGCCCACCTTCAGGTGAGGAGTCCAGCGACACTTTGAGTCTGCCATCATCAGAGCCAACACAGAGGAGGCGTGGAAGGAAGAGCTCTGTGAAAACACCAGTCCTGCAGGAGCAGGGGAACGATGCAGAGGAGCACAGAACAAGCCAGGAGGTGGAGGAGAAGGAACAGGGGGAGCGAGCAGCCAGCCAGCAGGAAAACATCGGGTCAAGTCCTGATAGCCAGGAACAGGAGGGAGGGGCCAGTTTGGGCCTTGCCTCCTGGCAGGCTGACTTTAACTTGGAAGATGTGTTCAAACCTGTCCCTGCTAGACAGCAGAGCTTAGTGCGCCGCAGCCTGAGGAACCAGAGCAGCACAGAGCAGAGTGGCAGCAGTGGAGGTCTCGCATGGATGCCTCAGACCTCCCCCGACTCCAGGAAAGAAACCCGCAGGAGGACCAGGAGTCGAAGGTTTTGTGCTGCTCCACCTGTTCAACCTTCACTCCCCGAGGAGACACAAGACAATGCTTCATGAGACTATTCGATAACACCTTGGGAGACTGTCTGCTTACTTGAATGAGATTACACTTCATGCATACCCTTTTAAGTTCTTTAAAATTAAATGAAACCATTTTGCAGCAACAGGATGATTTTAAATATTAGCTAAAACATTGACGCTTTTGTTCCTTGTGAATTATTCAAGCTGACCAGTAAATTGAAGCCAGTTTCCCTTCGCTAACCAAGCCAGTCAATACACTGAGAGCCCAATCATCTCTGCTGACCACCTCCTAATCAATATCCAACCACTCAGCTGGTAATCACAGTGCATTTTCAGTCTCACTCTCCAAAGTCACTGGATCGAGCATCTCCAAGTCAATATCTCCTCTTTGTGGATAGATGAAGACGCCCGTACTGCATTCACCCTCTGACGGGCAAGGCGGAGGGGTGCGGGTTTTCTGGAGCATATTAATTAGAAATCTAATTAATTAGGCTCCAACAGCTTTTTAATGTGTGGTCACTGGGATGATTCTGTTTTTTATTTTTTTATTTTATTTTTTTTTTTAATTCTTTTTCCTCAGTGCTCCAAACTCTTTGCGTGTAGAGAAATGTCCAGAGGAGATCTACTCTTCATGCATCATCTAAACTTTTAATGGATGGTTTTAGCTCAGAGTGAAATTGCCTTTAAACATTACAAATTAAAATAAGTTGTTGTGTTCTCAGTGAGTTTCCTGACATGTCAAAACACTGATACTGATTTAAATGCTTTGTTTCATGCCAAGAGACCACACCAGATCAGTCTGTTTGTTTAACCCTGTTGAATGAGAGAAATTCATCCAAGTAATAAAACAGCCATCATCTCTACAAAGTGACGTTCCAGCTGTGTGGTCAGTTCAACTTCAGCAGCTTTCCCTTTCTCATACACCAGGACCTTTTGCCCTAACTGAACGCATCCCTACAGAAATGACCGTTCTGATCTACATTTTGAACACAGCCAAACTGTCTGGAAGTAAATTGACCTCTGACCTCCAGATTCTGCCAGTCACAGATTCAAATCAGCTCCTCTTTACGGGCTCCATCCATCTGTCAGAGAGGAACGGAAAGAGCAGTAACAAATTGAGTTTCAAATTCAGTTCACATAGGAAAATTGGCTCCCAGAATGATGCATGACTGTAATCTATCCATCACTGGGTAATTGACTCCCTCCTTTTACATCAAGTCAGAGTCACTTGGCTGAAGGACACCAGAGGTTTCTGGCTCCGAGCGTGAGCCAAGGTCTCTTCCTGTAGTCCCACTGGAAGACAAATGGACAGAATCATATAGCAGCTAATATAGTTCTGGCTTAATGCAGTGGGGCTACTGTGCCATCTGCTGGTGGACTTTAGGAGCTGCAGCTACCAGTTCATCCGTCAACATGATCAAGTATGACGAGATGAAAGAAGTTGCAGAGGCTGATGTTATCATCAGGAGAGGAAATAATGTCGTAGTGGATGCACTTTCATTTAGGTCAAAGGGGTTTTTGTTGAACAAGAATCACTTCTGATGTGTGTGTGTCTGTGTCTGCCTTTTTTCCCCACAGCATCATACACACATGGTTTGACTCTTTCCCCTTGTGTGATTTTAAAACTTGTAACTGGGAGCATCCTCATGAATAGGTTCCTTCATTGTGTGAGTGAACAGCCAAACTGCTGCACCTCTATACAAGTGGGTGTGGGGTGTGTTTTGTGTCTGAGGGAGAGCGGGAGAGTGTGTGTGTGTGAGAGTGTGAGTGAGTGAGAGCGGGGTGTGAAGCCGAAGCCTCTGTCCCTGGCAGACGGGTATAGTGAAGACGGCTTAACACAAGAACAATGGGGTCCTTTGACCAAAACGACGCCCCCAAGACATGTGGCCTCCTGTCACCGTGGCAACCCCCCATGGGACAGGGAGCGGGCTGACAGCTGGAGAGGAGGACTTACAAAAATGGAGTCCATTTCTTTCCACTGAAGCTCCCCTGCTCTATATCTTTTCCCTCTTCCCCCTGTCCTCCTCTACTCAAGGCCCCTTATGAATGTGGCTTACATCTCATTTTACAGCTTCATGTGATTGACCTTGTGGGCCTGACTCACCACCTACAGCCCATCCAAACTCCTCCAGACAAAAAAAAAAAAAAAACTGTTAGAGAGGCCACAGTAAATCACATCTTTATGGGCTCTTGTTGCTGTCCGTAATAAGAGAGCATTGATCTCATTGACAAATATGGGGCTGAGCCACAAGATTTCGCACTCACTGTACACTTGATTTTACGCCTCATTTTAAAACGGATGAGCACTTTCTGTACAGACACAAAGAGGCATAATCAGTTATTTGTACTTCCAGATTTAGGGACTTTCGTCTTTCAATTAGTTAATTAGTAGCTCAATGGTATTAAGTTGTCCCGCTGCCTCGGTCCTTTCTGTGCTCGATGCTGTGAGCCTTCTATTATTGATGCTCGGCGGCGCGCTCTCTAAGCCCTGCTCCGCTCTCCTATGGAGCTAAAGACAGCGGGAGGAGGGCAGCAAAACAAAGGCAGGACAACAACAAGAGACCCTCAAGCTACTCTCAGTTTAGTTTTCTGTCCCAGTGTGTCTGCCTGCTACAGCTGCGGCTGGCTCCAACCTGCTTTAAACAGCTGCCTCTGCACGCAGCAGACAGACCTCAGACAGTGAGGTGTTCAGTGGATTTTTAGTGTTAAGTTTAAAAATGCAACATGGTTCATCAGGGAATCTGAAGTCCTCAACTCTGAATACTATTAGCTATCAGTTATTTTGTAGGAGGCAAACTCATCACAGTTTTCACAGTAACCTTAATTCTAAATATAGTTCTTCTATGAATTAAACAGTGACGATTGCACACAAAAGAGCTGACTAGACCTCTGAAGCCCGCTCCTCATCTATGCTTGAGGCTAAATTAGCAGTTGCTAACCTCTAACCAAACTGTAGACAGTCGAGCAGGTCTAGCGTTAAGGGGAGGCTAAGAAGGAATAATGTATCAAATGCTGATGCTACAGAGTAACTGTTTTCCTCCTCATTCACAGTCAAGTGGGTTAATGAATTTGCTCTAATGAAAGCAAGCAGCTCCCATTTAAGGAAAAAACATCAAGTGCCTCAAAGTTTCAACCAGAGCCTTTGGAAACAGCTTCGCTGCTGTCTGTCTGGTTGTCTGACTTCCCCAGCGTTACTGCTGAGATCAGGCTACTATTCCTTCATTCGAGCTCGCTGACACTCTCTTTGCTGTGCTCCACCTGGAAGGAGTGTTGTCGGTTTACCGTGTGTCGTGCAGCTTTCATAAAACGCTGTCACTGTCTTCAGATTTCGGCTTTATCTGTGAACACATGCAGAGTGAAGCCAGGGGAGGAAATGGAGACAACCAGTAACATCCTGTTTGTCAGGAAGCTACAAGATGTTTGGTAAATAGCACGGTTTCTTGATGCTGGTGCTAAGAACGCTGTTGGCATTTTGGCTGACAGCATTGCTGATCATCATCACACAGCAGGCTCAGTTAATAAAGATCACTTACATATCAATTCAACATGATCAACTGGAATAATGTAGATTTGGCACAGATTTGGAAGATGTAACTCCAGTACTCCATCAACAATATATGTAACTGCATGAGTTTTTTGTATTTGAAGCGACATGCAGTGACGGCAAACAGTATTAGGTGTGACGTGTTCTGCAGGACACAGAGAGTTGCCCAGTAACATACCTGCACAAATCTCCACAGCGTCTGGGCATGTCTCAACTCGATTTACTCCTGACTGATACAATGCGTGAAACTGTGTCTACACATGAGCAAAAGCAGCGTCTGCTCTAGCGTTGACTCTTCTGACATGTCCAATCTCAGTGCCGTAGGAAACGTGGAATTCATTCAAAAGTGTTTGCCAGAGCCTTAGAGATGATTTTACAGCGGATGTTTCTCGCAAGTAATCAGCTTCACTCGATCAAACGATGAATGTATGATGAAACAGAAGTCACAAATATCTCTATAGTTAAAACAAAAAAGCCCAGAATATAAAGACAGATATAGGAATTCAGGCAGTTGCAGACACTATTAATTCTTTTCTTTCAAAAGTTATATCTCCACACACAGTTATTACACTCCACTTAAATTTGTAGTTTGTGTCAGAATTTTATTATGAATTACTGCCAATTAATAGCCACAGAGACATGATGAAGTTGAAACAGGTGTGTCACACTGTGGATGTCCTGCTGAGTTTGAATCTGCCTGTGTTTTCTTCACTCATTTCGTCCATATGTGTTTCCTCCACATTCCAGCAACATACATTCCCCCTGGCGTGGATGTGAGCTATGCCTTTCTGCATGTTGTGTAACTGTGGTTGATTGGTGACCTGTCCAGAGTGTTTCCCTCCCCTCTGCCTGTTGCAAGTTTGGAAAAGTTTCAAGCCCCTTTCCTGCATTAAGTAGAAGGAATTGGGGGGGGGGCATAAAAGAACAAACCGCTGCACTACAGGCTTAAGTCCTAAATGCTCAATAATATCAAAATCTTGGCCATCTGAGACATTAAAGTCCGGGGTAGAGGAGTCAACTAAGCCAACATCATCGACAGCGCGTCTCCAGAGGAAGGAGGCAGCCTACCATGGCAACTGGAAGACAAGAACTACGGCTGATGCTTGAAGAAATCCCCAAAGAGAAGCTCTGTCTTCAACTCTGTGTTCAACTGTGTGAGCATCGAGCTGAGGGGCACTGAAGGCAGCTACTACTTGTTCTGCAATGGGGCCTCAGAGATTTGGCTTAAGAAGTGCTGTAAGCTCAGCTGTGGTAAAGAAGGAATGTGTTGCACCTCACCGGACACATGCTTTTTTTTAAAAAAAAGGATGTGCATGTGTTTAAGGATTTACAGGAACATGCAGCTGCAGAAGCACATGAAAGTATCGCTCTCTGACAGATGAACTGAACTCATAGAGTAAATAAAATGATCAATTATGTAATCAATACCAGTCATAATTATGCCCAATATATTTTAGTCATGTCAGCAGGTAAAAGAGGCAACGTCTGTCCACAGTTTATCTGTCAAATCAAAATGCATGCTGGCACTAGCATTTAGCTCAGTGCAGCCTCACAAAACCGCTAGCATGGTCATAAGCATTTAGTCTTTGTCTTTTACCCAAGAAACACAGAAACACTGAACCGTCGCGTTCTTTGATGTCAAGCTTCATTTAGGCTTTTCAGTTCCACAGAGTACCCACGTCATAGTTACAGTGTGTAAGTGGAAGAGTTTGCTATCATAACATGCAAATGAGACATGTTTAATGCAACGTGTTACCTACTGCCTACAGGTGTGTGATTTAATCTACCCGCATATTTTAATATTTTCAATATCTTTTTAATCAAGTGGTTAATCAGCCTCCAGGGCAGCTTCAGAGCTCTTACAGAGTCTATATAACATTCTTGGACAAAAAAAACAGTTTTGTAAAAGAAATGTCTTTATTTGTTATTGTAACGACAGTGGTGGTGGAGATCTTCCAATAGCTTCTGTAATGCAATTTAACTGCAGAATCAAACCATACATAGAAACGTGCCATGAAAGAAATCATCTCCATTCATAAGCTTTCTTCACTTGTTTATTTATCAATGTTTTTCCTTTAATTTGTCACCCCTGTACGTAGATATGGTGTAAGTAACAGAGTGTGTTCAGTCACGCTCTCCCTAAATGTCGTAGAGGAAAACAGAAACTGTCATGCAGTATAAAGCTGTTATCGTGACAGACTGTAACACACACTGTGTAACTGTGAATGATGTTTTTATGGCCAGAGCCTGGAAATGTTAGTATAATTATTGTACAAACTGCCAGCCAAAGGCAACCAGACTAATCTACCGTGTACAATCCAGGTATTTTGAATTTCTAACATCCATGCACACACTTCAGCAGCATCCGGGATTTTGCAATAAAAAGTCAGTCATGGTACAGGCATGACTGTGTGAGTATTTGCCCTTAACTCTGTGTGTTTTCTGCACAATTTCTGCACATTAATCTACTCACTGAAGCCCTCACAGAACCAGAGGTGACCTGATCAAGATCTGCAGTGGCTGGCTGGCTCCTCTGTGAGAAATGGGCCAGGCTGACATGTGTCAGCCATGATAAATGAGCAGGTGTTTGGGTCGGTGTTAAGTAAATGGAGTCATTATTGATGACCTCAGAGCTCCCTGTGTGTTGCCAGTATCAGTGATGACTTCCAGGCCCTCCGCTGCAGTAAAAGGGGATGCTGTGATTCTGCGGGTCAGGGAAGGACTCAGAGCCTCGGGGCAAGGCTGTAGTGTCTGCCATGGCGGGGTTAAGTTGAGTTACTTGGACTGATGACCTCAAAGAGGGAAGTTCACTGGCACTGAAGCGCTGTGGCAGTCTCTGTGTGGCCTGGCTGTTGCGTGCCCCTGTCATAATAGTTACATTTATAATTTCACAACTGAAATAGAGTAACACAGTGAAGAAGGGTGGAACTTTTATTTTCCACATGCTCATAGAATCTGTGCAATGAAACACAGCTTGGCATGTAGAGAGGCTCTCATATTCATATTTTTTGAACAATAAGGATAACTGAGAGTCTGCAGCCATGCTAGTAGCTATACAAGGCTCAGCTTGTACTCCAGGGTTCCTGTAAATGCAATATTTACCAATCACTGTACAAAGGTGCTTCATTGTCTGCATAAGTCCGCGAATGCATTGTGACATGCTGCACCGATTCTGACAGGATTCTGTTCAGCAGCATATTTAGCACATGTTCAACATTCAGTTCAATAACAAACTAGCTCTGCTTATAGGGTCAATAATTCTACAGCCAATTGTTTGCATGGCTGTTGCAGTTTATTATATGCCTTTAACAACATGTCGTCAGTGATCAGTTTTGCATGTATTAAGATATAAAACACTTTTTGACTAATTACATATTTGACCTTATGATGGCGCAGGATGAAAGGTCAAAGCTATGGTATGGCACTAATAGCAATAATCTCTCTGAATTTCATTGTATAAACTGTTCTTAAATTTTTGGTGTCTGATGAGACATTCCTACAAATGACTGCTAACACTTCCTGTATTTTATGACAACCAACACATATTTGTTCCACAGATTCTGGAGCTTATGGTTTCATAAGGATGATGACTGTGATTGTGTAATTACAATAATCACCAGAAAGGGGAGGCAAAAGTCCTGCACTGTAGCTTTAAGAGATCACCAATGTTTTGACAACTAATTCTTTTGGGAACATGAACATGGGTCCCAAAATGTATCAAATTTCGTTTGAAACCACAAATGTCTGCCTTATGGTGACAATACAGGGAATGTCAGGGAATCACCAAAGTCACAAAGATAAGATCCTGGAGTTTTGGAAGTCTGTACAAGTTTTTATGGCAATCCATCTAATCATTGCTGAGATATTTCAGTTGGATCAAACAAAGGGCCTCACTGAAACATCAAGCAATGTCAAATGTATGAGGCAAACTAAACAAGGCAAACAACCATCAGTATGAATAAAACCCTATTACACATCCCTCTTTAAGATCCATGTCAGCCAGTAAAGTGATTTAAATGTTTACCCCATGTATAAGCTTGAAGACTAATTCAATACCTTCCACTCCATCCCTGCAGATGTCTGTTTGCAGGCAGGAGGTGTGTATGTGGAGACCCTGGATGGATGAGACATGATATCATCATCACTCTCAGCACCAGTTTCTGTTGTCTTTCTCCATATGAAAAGCACAGCCAATCCTCTGTCACTGTCACCTGGCCTAGATACTGTTTTCCCACAGGACTGGAGGTATTTATCACCTTCAGTGTGATATGCATGCATGTCACTTTGTTACACGTCTCTCAGGATAATCTGTGATTTTCATTTACATCAATATGATTACATAACATGCTCCATCTGTTGCGTCTCGCTAGCGCAGGGGGGAGACATGCATATCTTTGCGCAGACAAGAATTTAATTATTCAATTAGGAGCCGTATTGAATGAATAACTGATTCACCACAGTTTACATAATAACAACACAGATCATTACTGCCTGTGTAATACAATTTAGGACGACTGTGGAGGGCTCATCATTCATGGCTATGTACACTTTTTTTGCCCCCATTACCCTGCAGTAATCTGAAAGTGGTATCATTAATATAAATGACTGCAAACTGAATGGCTTTTAATATATATTGCATGGCACATATTGATGAAATCAAGGAATCACATCATTTGCGTTCACCCGTCCATTAACCGATGTATCCTTTTTTACATAAATCTCGCTCCTGACTCTTAATGGAATTGATTAAGAAGGTCTTCATGTTCTCTTTGTGGTGTGAGTAAAGCTTGTTGTGTAAGTGAGCACTTGGTAAAAAAGGTGGGGGTAGCCTGCAGTTGGGAGGGACGGAGGTGGGGGAGAAGTAGACAAAGCCTGCGCTGAGCTCCAGAGGTTAAGTCCCCCCACCACCACCACCACCAGCACCAGGCCCACAGGAATGTGTGTGTGTGAGAGAGTCCTGGAGGCAGTATTGTTGTCTGTGGTGCATCCTGCTCTGCAAACACTGCTGAGCTGCTATACTGCAAGACTCTGAAGCTTGGACTTGGGAAAGAGCCTGTAATGTGGGAGGTCTGGATACCAAACTGCCAAACAAGTCATCATGTGATATAGTTGCTGTTTGTTCTGTGAAAGCAAATAAAACCTCTGTGGAGCAGTTGTTAAGTCACAGATGATTTTTTTTTTTTTCATTCTTAAGAAAAAGCACTTTGAAGCTGTTTAAGCAGAGTGAGTACAGCACACTGCCTGGACTAAATAGAAACTAAAAAGACAAGGCCCTGGCCATCACAGTCTTTTAATGATACCCCTTTATATCTTTGTTGTTTCCACTTTCGCTGCATCAACTTCAGGGTTTTGATGGTGCAAACACTGCCTGCTTTCTTCTTCATTGTCTAGACTTGTCTGGTTTGTTTTGTTTATGTTTTTTGCCTGTAGCTGCTGACTACCAGGCTGCCAAAACAGTGTTGCCGAAAAAAATAACAGATATGTGACTTGGCCTTCAAAACACCATTTATGGCAAAACTTATAAATTGGAGGTAAGAAAGCATTTTTAGAGTAAAAACACGAGAGTGGTATCAATCTTTAAATTCTTTAAATTCAACTCTTACTGAATATAACTGTAAATTAGTGCATTTCCCAAAATATTTAAGCATGCCTTTAATAAAACACAATATATGTGTCTTTAGATGTTCTCATATACAATTAGTTTCCTTACCCTGTTTTGGCTAATAATTCAAGTCTTTTTTCCATCAGTAACATGATATGCTACTGCAAGGGTCTATTCTTGGTCCACTTGTAAATTGCCTCAGCATCTGTTTTTATGCAGATGATACAGTTCTTTATACTACTGCTTAACTCCAACCAGGCCCTTCTCATCTTCAGTCTATCTTTAATGCTTTCCAGACATTCCTTCAGTAGATGCAACCAAGTATCTAATATTCTTGATATCCATCTCTTGACAAATCTACCATTTAAATTTTATCGGCTATCATATCACTCTTGCCAAGACATTCACATTGATTTATAATTCATCTTCAACACTTGTCATCAAACTTTCTTGCCATGAGTTACCACTTTCAAGTCATAACCACTTGAAACAGCTAGCCTGGCTCTATCTGAACACAAGAACATCTGCTTGACAGCACCACCAAAGCTTACAAAATAACAAATTATACGCTTGTTGATCCATACAAAAAGTGGTTATGAGTTGGACTATTTGTGACCACAAAACCAATGGATTCCAGAGAGATAGTGGTGCAAGGCAGTGAACGGTAAAGCATACATTCTCCTGAAAGACAGCAAATTGTAGTTTTTATGCTAAGCTATTACACTACAAGTGTACAGTTTTGTAGTGTAAAAACATAGCATATTACACTACAAAACTGTAATGGTAAATCTTCCAAGATACCCCACATCTGTTCTCTAACTGGCTGTCGGCCCCAGTTACATATTTTCCGTGCAGACGTGATTAGGAACATTTTTTCAAATATCTCTCTTTTAAATCTACATTTATAGAGTCATTGTGTGCTGTCCTGCTGCACCATAAGTAGTTTATCGCAGTGTGTTACATGAAATACAAATATCAGACTCATCACAGCTCTTTGTATCACAGCGTTGGAAAGGCTTCCTCACGGTTGTCATATTTATATTAAACTACAAAACTCTAATGGTAAATCTTCCAAGATACCCCACAGCTTTTCTCTCATTTAAAAACACAATCCAATAACGACACAACAATACATATTCCATTTGTGCACTTTAGTCTTTGCAGACAGGTACTACGCAAAGTATAAATAAGTGAATAAAGTAAATAAGTGTTAACAGCCCTTAACCTTGAATTGAAAGTTTTACAATCTGATGTTTTTTATGATTCTTGCGGCTGTTTTTAGTAATAACACTTTGTTGCTTGTCCTGCTTAAGATATGTTGCTCTTATATACCGGTTGCCTTTTTGTCCCACTTTGTTTCTTGTTTTTGGGTCTCCCTTGAATTCTTGATCTCGATGAGACAACCTGATTAACTGGCCACCTTATGAATTATGCTTTTGAAATTGAGGAAAGTAAGAAATAGATGTGTCAGGGGTTTTCCCACTTCAGCGCTATTGATTACTGTGACTGCTTTCTCGTCTGCTCTACTTAATAGTGTTAAAGTCAGAGCTATTTGTGCATGTTAATGGCCTTGTCGGAGGCCCCTGCTTGAAATGTACTTACACTCAAAACGACTGTTAACCACAGCAGGACAATTGATTTGTCAAACAGAGTAGTTCTCCACATTTCCCTCCCTGTCTCCCCGCTGCTTACGCCTGGCATACAAGTGTACTCTGTGGCACTCTTAAGCACTTCGGGGTTGAAGTGAAGGAGGTGGTGTTTTCAGGAAGATTTCAGACAGGAGGAGTTGAGGGAGCGCGAGAGGTGTCTGGCTTGACTTTCAGCTCAGCGCCGACAAGCTGCACTTCACCTTCCAGCTGCTCTCTGTCCCTTCGGATTTAAGGCAGGGGAGGGAGCAGGGGCCACAGGGAGGGAGGGAGGAGGGGTTTTGGTGGTGGTGGGGGTCACTGGACGGGTGGGGGCACGCTCTTGGGCGGACAGGCCCTGGAAATTTCCGTTGTATGTTTCAGCTCTTTTCAGGATGGGAGGGGTTTGGAGTTGGAGTTGGAGTTTGGGTTGGGGGGGTGGTGGTGGTTGGGTTGGGGTTTGGGACTTGGCAGCCAGCCAGCCACAGCAGGAAGCTTGCTAGTTTCACACGGACAAAAAAAGCAGTCCTGGACACTGCCTGGCTATCTGAGCACAGCACTCCACTCATCACCCAAAAAAACAGGAACTCAGAAATGAGGTTTGCACGGGTGGTGGCACATATTGACTGCTGCTTACTCACAGCTGCACTCAGCATTCATAATTCCTTATTTGATGTTGACAAAGTAAAAGGCATCAGCTAGAGAGGATGCATTTCCCGTTTTTCCTTTTAGCTGAGTCACTTCCAGACTTCCGTTTGATGAAGTCTTATTCTTTAGTTGTCACCAGTTCACCCCATATACACCTGATATATGCACTATACAGAAGCCAAAGCTGGCAAAGTTGTTAACATGAATTAGTCATGTGTCAAGTGGTACAGTGTTTACTTGGAAAAAGTCACCTCAGCTGGGCTCAATATGTAAACATCCTCATTTACTGAACCTAAACAGGCAATCAATCAGATTCTATTTTAGGTGCATTTCACAATAGAGGATCTGCAAAGAGATAAAAACAAACTCTATTCATAGGCTGTGTGGAAACTGGCCAGCTTACAATTAAATATCTGGTAACGAAAATCAACAGCAACAACAGCAAAACAACCATGGCGACTGTAGCATGAAATGTTTCTTGTTTTTTTTTTTTTTTAGACCATAAGAGATGCCGTAAGTTTATTTGGCTTGGCAAACGTCCAGCTTTTGAACCGGAGGCAGGAAGAAGTGGAGCAGAGCAAGAGCCAGCAGGCCCGACAGCAGGCCTGGAGAGCAGGAGGTGCTGCTGTGCATCAGGTGGACGGGATGTGTGTGTTTATGTATGTGTGTGTGTGTGTGTGTGTCAGAGAGGGGAGGGCTACAGGGGGCAGGTGGACACTGGTGCAGCTTGCTGGGGGGGGTCTCAGGGCCCCTAGCAGGTGGATGCTCAGAGAATAGAAATTAAAAAAAGGAGGGATTAAGGGGATGAAAGGAAGCTAAGGATTACTTGTCTCCTTTTCTCCACCAAAGATAGAATACAAGCCAAGGGTCTCATACCAAAACATCCATTTGTGGGTGGGGGCAAAATGTATTCCCCGACCTAACACATTTTCAACCATGTGTCGATCAGAAACTGCTCTTGTTTGGAAAACCAGTTTTTTAAAATAGGAACTGACATGTTGTATGATTTATCTTTAATCGGTGTAGCAGTGATGAGTGGAAAGCCCCCAAAACGTTAACATTTTAAGCATAAATGCTAATAACAGTTCTTTTTATAATCGATTAATCTATCATTTATTTGTTAGATAACGTGATCAATTCTGTAATCTGTAAAATGTAAAGATTTTTGATTTACAAAGTGAGAAAATGCTCATATTTGAGAGTCTGGACCCTGATATTTTCGCTCAGTAAACTGTACGCTCTTGATAAACAGAATACAATAGTTTGACATTTTGGGAAATAGTCTCACTTGGTCTGTTGGTGAGAGTTAAATGACAAGATTGACAACACACACACATACCTACCCTATATGTCTGTTAATCCGACTACCACCTGTGAAGCGCACTAGTTTGCGTTTTATGTCACTTTTTTTCCTGAACAAAAAAAAAAAGAAAAAGCAAAAACCTTTAAACTTTGTGTCGTCACCACTTCCTGTATGAAACACAGCGTGTTTCTGAGTGAGTGAGCTTTGAAGATGTTGTTTGGCAGATAACTTTTGACAGATCCCGGCTATGTACAAGCCTGTAGCTTCATATTTATCTCCATATTTATTATATAATCTGTCTTTTCATCTAAGACTATGCAAAAAAGCACATCAGGGAACAGGGAACTGTTCCTTTAAACGGTTTACAAATTAACTGAATTGTTGCTCATTACTTTTTTGTCAACCAACTCATCATTTCAGTATTTGAAAATACTTTTGTAACACTGGACTTAGATATTATGAATAATCAGGTATAATGCATTAGTTATCCCATAAGAACAAAGTGTATTAAAAAAAGGGTAATGTTAATGCCCGCAGAGATTCGTGTAAATTCATATTAAGTTAAGTACTTTTTCATCCCTGCCTTCATCCCACCAGCTACTGAAGAAGTTGATATCACTCACTTGGAATAAGTAAAAGTCTTCACCTTATGCCTCTGCTTCCATTTCTCTGAATGGAAATCAATACGATCTAATCGCATTTACAGTGAAAATGACGCCTTCCTGCCCCACCCTCGTGCCCCACGCCAGTTAGTTTGTTTCCGTTGTTGTGTGTTGGTGAACATGGCCTCTGCAGTGGATTATGGCACACAACATTATTTATTCATGGACAGCAACGATAGATGTGGTGCAAGCTTCTCCTGTGTATTGTCCATCTGTTAGCTGGCCTACTGTACACACTAATGTAATATGTGAGTCCTCGGGAGGCGTACTAATAGCCGTTCATGTGTTACGCTTCACACTATTTATCTGTGTAATAGCACTACCGTTAATTATAATTAGTGCCGTGTCGTTGGAATGTGATTTATCTGTCCCTGAAGAAGTGCAGGATAAACAGCGAGTAAAGTGTGACCTTACCGGTTTTATTTGATCACCACTGCGCTGACAGCACTTCACCCTCTCACAAGACACCTCTAACATGGGAAAACCTCAGGTCTAATTGCTCCCTATAAGACACTTTATAATCCGTCTCTGAGGACTGCTGTACACATCATTTTACACAAAGCTGTGGATAATTTAATTTCCACCCAGGGAGCTTTCAGCATTAGCCTGTAATAGAAAAGGAAGATTGCTGCCAGATTTCTGACACAAGTGCCTCTGTATCACTGCGATCATGAAATTGAAGCAGCCAAATCAGTTTTCCCTCTATTGATTATTTCTCTTCTGAATAAGAAGGTTCCACTTAAGTTGGTCAAACTCCCCTGAGGCAAAGACATATATTATGAAAGCAACATGTGATACTCTATCACTCCTTGTGCAGAACTGTATGTGTTCTGATCCTTCATTAATTGTAGGTTTAATTCTTTTCCACGGCAGATATCTGGCCCGAGAAGTATCCATAATTAGTGCACATTTAGTGGAAATGACTTTTAAATTGAGCACATTACAGATTCAAATGCACTGAGTGACACCTTTACATTATGCTGCCTCCATCTGTCACCAGATGCTGTAATTTTTGGTTTCACTGAGAGCTGCAAAAAAAAAAAAACCAACTCCTTTCTGCACACATAAATTATAAAGGAAAAGGTGTTATACTCAGCTGTCATTTGCGGCAATCTAACAAAGTGGATCGGCTGCAGACAGTTTACGTGACAATTTTCTTTGGTGAAAAGCTAATATTCTCTTTCACAGTCTGACGGGCAATGCATCAGTAAACTACCCTGCATAGGAAGATAATAACATGCTTTATCATGTACTGTAAGACTCCAGATAGCTGCACGGAATCATCTGATCATCTCTGGGGACTGGATCTGTGTGGCTCGCTTCCCATCTTCTGCTTAAAAAACACACAGCTGCTACAATAGACTGCAGTGTGGAGGGGTGTCTCACTTTGATCTTTAAATACCCTCTAACGTTAAGGCACGCTCATTGGCTTTGATTTTTTTTTTTTTTTTTTTTACAACTTCTTGGCAAAATGCAGACGCTCCCTTGAATCTCCTCCTGTGTAGCTGCACGGCAGAGAATGCGAGAACACCTATCCCGTCTTTTTATTTTTTTCTTCCTCCAACACCACCACCATCTGTCCCTTTCTTCCATTTCATGTGCTCAAGCAATATCCACACCCCTCTCATAGCAACAGCACAGCGCCGCCGCCCCCCGCGCCTTGCAGTGAATTTTTCTTCCCCTGGATCTTCGCCTCGCACCATGCAGACGGTCCCTTGGCCCTGCCTGACGGTTCAGTGTTCCCCCCTCCCCCACCAGCCGTGCTCCTGTTTCACTCAAAGATGGCGTCGGCTCTAGAACCTCTGGTCTGTGGCTGCATTTTTAGGCTTGTTGTTGTCTCCGTTTCGCACGGTTTTGGCACCTTCTCCTCGGCGGCTCGACACGAAATTCCGGTGAGTAGCGGCGGAAGCCGGATGGGGGGACGTGAGATTTTTTTACACGGTCTGCTTTAGCCCGAGCTTCCCTCGGAAACCAGAACCGGACCAGCTCGGGCTTACTGGGGAACCGCGAGAGGTAGAGGGAGAGAGGGGTACGGAGGGATGATGATCGCGGAGGTGGGTGGGGGGTATGGAGGGGGGAGCCGAGGCCTAGCTACTCCGCTCCAGCGGCCTTGTCTTCACCGCACCGCAGGCTGTAGCGTTACGTGGGAGGGCGGTTGGTGGAGGGAGGAAGTAAGCGAGGTGGAGACCGCTTGTAGGGACGCGTCTGAGCGGGCAGAGGCTCCTCGCCCGTGCCGAAGACTGAGGAGGAGGCCGCAGAACATGTAATACTGCAGAATCCGCGGCTCGGATATCTTCATTTTTGCACTTGCCCGCTAGCCGAGATGGCCGTCTGCAAGTTGCATTGTGCATTTTACAAGGCCGCGATCTCACGTTAATATCTGAATGACATTCAAAATGGGATTATTCGCTGTTTTTGCTGCGGTGTGGTGGTCTGTATTGTCTGAAATATCGGTCAGAGAGGGAAATGTTGCCCTTTTTGAGCTAGAGCGCCGGCTAACCTCTTGTTTCACGCTGTTTACGTTTCGGGTTAGCGAGTAACGTTAGTAACATAATCGTAACGTTAGCTCGTTGGCTAGCCTCTAACGTTAGCTCGCTAAACAACAGCTGTTAGCGGGAACGCTTGTTGTCAGATGCTTCGCTGCCTAATATCATATCACCGAGAGTAAACAGCACCGCAGGAAACTGTTTGGCATTGCGGCAATTGACAGAGCCGTAAATTTGAGCTAGCCTCTCAGCTAATGTTTGCTAACAGTCTGTGTTTTGACTGCATCATGTTTACGTTAGCAACCTCACTAGCCCAATGGTCAACTTGCTCGTGCAGTTTTTAGGATGATGTTTACCCCTTTTAAACTTCACCATTTGCTCTATTAAATGACGTTTCTGCACTATTTCTAGCAGTACGTGGGTTGTGGGCATGTTTATTCGTTGATAATCCTTGTGCTTGGATGGCTTTGGTTTTGACAGTGATGTCCATGCAATCTGGTTGTTTACAAAAATGATTAGCTTGCTGCTAAGAGGTAACTTGTATCAATAGAATGAGGGATCCTCTCGCTTGTAATTTGCATTTTTTTAGTGGTACGTGGTTAAACCTTTCGGTGCCCTCCAAGAGCATGCATGGCTTTGTTTATATACATGTGTGAGTACACTGTGGTGTGTCAGTGTAAAGTTATTTGCATCTTGTTAACGAAGTCATCACCCCTTTATAGACAAGTTTGCATTTTATTCCTGCTGTACCAACACATGTTTCACTTCTCTCTGCAAGGCTTCACTAACTCCTGTCTCTGTGTTTTTATGTTTTGCAGGGTTCCTCAGCTACCCAAGTTCAATAGGCATGAGGGCGATCAGCCGTGGCGGCTCCCTGGGGTGAGATATCTGTTCCGTCCCAGAGCTGATTTTTCCAGACTGTTGGAAGAGTAAAAGACAGCGAGAGCGATCAAGTGAAGACAAGAGAACGTGGATGCAGGAAAGATCTTGGGGAATTTATGCTCCACAGAAACCAGCTCGGCTGTGTCACTCTCACCTTTACAGTTGAAACACTAATTTCACATCTTGGAGACCATGATCATCATCCACAACGTACGTTAAGAACTGGCTAGCACTGAGAGGAAGCTGATTGAACTGGTTTTATTGTCCATGTATTGGTGTTTTTTCACCAGGCAAAGCGGGAGCCACGGTATTTTTGTGAAAGGCCCTTTTATTGTTGACATCCATTCCACTGAACCGTGTGTTTAAGCTGCTAATACACCTGCTATTTCCACCACTCCCCCTGCTTCTCGCCAGGGACCTTCACCTGGCTGGGAGTGGGTGGTGGGTAGACTGCAGTTTACCGGGTGGAGGGTTGGCTCAGGGGGGTTGTGCTATGGTCAGCTGCTCATTACCGTGCTGCTCACACTCAGCTTCTGAGGGACTCTCTGTGCGACCCCAGGACAAGGGATAGTAAGCAGGCAGAGGGTAAAGAGAGAAGGAGGAGGAGGCGGCGCTACGGCGCAGGCCAGGTGTTTCCTTGGCCTACAGTCCCTGTTTTTTGTGTGTGGTCATTGCGGTAAGGCCTCAGGGCCCCCGCACCCACTCAAACCGCAGCCATGGTGAAACTGGCCAACCCAATGTACACCCAATGGATCCTAGAGGCCATCAAGAAGGTAAAGAAACAAAAGCAGCGACCATCAGAGGAGCGCATTTGCAATGCAGTCTCCATGTCCCATGGTCTTGACCGCAAAACGGTTCTGGAGCAGTTGGAGCTCAGTGTTAAGGATGGTACCATCCTTAAGGTCACTAATAAAGGTCTCAACTCCTACAAGGACCCTGACAATCCTGGGCGCTTGGCTTTACCAAAGCCCAAAGGTAGTAGTGGCAGCTCTGGAGGAGGCGGAGGAGGAGGTGGCAGCAGCAGTGGCAGTGGTGGATCTCACTCCCATTCAGGAAAGAAACCGGGACTCGACTGGAACAAGTTGATCAAGCGGGCACTGGAGGGGCTCCATGAGCCTGGCGGCTCAGGCTTAAAGAACATTGAACGCTTTCTCAAGTGCCAGGCTGATGTGGCGGCCTACCTGTCAGGCAGCGGCTCCATGGGGCCTGGTCTCTTCCACCAGCAGCTGAGGGTGGCCCTGAAGAGGGCTGTGGCCCATGGACGTGTTACCAAACAGGGTCCACTATTCCAGCTCATCAGCCGCAGCAGCTCTCTGGATGATGGTACCGGGACGGTGTCTCTGGAATCACTGCCACCTGTCCGGTTGTTGCCACATGAAAAAGACAAGGTATGTCTCTGCCTGTATCTCTTAACAAAGACAGACATGTTGAACTGCATGTACAAAAAAATCCAAATCACACTAATTAAATACGTAAAATAGTTCCTCAGTTTAAACTTCTTGGAGGGAAAAAGGTGATCTGTAAGCCAAACAGAAAACACCCTTTCTGGGTCTTTTTGCAGCCTACACAACACACACTCCGCTTACATAATAGCTGCTACACACCCAGAATTGTCCAGCTCTCTCAACTGGCAGTACCAGAGATGTTGGCACTGCATTTTCTCTAGTCGTTCAAGTTGGTCGTGCCCTGCAAGGCTGTAATTACTACGGCTCAGTAAGGCCTTTGACTGTGTGAATGCTGGTTGTGAGTTTTCATCCAGCATATGGTGTGGCGGTTTCCACCAGCTAGCACGTAGCAGTTATTTTAGAAGTCGCTGAGGAGGGTTGTGCAACATTTGTAAAATCAGGCAGATGCCAGAGGGAGCATCTTTCCTCAAACCGGAGCATGTGTCTTTGTGTTTAAGATGTTTTGTGCTGGGGAGACCAGGTCCTACATGTTTAAAGGACTTTGATGAACACAGTTGGTGAGAATTCCAGGTGTGAGCGGCTGTGGTTCAGGCTTGCAATACTGAGAGGTGCCGGGTGGGCGTCTGGTGGGCCAGCTTTCAGAAGAGGAGGTGGAGGAGGAGGTCAGGGTACAGAGTCACATGGCTCCCAGCCTCCTGCAGGGAGTGTGGACCAGCTGCAGGGCTGCTCCCTGTCAGAAGATGGGAGGAAGAAAGGAAGAGAGGGAAGGGGAGAAACACAGACAAGTGAGAGAGAGGTGGTCTGTAGTGATGCCAGAGGAAGAGGCCTGGATGACGCAAGCTACAGGCCTCTGTGACCAGAGAGGGAGAGAGAGGCAGCGATGTAGAGGGAGAAGAAAGCAAGAAAGAGAGAGAGAGGGAGAGGCAGAGGCAGACATGCAGGCGACAGAGGAGAGCGGGAACACACCCACTTTTGTAACCTGATCAGAGGGAGCAGCCGGCTGTTACCCTCTGCTTCTAAGGGCTACGGACATTTGTACACACACACATACACATACACATACACACTACCAAAGAAATGCATGCAAAGAAAGAAACATAATGGCATATATGGACATAAACACAAACTATATAGGCATGCTCACACGAGACCACACACACCTCGCATGTCATAAATCCTCTACATCACATACCCCCAGACATGCAAACATGCACTCCAACAACCACTATTTAAATAAACCTATTAGTGCCACACGCTACTGTCTACTACTACCATCATTGGGTCATATGTCACCCTGGTTATCAGACAGAGAGTAGATGTGGAAGACACTAGACAGGCCCTAAACACTGTTTTGACTGGCTCTTGGCTTTATCTTGCACTTGTGTGTGTGTGTGTGTGTGTGTGTCTGAGGGCAGCGCAGCCACAGAAGCTCCTGGTGAGCACGCCCATACACATACACACAAATCAGGATTAGCCTAGAGAGCAGGCTGAAGTCACATGGGGTCTGCCTAACACAGTGACCTGCTTGGCTGCAGATGGCCCACCTCTTAAGACGCAGAGATCAACCTCCTCTTTCTGACTCAGCTACCGCTCAGCCTCATGGAGCCAAACGAGAGCACAAACAAAGCAGTGTGCACCTCAGTGTGAAAGCATTGTTTCTACCTAAGTGAATTCAGTTTTGATCAATCTTCATTTAAAAAAAAAAACAAAACGGCACCCTGTTGCATCAGTGAAATTATTCGTCTGTTAACGATTATGAATTGGTGAGATTATGTTGCTTGTTTGTGAGCCCCATCATCGGGCTAGATCGGGCACCGAGACACTGCCGCAGCAGTGAGGAAGTTGACATTTGTGTCTGGAATTCACACGAGCCTGTTTACCCATCTCGCTGTGATGTTGCCTTCATGCATCTCTCCAGAGGATGCAGCCGTATCGCCGCTCGATCACGTGCGCCTTGCAAGTTACTGTCAGTGTGTTGCTGATGTATATGTCGGTCGGCTCCTGTGCGAGTGGCACATGCGTCAAAGAGATAGTAACTGCGCACGGAATCCAGAGTCGGGTGTTCAGCGATCACTCTCCGCCGCTCTCCCGCTCTTCCACAGATGCATCATTGCCGTATTGCCGCGCATGATTGCTAACAGTTATGAGTGTGAGAGGACGGGAGTGGAGGGACGAGTGCGGGGGTCAAAACAAATGGCTAAGCACCGGCTTTGACCCCATTTGTGGGGAGATTTGTGTACTCAACACGCTGGTGTTTGTGTCAGAGCGCTCCATTCAAACGGGATCCCAGACCCTATTTCTGTCTCCCCCGTCTCACCCTAATAGGGTACCATTGCCAGGTCATGAAGGGGGAGGTGAATGGGGGAGGGAAGTCAACCAGGGGTCATGGATATATAGATGGCAAACCTCATTGCCTCCCTGAGCGCCCGTTAGCAGTATGAGGCTATGGCCATTAGGTGGGATGGGCTTGATGCTGAGCTTTTGTGTGTATATCCGTGCGGGTATGTAGCTGTGTGTGTGTTCATCCCGTCATAATAGTCCAGAGCAATCTCCCTGCCCCGCGGTTGCCCTCTCTCCAACAGCTGGAGCGGGGTGAACCAGAGTTCTCGATGGCGACGTGCAGTGTCACGGCGAGGACGTGTGAAAAAAGTGACTCGCCGACGACTCACACACACACACACACACTCACACACACACTCACATTTTCTGCTCATATACAGTGTTACTGTTGTGGTCCCACTGACCGTTTTAACGGGCGGGTATCCTGCAGCTAATGTTTGCTCCGCTCGTAGAGCTGCTACATTAGGCAACTCTTATTATGAGGCGTAATGGATATATTTATCCACTGTAACTCATTCCACTCTGCCGGTATTGGATTGACCCCCGCCCTGTTCCCTCCGCCATAACACACACATTACCTCTACTTGTGTTTGCTCAAGGTGAAGACATCATGTATCGTCACTCCGAGGACTACGAATGCAAAATGCCCTCAGACATCGATTATGTGCCTTCTGCGCAACCTGCCTCTTCATCGTCTTCTCTCTCTCTCCTGCCTTCCCATCCCCCCGCTGCTGCTACATCATGTTGTGTAGTCACAGAAGATGATTTTGTGTTTGCCCGCATGGATGGAAACATTCTCAGGGTTAGCCCTACACCACAGGAATGCTGGGAAAATGACTAAGTTGGGTGCCATGAAACGGCCTCCTTTGACTCTATTGTCAGCTTTTCTCGAATTTCAGATTTCAGACAGAGAGGAGGAGGTCAAACGTGTAGAAATTCTTTATTTTTGTCTCCATTTGCTTGACAGGCGGTTTCCATTTTGCCAGAGCCCGGGCCTCGCTTGACCCATTATTAGTGCCTAAAGTTGAAAAGGCTTGTTCCGCTCTCTGATGGCACCAGCTTTAACCTCATGCTGCGTCGCCACCACAGATCCAGTTCTTGTTTGACAGTTAGCGGGACACACCAGCAGAGAAATGGAAAAAGTGTCGAGCGTTCATTTATTAAAAGGGTCGGTTCACCCAAATCAAAATGTTTCCTTAACTTTAGTGGTGTCTTGCTTTCCCGTTTGTGTCTTGTTTTGTTATAGTTTCCTCCGGGATTGGCTGCCAGCCCAAACACAAGCTTATGGAGTGAAATTTCCTTTATGGTCTTCAGATGAGTAAAAAATAAAATATTTGAAAACTCAGGCAGTGTGGGTTCACTCGTGTTACTTGAGATAATCCACAGACCTCACTGTCAACACTTGTCACCTGGACTGTGTTATTTGACATAATCGTGATTAAAAGCTGTCCAGAGGTCTGTGTCCAGCTTGCCGCATGCAAAATAGATGCTGGACATTGTGTTTGTGAAATATCAAAGCTTCGCCGTGTGCAGCCTTTGCCATCATTTATTTGTCTTTTCAGTCAAGGTGTTCCATTTGAAATCTGCTGGCTGCAGTGGAGCAACAGGAACAGGAGCCGCGAGTCTATAGAAACAGCATTAGCAGCGGTGTCAGAGCCCAGGAGTTACCTTGGGCTCGCCAGTGACTGTGATGCGAATGGCATTTGGCACGGGAAGCAGAGCTGTGTGAGGCCTTGCGTATGGCTAACCTCACCACCCCACAAATAGAGCCAATGTGTTGAGCAGCTGTGGAAGTGACGGCTGGAGCCGTGCCAGGCCCGCTCCGTTTGATGCAGTGATTTAGCTTCGTGCTCCCTGGCTAACCTCGGTTTTTAATGGAGGGCGATGCTTGGCTGAAGGGAGGGCGTGCTGGCACAACACAGGGTCTTCCTCCGGCTGCTGTAGATGTCACAAGGAGACGTAGACCAGTTCATTCCCCGGCCAGTCGCGCTACAGTGATTTCAGGATTGTAGCGTCCCCTTTGGTGCTCCTCCGCCTGTCAACTGAAACTTCTGTGTGCAGGTCTGTGCGCTCTTTTACGAAAATGTGACAATGGTGCGTCGAGATGTGTAACGTGTGCATTTATGTCTTGTGGAACAAGTGCACGCGTGTTGTCTCTGCTGGCACAGTGTGTCCTGTAACAGTGATCAATGAGTTTGTGTTGGAGGTGGGGGCCGCCATAAGGAAAGTGTGGTGGTGGTGGTGGAGGGGTGTTGCTGAGATTGGGCTCCCATGTTAATGAGATCCTTGACTTGAGACGAGACAAGGACAACAGCAACGCTTTTCCCTCTTTCTCTTTTCTCCCAATGCCTTTTATCCTTTCTCCCTCCCCTCCTCCAACACCTCCTCCTCCATTCCTCCTTCTCCTTTCGCCCTTCCTCCATTGTTCTCTCTTTCCTGTCTCACTCTCATGTCCTCTCTCTTTGGATAACAGAAGCCAGTTTATAAAGGGGAAACCAGGCCACCACTAGTTGTTTTCTTTAAGCTATTATCTCCTGATGCAATGTTTCCCACAATGCAACATGTTGCCCCAAGTATTAATTTCAAGCAATTGAAAACAATTTGAAGATCTAGGCTAACATTAGAGCACAGTGCTGCAGGATTTATGGGTTGTGTTTGTCAGCGTTGTGCTTAAGTGATCCATGAAGCGTGGGTGGGTGTGTCAGCTTGGTCAGACTTGGGTACCTGTCCATTTGTGCGCAGGTGTGTATTTGTGGAGGAGCCTGCGACTTGTAAGACATGTTTGTATGGCATTTCAAGTCCACCAAGTCGTTGCAGCTAATTGCTAACAGTTGCCACAAGGCGTGTCTTCTTTGGCTCAGAACAACATTTTGCTCCTGAATCCTCCTTAGGTCGGGGGGGGAAAAAGAGCACATGCCAAAGCATGAACACGCAGGCTTAAAATAGACACACACACACATCTCAAGTCAAATGTCGGCCATGACACTTAACTCAAACAGTCAGTCGATGTGAGAAATTTCTAGAGCGCTGCTGTGGTGTAAGAACAGTCCTGGCAGCCGGCGCTGGCTGAGGTAGAAAAGGCTGAAACAGGGAGGAAAAACAGCTCTCAGGAGGAATTTGAGGATTGTGTTTCGCCGTTCCAATATCCCTGTCATGGAGGGAGGATTAGCTTTTCATTTTTTAGTATCTGCTGGGGATTAATTTACAGTGGCGGCCGGTAACTGAAGCCTCACTGTAACATGCGTCTCTATACGAGGTGTCTGTGTGTTTACTCGAGCGCTCGCGGGGCGAGTGGGAGCAGTTGACCTCCTCTGGCGGGGAAGGGGTTAAGCGTCAGGAATGATTGAGGTGTTGGTGGCACGCAGGCTGCTCAGAGGACTGCCGCTGCAGATTTTCCCTCTGTCTTTACCCTTTCCATTTCCCTCGCTCTCTTGCCCTGTGGATTCTTATTTCTGTCCTCGCCCTGTCTTTCTTCACACTCCTTCTCCTCTGTTCCCCCTTCTTCTCCCTGTCTGTCGGTTTGTTTTGCAGACCAGTAGAGCTGTTTTCCTCGTGCGCTGTGATCATACGCAGATTAATAATGATTTTTGGGGGGAATCTGACGGTATGTTCCTGATGGTTACGTATCATTTTACCTGTGAGACTGTGAAAAGGTTTCAGAAATGAAGAGCTCTATGCATTTCTCCTCCAGTCAGGCTCAGTTTTCCCCTCTGCAGCCTGTGTGCCTCTGCTTATCTGCCTCTCTCTTCACTTTTCATCCCTTACAACCCTCCTCTCTGTTTACCTCTTCCTTCCCTCACTACCTCACTTCATACCTTTTGTTTCTCTTTCTCTCTCTGTCCCTGCGCTGTTAGGTGGGTGGGTAGAGGGGGAGCCGGGGGAGGGCGGGGAGGCGGTTGTTGGAAGCAGCCTGACTCAGAAGGAAATGAACCCAATAAATCAAGCTCTTGTCCCTGTCTCCTCCCTGCCAGGACCTGCTGCCTACCCAGCTCTCTCTGCAGCTATGTGCATTTACACTGTTGTCCCGCAGAACGTCGTCATGTGGTTGTTTTTCGCCATTTTTAAAAAAAGAAAAGATTGGATTGTCCCCTGTGGGTCGAAGCGCATGTTATGACCAGAAGTGCACCGAAGTTTTCCCTGATTTCAACAATAATGAAAGGAACCGATTTATATCCTCATGCTGCGTTCACCCGGCTTCACCAGGCACGTGTGTGAATAAACTCCTCCGTTTGATATGTAACACATCACTCATGGGAGCTTATAATAAGTTTAATAAATATGAGGGCGCCTAATTTTACAGTAGTGGTTTACCATGTGGTGATTACAGTGTGTGCCTCTTAAAATATCACATTATCACAACTTTCTGCAAGGAGCACAATTTCTGCCAAACGCGTTCTGAAGAAGAACTGCACCGACCAAAACAAACACAGCATACAGACATAATTGCAGGTCTGTTGTGTTGCTGCATAATAAACAAAGTCAGACCATTCTGTGACTGAACCAGGCTATGTTCGGGCTCCGTGTGTTGAAAGGATATGTTGCACAGAAGATGCTTTAATGTTAAGCGTCTTTGAGTCTGTCTTGTTCCACTCGTCTGCCCCGGGCTTGTTTATGTTGTACTGTGCTGCAACTTTGAATAATTAGTCAGATAATTGTGCCTTTTTTTGTACCGCGGAACACAAGAAGAGGAAGTCGAAGCGATGCAGATGCAGATGGGTCTGAATGTGAAACACAAAACAGTGCAAATAGTATATCCACACTGAGTCAGGTTGAAGTCGAGCTGGACCAGAGTGGAGATCTGGTCGTTCCCTTGCAGCAGCCGTGGCTCAGACGTAGAGCGGGTCGGCCACCTATCAGAAGGTTGGCGGTTCGATCCCCAGCTACCCTGGGCGGCATGCCAACCCCAAATTGCTCCTGATGCTGTGTCATCAGTGTATGAATGGGTCAGTTTCCTCAGTTTCCTGTCATGTGATCGGGTATAGTGTAAAGTGCGTTGAGTGGTCAAACGACTAGAAAAGCGCTATAGAAGTAGACCATTTACCGTTTTACCATCTTGCTGCAGTCATGTGACCCTCTGCGTTAAGAGCATCTCTACAGCGTGATGCTGCCGTGCAGCGTTTGCCGGGCGTTTCGCAGGAAGAAGTGTAGCGTGACGGCCGAAAAGCTCAGCAGGTGTCCTACACACAGTGTCTCCCATTTCCACCGTGGAGCCTCGTTCCACCCTCAGAGTGTCCATCACTCGTGCTCTTCTCACACAGGCAGTGCTGGAGGATGGCTTGCATTAGGCCGCCTGTACTACAGTTACATTGTTTCTGGCGAGCGTACTGTACTGGGTGGGTCGGAGGGTATTCCTCTTTGTGTGCTCCTCTCTTGGCTGGTGCTTCTTGCACGAACTGAGCTCATTTTGTCTCCGTGACGTGGTTTTCGTAGTGTAATTGACTTGTGTGCGTGCGTGTCTTTAACGTAAAATCACCCATCACACCTTGATTACACACAGATGAGCTTCGTTCAACCCAGCATGTGTCTACTAAAAACAAGTTGCAATAAAAGTGCCCGGTTACCTGCTGAGCCACTCATTTTGCATTTTGGAATTTGTGCTACACTATAAAATATGGAAATATTCGATACGATATGATTTTTAGTTGGAACAGTTCTGGTTCTGATTTTTTTTTTTCAGATTCAGATTTTTCATCCCAGAATGAAAATGCAACCTTTTTTATACATGAAAAATACACAAAAGCCTCATTTAGAAAGACAAGGCAGCATCACACCTACGACTCAATCAGCCGACCAATAAACTGGTCAGAGGGAGTTTAACCTGCAGCTTCAGACACGGTCAAACACTATAACAGAATGCTAAGACCACAATAGGAGCTTGTATACTGGGACGTCTATGTGAGGCGTAAATATCACAGGCACAATCAGGTTTTATCTTCTGCGACTGCAGTAGAAATGACGTATGTGTGTTGAGGAGCGCTCGGCGGTAAAAGGAGCGCCTTGCTGAAAATGTGGTGCACTCTGAGGTAGCAGTAAGCCACACGCTTCCCCTCAGGCCCTCCAGGCTCCGGCAACTTTCAAGGAGAGTCACCCCGCGGCCCCTCCCCCTCCTGTTTGTGCCTGTGTGAAGTGCACCTGCAGTGCTTCGGGGATGTGATTTTTCAGCTTTATTGCGCACACAAGTCCTGTTTGATGTCTAACAACATGTTAAGCGTTATCCTGCCTTTTGTTTTCCTGGACACAAACCCCGGCGTGGCTTTGCGCCGCTTGTGTGCGCGCGGGACAAGCGTGTTTGTTTTGGGTCTGGAGCACACACCTGCCGACGCGGTTTGCGTTTCCGGGGACGCGCTGAAAGATTCATGCAGCCCCAGAACTGAATGTCTGATGGCGTGTTCGAGAAGAAGTGTGGAAATGGGACACGGTGCACTGGAATTAAACTCCTCAGCCAGGCCGACCAAAGGAGGCGAGTCACAGCTTCTGATCAAACAACACGGGAGTCAGCAGAGACATTGACACACGATGGCAGCCTCGAACATGACATGTCACATAAATTATGCAAGCTCGCTCATCACAGTAGCGCTCATGCTCTTCATTACCCTAAACTCTCTGCTCGCAGATCCTCGTGCTCTATGGTGTCATTGTAGGAGTCTGTTCTTGGCTCGTTAATACACACAGCAGACATCCACTGTGGCAGGACACACAAGGCCACTTTGTTGTCTTCATTTGTACAATTAAGCTGTTGAGTTGACTGACAGTCTCTACGTTCTCTCCCCTCTCCTGTGTCCCCCCTTTGCCTTCTGCTGTGTCCCTGTGCCAGCCGGTGGCAGAGCCCATCCCCATCTGCAGCTTCTGCTTGGGGACCAAGGAGCAGAATCGCGATAAGAGGCCGGAGGAACTCATCTCCTGCGCCGACTGTGGCAATAGCGGTGAGTGCTGCTCTGCGACCAGTAACACCTGAGCTTCTAACAACACCGTAACACCTGTTTCAGCCTGTGACCTGATTAAATACTTGCTAGTTAGGTTATAGAAACAACCGCAGAGAGAAACAGGATCCAATCATCTGCAAAGTATAAGCGCGCTCTTTAATCTTGTATCATATTTTTTGCATGTAATTCTTTCACATTCATCGAAAACTGGGTGTCGTGTTATGAAGCAGCATCACAGCCGTTATAGAAAGATGGACGACACGCCGGCACTTCCTCCCACTGTAATACAACGAAGCCAGGATATCCAGGACACGGGCGCCATCTTGCACTGGTGACATCACGTAGAGTCACCCGCCCTACTGAATGACGAGCTGCTGTAAATCGCGCCGTCACGCCCGCTTTAAAAAGAAGTAAACGTTGTCAGAGCTGAACATCAGTCAGCACTGAATGACCCAAAATGAAAGAGTCCATGTTTAGGAAGAATTAAATTGTACGCGCATGTTTAGTTTGACTCGTGTCCCATTGGCTAACTGCCGAGGTGCCCTTAAGCAAGACACTGTTGATATATGACGGCCTCACCTCTCTAGCATCTCTATGTAGCTGCATGTCTGTATTTCGGTCCTGAGTGTGTTTTATGGGGTGAAAATGTTTAATCCTTTTCCTTTAGTTAATCATTTTTATTTGATCTCTGCCCCTCTTTTCAGGGTCCAAACTTGGTGAACTAAGTTGAGCGCGGATACTGACACAGGTCTGCGTTTTCCGAAAAATTGGGTTTCCTTCAAAGTCCTCTGTTTCTTTCGGAGCAGGAGTTGTAGTATTCTCACCAAGGCCTGACATTGCTTTGTGAAAGCAGAGGAGAGATTGTGTTGCTCTTCTTTCCCTCAGTGGGTTTCTGTCCCAGACAAGGCCGTCGTGTTTGCTATTCTTCAAACAGCGCAAAAGCACTGCTCTGACAGATTGTCATTTATGTTTGAACACTCTTTATGCAGCCAGGTTTGATTCAGTCAGGGCTTTCAATTCCAAAAGGAGCTTTTTCCCCCCCTCCTACAATGATGCAAGTGGGTCACGGCTGTCAGTCAGCAGCGACAGGAAGAAAGTCAGTGACGTTGACGCACTTGTGTGTGTGTGTGTGTGTGTGTGTGTGTGTGTCTATCTACCTGCAGGCCACCCGTCCTGTCTCAAGTTCTCCCCAGAGCTCACAGCGCGAGTCAAGGCTCTGTGGTGGCAGTGCATCGAATGCAAGACTTGCAGCAGCTGTCAAGATCAAGGAAAGAATGCGGTGAGTGGATGAGCGAATATGGCGGACTGGCAGCCTAACGGTGCCTGCGAACGCTCTCTTCTCTGCTTAAGTGCCAGATAGAGACGCTGATAGACGGATCTGTGGTCCCTGGGATTGAGCTATTTTAGTCAGGCCCGGCATGATTTCACTCCTTTCTCTTTACTTGTCAAGTGAGGAATCATTGTTATTCAAATGTTTGTAGGGAGGTTTAACGCCGAGACGAAACGCACAACATACTGTCATCTGAGAGGACGCAGATTAAAATTGAAACTAAGAAGGTTTTTAAACCAATCACAGCGGATATTAGACCAAGCTCAGGAGCTTTGATCACCTCGCCGTAAGCACAAAATAGCTGTAATATCTTCAACATGTACGTTGTTTCAATATGAGTTGAGTCACTGAGACACATCTTGTCTCAGCACTCAATCATCAATACTGAGTGTGTGTGTGTGTGTGTTTGTGTGCGCTGCACAGGACAACATGTTGTTCTGTGACTCCTGTGACCGGGGCTTCCACATGGAGTGCTGTGATCCTCCCCTCACGCGGATGCCAAAAGGTAAATAATGACACCCCCCCCCCCAAAGAATTCAGAGTGTGCTTGTTCTCCCTCTGGATGAGTACACAAAGTTCGCACATCACAACACGTATATAAACACGCTAAATGATTTCCTCTAGTGGTTGGTTGTAACTCTTAATGAAGCACCTCATGCTTCGCCATTAAACGCTGACGTACACATTGCGTCCCAGAGCGCGTTGGTAACTGCGCCGAAGCCTGTCTCCTCTAATCCGCCTCAGTGTGTGTGAACCCGGGTGTCTTCTCTTCCTCTCCCAGGCATGTGGATTTGTCAAATCTGCCAACCCAGAAAAAAGGGAAAGAAGCTCTTACATGAAAAGGCAGCACAAATCAAACGGCGCTACAACGCACCGCTGGGACGGCCCAAGAACAGGTAAAGAGATGCCGTCAGCTAATGGCGTCGTCTTCACTGTCAGCGCAGTGGAGAGCCACAGTACGGTGCCACGGATCTGCCTCAGCACAGTGCGCACGAGCTAACAGCTACGTCGCCTACACTCTGCAATGAGCTTGCAGATGTTTTTTCACTTGCTGTCATTTCTCTTCACTGTCTGATTCAGAAATATAGTCTATAGATATATAAAACAATGCAGAGTTCTGGATGCGATGTGTTAACCACACTGCTCTGTCTCTCTCCGCAGGCCGGGGCGGCCCTTCAAGAAGCTGGGCGGGCGCGGTCGGCGGAAGCGCTCGGCCTCAGCCAACTCATCCTCCAGCTCGTCCTGCGAGGGTTACCCCGGCGACGACCGGCTGCTTTTCTCGCTGCGGGACGACGACGACTTGTCCCAGAGCGGCCTCCGCTTCAACAACAAGACCAAGGGCCTAATCGACGCCCTCACAAAGTTCTTCACGCCGTCGCCCGAGGGCCGAAAGGCCAGGCAGGAAGTGGTGGACTACTCGCAGCAGTGCCGCATCCGAAAGAAATCCCATCGCAAAGGAGAAGGAGACGATAGAGGGGGTGAGGATTAGCTCCGTCTCACGCAATTCACACAAGATATTTTAACCATTGTTAATGAAGTGAAAACTGAGTAGACTGAGTATAAGTTGCCGTGGACACCACTAAAGATATATTGTTCCCTCATGCTTTTTCTTCATGCTTTGTTTTGTCAGACTCCGTCGGTTTGTCAGTTAGACGGTTTGCTAACAGCCAGGCCCCGCTGCGGCTCTGATATTACGTGTCCCGAACCTGCAGAGAAAAAAAAAAAACTGCGAAGAATTGATTTGTTGTTTTCCGTCTTTGCTTTTTGTTTGTTGCTTATGCATCTAAAGAAATTGCTTTGTAATCTGGAGTGGCCACCTGCAGTTCTATTTCCACTCCGGGCAAAACACACACACAGTTGTACAGCACAGTAGAAGGGAGCAGCTGCAGACACATCAGGAGTGTTCACTTCAGCCCTCACTATCACCAATATCTGTTTTGACCTACTTTGTAGACTTAGCTGTGCAGTGGACAAGCAGCTTCAGACATATTGCACATTGGGAAATTCACAGGAGTGTGAGCAGTTAGTGAGTCAAACATCAGTGGTTTACAGTGAAACTCAAATCAAGTGGGGCGCATTCGCGGAGCACCTCCTGTGCATTTGCAGGAGAGTGTACCCACGACAGAGCGAACAACTCATTTATAAGTTGGTTGCTCAAAAAAGCAAAATTCCTCCTGCTTCAGCTGGAAAATATTGTTTGATTATCATTTCACAGGGCTTTGGTCAAAACATTGTCATTACGCTGCTACGTAGCTGTCCGGTCGCCGTGGAAAAGGGGCGGGACAAATGTGCACATGGAGGAGAAATAAGTGGCACTGCTGTCTGACTGTGGACGACTTGCAACACACACACTTCAGTACTTCTGTGGATGCACTGTACCATAGCAACCAGAATGTTGCAGCTGAAACAAAGGTGGCGCTCTGACACGTTCCCTGCTGTTCGTTTTCAGAAAAGCACCTGACGAAACACTTTGTGGGACACAGCCCCTGAGAGAACCATCAACCATCTATATAAATGTCTCAGAGTCCGCCCGCTGTGGCAGTAACGCAGCCGTAAAAATCAATCAGTAGACGTCTTGGCACCCCGTCTAGCCAGCTTCTCACCAGATTTGCATTAATGTCGACCGTGTTTCGATCCCCAGACAATCAGGAAGGCAGCGACTGGCGTGATGAAGATGACAAACTGCCTGGCCACGAGAACCTGACGGAAAAAGACATCGAGCTGTTCAGACACATCCAGGAGCTGGCGCTACAGGTACGCAAGACCAAAGATGAAATGTCTGGTGCATGAACAGAGCAGGAACAATGGGGAGGGAGGAGCTAAAGGGGGTCCAAACTGTGGAGTGAAACAGCATCGGTGGGGGAACTCGGGAGAGACCTGAGAGTCTGTGACTGAGGCGGGAGTCACCGGACGTAACGTAAACCCAGTTGTGATGAGTACGTGGTCAGAAAGAGCAGAGTCGACAACACCCAGGCTGCGAAAGATGAAGTCACCGGCCCGGACGAGGCCTGTAGGCTGTAGGCACGTTTTGTGGGTGGAAAAGTCAATGAGCTGTGAGAGACGATTGTGTTTCTACACTGAGAGAAATTAATTTGCCGTGCAACAGCTGCCAGATTCAGCATGTGTACTGGAATCGGCCATTACCGCAGAGGCAGGGCAGGTCGGCGCGCGGAGGATTCAGTGACGGTCAAAGGTTTCTTTAAATGAGCGGTAAATGTAAATACGGAGGGTGTCATTTGCTCGAATTTGTGGTTCTTCTTGCGAGCGATCGGACTCCATGTTTGAAAGAACATGGCTGTTCAGCGCAAACACACCACGGACACGCACGTGGTGATCGAGAACCCAACGCCTTCACCATGTCTCAGCTGGGCGCCTGAAGTTGCTCACCCCGTGTTTGACGGCGAGTCAGTCAGGGAAATGCGAAGCAGCCACGTTAACGGCCCTTTTCATGAAGCACAGCCGTACATTGACCAGAGTGGTTTGTTTGGCCAGAGTCTTGGGAGTCGTATAAAACACTATCCCGGATAGCGACTGGAATATTCCCACCAGTGTTTAAGTCGAAGTCGATGCAGGCAGAGCAGTAAGAGTTAATGATGTGTGAACGGCGCTCGATGTGATTATCTAGGCTGAGCGGCAGTGGATTGTACATGATCGTCATAAACGGCAGGCAGCGATGTGCAAACTGGTCTCGTAAAAGGCAGCTCCACTTAAAGCTCCATCATCGCGCTAGCAGTTAGCGCAGTTTCTCATCGTTTAGATGTAGTAAGAAGGTTTCATTTATTTATTTTGCTGTAATGATATCTCTTTTTTGGGGGTTCCACTGCTTTGCATGCAGTACTGTATTACTGACATCTAGTTTTCTTTCTAGCCAGTAGTCTCTGGTGTGTAATTCATCTGTTTGCCACATATCTGCAAATCAATCCAGCAGTAAACCTCAAATTGACCCACCACGTCCTTCCCTCCCTCTCTAACTTAATCTTCGTTTCTCACCCAAACAGAAAGTCGGGGTGACGGGTCCTCCAGACCCTCAGATGCGCTGTCCGTCAGTCATTGAGTTCGGCAAGTTTGAAATCCAGACGTGGTATTCGTCTCCCTACCCGCAGGAGTACAGCAGGTGAGCCCATAACGAAGCACAAACGGTGTAACGTGCTCAGCTCCCAGTCCTGCTTGTAGGCACAGAAGTCACCAGCAGCATAATGGAGCTCAATTACAAGGTTGTTTATAGTACCACCTACTTTGGCAGGTAACCAGCAGGTAATTTGATCCAGGTTTCCTGAGGGTGTATCCATTTTTCATCTCTGCGTTTATATGAAGCTGTTGAACAAAGTCTAGCCTAATGATCCACTTAAGAAATCTGCTTCTACTAGGTTATTAGACAACCGTAACAGAGAATATTGTCAATAATAAAGCCAACAATCAAGACTTACAGAGGTTTTCAAAGCAGAAATATCTAAATATTGTTAAAATTCCTGTTGTACACGTGTCAGAAATGCAGTAAAAGGGTTTTAATTTGCTCTTATTGATTAATCATCTGGTGCCGATCACAAGGTGAAATATAAATATATTGCTTGTCCGACCAAGAAAACCAACAGTGTCCACATCTAAGAAAGGAATAATTGATCTAATGCTCCGTCAGCTGCTCAGTCGCTGGACCGTTTACTACAGCCGTCTGCCGCTCACTGTTTTCACTGTACTTTCCTCCCCTGTCCCTCTCCAGACTACCCAAACTCTACTTGTGCGAGTTTTGCCTGCGCTACATGAAGAGTCGCAGCATCCTCTACCAGCACATGAAGAAGTGCAACTGGTTCCACCCGCCCGCTAACGAGATCTACCGGAAGGACGACGTGTCTGTGTTTGAGGTGAGCGGCTGTTCAGAGCGATGCTCTGAAAGATGGTGAGGGATGATAAACTGAAGGGCAGGAAGATATAATGAGAGCGAGCAAAAAGATAGAACACACAAACTACAGCCGACACTCGTTGTGCGCGACCACTTCCTGAAGGAAGGCGCCTCACTTCCTCTCTTCTCCTCCCACTGTGACTGTGGGAGATTGATTTACAGTTTGTTAATGATATGATTAGAATAAGTCATAATTATCAGTTTACGGTTGAGCTGCTCTTCTGGGCCTTGTATCGCAGCGGCAGATGAAGTCAGTGGGTTGCTGTCTGCAGGCCATGGCCACTGCAGCTCCCGTTTCCCCGCTCTGCAGTCCATCCTCGCTCAGCAGAGAGCAGAGACAACTGGCGAGCTGCCAGCCTGTACCTCCCCCCTTGTCTTTGCCTTTACAGCTCTTTGTTTCTCTCCTCCACCCTCTCTATCTGCCGGGGTCTCCAGAGGCACAGCTGAGATCATTGCCAGACACTAACTTCTGCTCCATTCACCTTCACTTTGTTTCCACAGCTCACCAACAGCAGCTCATAGATGTACTCCCGGACAGTCGTGTCTGGGACTGAAGGCTCGTCTTTGTGTCGCTGCATTGTGCTGATTGTGTTTTCTCGTTAATCCCGCACCAGGTTGACGGGAATGTGAGCACAATCTACTGTCAGAACCTGTGTCTGCTGGCCAAGCTGTTCCTGGACCACAAGACCCTCTACTATGATGTGGAGCCTTTCCTTTTCTACGTCCTCACCCAGAACGACGGCAAAGGTTGCCACCTCGTCGGCTACTTCTCCAAGGTATGAAACTTTGCACAAGAACTTTGTAAATCAAAAATGGAAAGAAAAACAGATCCAGATGAAATGATATTAAAATGCGCTGGCATCGTCCCCACACTGGTGCATTTCTGCAAACACACAAACGCTCGAGTTGTGCCCCAGATAAACACTGGCTGCTGTGAGCTCCGTTGCCCCTCTGTGGAGTTTTCAGTCGCAGGTGCTCCCATTAACATGCCGCCACGCTGCCAAAAACCCAGCAGTTAGCGAGCGGACGCAGCATCATCAACACCCTGCTGTACGCCCACACAGGCCTGCTCTGTGATGTCGTTTCCATGATTTTATTTCTAATGGCAGAACATGTCTGTTCCGTCTCTTCCAGGAGAAGCACTGTCAACAGAAGTACAACGTATCATGCATCATGATTCTTCCACAGTACCAGCGCAAGGGCTACGGACGCTTTCTCATCGACTTCAGTAAGCACCTCGGCTTTAAACAACACACAGCTGCAGTAACTGTGAAACATATCATGCGATCATCTTTTTGATTTACTGAAGAGCAGAAGCACACTTTGGGATTTTCTTAAAATACTTTTATGGCTCATGATGTCTGCGTTACTCCCTGCAGGCTACTTGTTGTCAAAGCGTGAGGGCCAGCCAGGATCTCCAGAGAAGCCTTTGTCGGACCTAGGTCGACTATCCTACATGGCCTACTGGCGCAGCGTGGTGCTGGAGTGTCTCCACGAGGTCCGCGACCGGCAGATCACCATTCGACAGCTTAGCAAACTGACCGGGATCTGCCCGCAGGACATCACCACCACCCTGCACAGCCTCAACATGCTGGAGCAGCGAGGAGACAGGTCAGAGACAGGGCGGGCAGTAAAACACCATGGTATTTTGTGCCATGGATCAAGGATGCACTCCAGTGGCTCATAGTCCCCCGTAGCTCCTCCAGAGTGCAGAGTGTTACAGGTACATTGTGAGGTAAACAATACTCTGAGCTCGGCTTGTTTTACTATTTTCATAATCGTTTTCCTGCAATTGCATTTTATATAACTTACTATCGTGCAGGAAGAGACGTAAGGAGGGTCTGGTTGCCAGATGCTGCTTAGTCACAAAGTATCAAAGGCTCTTGTAAAGCTTAACCCAAAGGAAACAGACCGCGGCCAGTGACCAGGTTACACCTCGAGTGTAAACAAAGCCAACCTTTAAAGAAGACTTAAGCAGGATCACTGGCTGACAGTATAGGAATTAAGTGTCCGGCTGCTGCAGCACTTCATTGACTTCAGTTTGATTCCCTGATAACACCTAGTTCAGAATAAACTCCGGCAGCAGCAGAAAGCCTGTTAGTTTCGGGTAATTAGCGCTGTTTTAGTTTACTCCTGTGCTTTATGTGCTGCGGCTGTCTGACAATGCTGACCTATGAGAAAGGGGTTTTAGGTCACAGTTATAGACGAGCCTCCTTATGTAAGCGTATATGGTCATCTTCACAAATATGTGCACAGCCCTTCACATGGGCTTTGTATAATCATTTCTGCACTTTCAAACATCCAGGGTTCTAAAGCTCATGCTTGTGTTTGCTGTGGCTTTGTCAGGCTGGTCCTGGTGCGACGGGAGAAGCTGGTGGTTAACCACATGACTCGTCTCAAGGCCCGGCCGCGGCAGCTGGAGGTCGACCCCGAGTGTCTCCGCTGGACACCTGTCATCGTGACCAACACTGTGGTCTCTGACGCTGATGGAGATGACGATGAAGACGATGAGGAGGAGGATGAGGAACCAGAGGACGACAACCGCAAGGAGGTCAGTATATCAAATATATGGTTGATGAAAATGTGAAAGCAAAGTGATGTTTTTACTGATTTTATTTATTTTACTTCACTTGTAAATAGATCAAACCAAGTCACAAGGTCCCACAAATGTCTTGGCATATGCGCCAAGCGAAGAAGAGGGACCAGGAAGAGGAGGAGGAGGAAGAGGAAGAAGAGGAAAGAAAGGGCTTCCTGGGGTTTCCCATTAGCCAAAGCTCTCCAACTTCCCCTCCTGTTCGCTGTCCACCGCCTGTCCCAGAGCCAACGCGACCCCCTCCCCCTACAAATGGAGAGCGCAGACCACGGGGACGCCCGCCCAAAAACTGGCCTTGGGGCAAAGTGAAAGACAGCGCGAGGGTGGGGCGGCCACCTAAGGTCCGTCCTGTGGAGGATGAGGATGACGATGATGAAAGACCAGAGGGAGGAAAAACCACAGGCTCTGCCAGCAGCCCCCCCTCTCTTTTCTCCTTGGACAGACAAGGAGAGTCCACAGCCTTTCACTCACTGGACATGGCCAGGCACCCCTCCATAACCCCCACGCGAAGAGGGCGACCCCCGAGGAAAAAGAGAGGCCCTAAGCCCAGACTGACAGAAGGGCCCGGGGAGGGGCTGGCACAGCTTCCTGTCGTCTCCAGGTTAAATGAATCGCTGCCTGTCAGGAAGAGCTGCTTCAGTGAAAGCAGTGAAGAGGAGGAGGATGACGATGATGAAGATGACGATGAGAGAAGGGCGTGTTCCCCACCCATCCTCACCAAACCTGCCATGGGGCTCAAATGCAAGGTAAGAAACAAATGATGTTGAGAACTAGTGCTGAAATGATTTAAATGTCAGAATTAATTTGGACACGTCAGCAGCATTTTCTGGAGCTCAAAATAAGTTAAATCTGTAGCTGTTGATTTAAAATACATGTGCCTCTAATTCCCCGTCACGTTTCTACCCAGAAGCCGCTGAGGAAGCGTCGCTTTCGCCAGCGCAGCCACCCTCACAGCAGCGTGGTGACAGAGACCATTTCTGAAACCACAGAGGTTTTGGATGAGCCCTTTGTAGACTCAGATTCAGAGAGGCCCATGCCCAGGCTGGAGGAAGAGACGCCCCTGGGCCACCCACTGCACCGTTATCCTCCAGCCCGCTCCGCTCTGAGACTGACTGACCCAGCCCCCAAAAGGGGCCGGCACTCCAACCTCACAGATTCAGAGGAAGACGGTGAGCAGACAGGCTTCTGCTGCCAGCATTGGCAGGTCTTGTTGAGGATGTGTTTGTATACATACAGGCATGTGTGCAGCTTTATCTAACACTGGCTGTTTCTTCTTGCCTTTTCTCAGAGTTAACACCCGTGCTAAAGCCTGTGGCTGCCCTGCCAGCAACACCATCAGAGAACCCCACGTCCAACCCTGAGGTCCCAGTCAAGAAGAAGAAAGGTTGGCCTAAGGGAAAAAGCCGCAAACCGCTGCACTGGAAGAAACGGGGCCCTGGAAAGCCTCCTAGTGGCGGGCCCAACCAGCGAGCAGCTGCTGACAGCCAGGCCCAGAGCGGGGATCCTCCACCCCCCAAAATCAAAATGAAGCCCGGCCGGAAGCCTCGGAGCTGGTACCTGCAACGGGCCCAGGAGGAGGCAGAGAGGCAGGAACAGGAAAGGCAAAGGCTCTTGGAGCAGCAGCTGGACAAAGATCCTCAGCTGCTCCAGACAGATGATCGCAAGCGAGTCTGCAGAACCAACGCTGACCGAGACAACAAGCGGAAAGACTCTGATGAAGAAGATGACTATCCTAAGCCTGTTGAGCAGAAGGTGCCAAAGAGGCGAGGGAGACCGCCCAAGAACCGCGCCCTTCGTCAGCCACCACAGCCCGCCCCCAAACCACCTCCCAGCTCTGAGCCAGAGGAGGAAGAAGATGAGGAGGAGGAGACTGAAAGAGCATGGGAGGAAGACAAACCCAGCCGTCCACCATCTCGTCCCCTGCTGTCCCCTTCATCCTCTTCTTCCACCTCAGGGCCCCGGGCCCCACAGTCCCGGCCTCAGGACACAGACATGGGTGACAGGGAAGAAGACGATGATGAGGAGGAGAGGGAAGAGGAGGAATGTGGCAGCATGGGTAGCGGCGGTGGTAGTATCAACAGGCGAGCAGCAGTAACACCAAGTTCAGGAAGCAGGCGCAGTGAAGACCACGATGCAGACGATGAAGGTGACGGACACTTGGAGAACAAGAGCAACAGCAGCAACAACGGCAGTAAGAAGAGAAAAAGCCAGGACTCTGAAGATGAGGATGATGATGAAGATGAGGAGGAGGAGCCCACCTCTCGTGCAAACTCTCCTCCGGTCAAAGAAGAACCCCAAGGTGGCGAGGCTTTTTTAGACATGGAGAACAGCGTGGCCCGGGACTATGTCAGCAAACAGGAGGAGGAAGAAGAGGAGGAGGAGGAGGCTGAGGAGGAGGTGCAGGAGGCCAAGTGTCGGCCCTCCTCAGCCGACCCACAGCAGGAGGAGAGGCGGCGCAGAGAGCAGGAGGAGTCTGCTGCAGCAGCTGCTGCTGTGGAAACGGTTACGGCCATGTCTGTTCCCACTGAGCCCATGGAGCTCCAGCCTCTGCACCCAGACGACAAGGACGTCACGCTGTTGATCGAACCCCAGCACACACATCCACACTCCCACCCTCACCAGCACTCTGACTTCAAAGAGGAGCTAGGCCACCACCACCCGCACCACCCCCATCACCACTCCAATGAGCTGGACCTGGAGACTATGCAGGCCGTCCAGTCCCTGACACAGGGGGAAGCCCAGGACGAAGAGACTGAACCCCAGCCACATCACGGGGCCTACCAGGACTGTGAGGAGACCCTAGCTGCCTGCCGGACCCTGCAGAGTTACAGCCACACAGGGGAGGCCGAGGAGGAGGCCTTGGCTTTAGTGGAGGAGTGTGGAGCCTCCCAACACAGCAGTCCCCTCCCTAATCCCCCAGTGCCACCCCTGCCCAGTCAATCTGTGCGCTCAGTCAACAGTCCCGGGTTACCGTCAGGTATCATGGACACAACACCAGCAGGGCAGAGGGGAGGGACGCCTGGGCCCACAAGCACAGGGGGCACCGGTGGAGGTGCTGGAGGGGGTTACACCCAGATCACCCCAGAGCATCCCAGTTCTCTGTCTGCCCCCTCCCAGCAGAACATGGAGACATCACCAATGATGGATGTGCCGTCCGTGTCAGACCACTCGCAGCAGGTGGTGGACAGCGGCTTCAGTGACCTTGGCAGCATAGAGAGCACTACAGAGAACTACGACAACCCCAGCAGCTATGACTCCACCATGGGTGGAGGGGGCAATGGAACAGGGAATGGCGGGAACGGAGGTGGAATGTCAGCCGCCGTAGTTGCAGGAGCTTCCACGGCTTCCTCATCATCAGCCTCCTCTTCTTCGAGCTCCGCCACCCCATCCTCCTCCTCGCAGTCTAACAGCTGCTCCTTCGTGCCAGCCCCCAGCCTCACATCTTCCACAGGAACTGGAGGCTCCCAACTAGCAATGGGCAGCTGTAGCCTCATCCAGCAAACGGGACCAGGACCCAACAGTGGGCCAGGTGCCAGTAATGTTGGCAGTGCTGTGCCCCAGCCCCCACCGCCCCCACCGCCGTCCAACACCCCCAGCTGTGGCATTAAGTCTCCTCAGAGCTGTGGTGTGATCGAGAGGCCGCCCAGCACCAACCAGCAGCAACAACAGCAGCAGCAGTCCCAAAAAAAGGTTCCTCAGCAGCCTCCCCAGCAGCAGCAGCAAGCCCCCAATCCTCAGCCTCCACCTTCAGCCCCACCACCGCCACCGCAGCAACAACAGCAGGCTCTGTCCCAGTGTAGCATGGGCAATGGCTTCGCCTCCACACCCATGATCATGGAGATCCCAGAGAGTGGAGGCGGAGGAGGGGGCCGCACCCTGTACGAGCGCATGGGTCAGGACTTTGGCACAGGGGGTTACTCCCAGCCCTCAGCAACCTTTAGTCTCGCCAAACTTCAGCAGCTCACCAACACCATCATGGACCCCCATGCCATGCCCTACTCCCATTCAGCCTCTGTCACCTCCTACGCCACCAGTGTTTCTCTCTCCAACCCTGGGCTGGCCCCATCACCCCACACTCCCCTTCCACAGGGCCAGCCCACTATGACCCCACCTCCTAACCTTAGCTCTGGCTCCATGAACCTGGGCTCCCTGCAGTTGCAATGCAACATGCCCACCACCAACATAGGTCTGGGGCCGCCACCGCACACCCAGAGGCTACAGGGCCAGATGGCTACAGTCAAAGGCCATATTTCCATCCGGTCCAAAGCCACTCAGCAGCTGGCCCCAGCCCCACACCAGCAGCAGCTGTATGGCCGCAGCTCGGGGGCTGTGACCATGCAAGGCACGCCGCGCACCTTGGCGGTGCAGCGCGGTATGATGCCAAACCTCATGCCTACGCCGGCACCGTACAACTCCATGAACATGACGCCCCTCAATGCCATGTCGGCCAGCTACCGAATGCCCCAACCCATGATGAACAGTGGTTATCACGGCAATCCCCCTTACATGAATCAGCCAGCCCAGTACCCCATGCAGATGCAGATGGGCATGATGGGAGGGCAGGGTTATCCGCAGCAGCCTATGCAGCCCAATCACCACGGCAACATGATGTACACCGGCCCCTCCCATCACAGCTATGCTGGTGTCCCAAAACAGTCACCTTACATGAGCAGATGAGCATCCAAGAACTGAAAAAGGAGACATGGGGCCAGAGCTGATACTCGCTGTACTCTAAATGTCCATTACTCCTCTTCACCCTCTCCAGTGCCACGGCAGGCACAAGTGAGTGTAGGTGATTGGAGACAGAGAGGGTGTTTGGGTTTCCTGTTTTTCTATGTTGTCATGTTGTCCCTTTTTATTTGGGCTCGTCTCCCCTCCCCTCCCAGCTGGCTGTGAATGGGAGCTACCAAGTACGATTCCGGGCTGGGGCGTGTACATGGACCTTGGCCGTACCCATGCTGCTTCAGGCCAGGCCTGCACGGTCCTCTGAAATGTGGTTTCTCACAGGCCCAGGAGTCTCCTCCTCCTCGTGACGTGCAGGAGGAGAGTAGGGGAGGACAACAATGACGAGGAAGATGCACAGAGAAAGACAATGCAGGATTACCTTACTTTGTCTGACTGCGAATGAAAAACAGTGGTTAACTGAATATATTCAACCATGCACACAATCTTTTAACTGATATGGGAAGCCTTACCTTGAAAAAAGAGACAATGAAACATTGTAGGCGGACTTATGTTTTGTTAAACATAATGTTGAATCTTATTTTTGTTGTCGCTGTTTTTGTTGATTGTTTTTTGAAATACTCGTGTGCAGTCCGACCTCTTATATGCTTTGGTCTTTATATGTGTGGCATTCTGAAATGGTGATGCACCCTCTTGCTCTCTCCGAAATAGCAGAACATCTCCGTGGCCGTGCGGTCAGACAGCTTTTCATCCGGTTCCAGAAAAGCAGAGGAGCGGGGCCCTGCAGTGTTTGAGGTGTTGAGTTGTTTCTAGAGTCTCTGGCTTCCCAGACGGACGGTGTTGTACCAAAAACAGCAAAGACACAGACGAGAGGAGCTTGTTACTGTCTTATTATATGTCCATAATTGAAACAAGTAGCATTATTTTCCAGTTTGCCGCCACTCTGAACCGTTTAGATGTAAATATTCTGGTACTTCCCAATATCCAGCACACACACACACAGAAACACACACAAACACACACTGGCTAGCCATTGCCAATCGGTGGCTAGCTCAGGAAAGTACAACATTCAGCTGTTCTTGTCTACACTCCACTGACAGATGGTGTACTATGTCAGCCTTTTTTAGCAGTTTAGGGAACGCAGAACAAACGGTGGGATTTCCATTTAACTGCTTTAAGGAAAGTCAGTTTACTATAGCTGACCTCCCCTCCTTAAGTGTTAGTGACCCAAAGAGGTCGAGGAGTCTGCTTTTGAACGGTGTATTTTCTCTGTATTATTTTTTATTATGGTATTTTTCTTTCCTGCAAAATTCTGCACTCCCATTGGCTAGAAATATGGCGGTAGACAGTTAAGCCTTTATAAAAGGTGTGCCTAAATGCCTGATCTAGCGCATGGTTTTGGCCCTCGCGTAGAGGCACACTCATGAAAGCAGGGTCGGAGGTGGTGAGTAAGTGTTCGAGGTCCTGTTGGTAATGGCGTTCAACTGACAGGGGTGAAACGGTTGACCTCGTTGCTCCGTGTACCAGTATTCAAAGTCAAAAGAGGAGTTTTCATTTTCCTACAGACCTGACATTGCATACTTTATTTGTGTGTATTGTTCTGTTCTGTACTTCTTTTTTGTTGTGTTTCTTTCTGAATTTTATCAGACTGGGCAGCTTTCTTTTATGACACAAGCTGACTCTTTTTGACTTTAGAAAACCTATTGTAGAGAAAATGTTTTTTCTATAATATAAAAGGAAACTCTGACATTGATATTGGTACTGTCATTTTTTTCACTTCTGTTTCAGGAAAAAAAAAAACAATACATATTTTTTAGCTCGCCTCTTGGGTAATAATTACTAAGAAATTCAAAATTTAAAAAAATTACCACTCACTTTTAGTGACTTTAAGATGCCTTTAACCTCTCCATTCCATCTCATCTCTAGAGTTTTTCTATCTTTGTGTAGTATATTAATGCTATTTTAAACAAAAGGACTACAAATATCTAAAGGTCACTTGGCATTCTTTTCTTTTTTTTTTACTTCTTGTGTGTGTATAGGATGACTTCCTTACATTTAAGAGGCATGTAAAAAGGAGCTCAGTATATTTCTGTCTGTTTATATCGCTTCCCTTTTTGTATCCTTTGTAATTGTACATGTTGCGTTGTATGCTAAGAGAGAGCGCAAACTAAAGAGAGGAGTGACGGCTGGGCACAGTGAAGGTTGATTTGCGCTCAGCGGCCTCAACTCTCGACTCTGTCCCTGTATGTATTTCCATTTATTCTGTTTTTTTTTTCTTTCTTTCTTAGCAAGTACTTTCAAAGAACTCTGTACATTTTAACATAAAATGAAAATAAATTATGTTGAGCCATTCATGTTTTTCTTGAGATTTTTAAAATTGCGTCAGTGTTGTAGTCGCCTGAATCCACTTTTCAGATTTCCTCCAAAGGGACAAAGACACTTTAAGTACCTTTGCACGTTTTCCCACATGGTTGACCTTCTTGTATAAACTGCGTATTTTATATTTGGAAGTGCTTCTGATTTTTAAGAGGAATTTAAGATCAGCGGGAACCAGACAAACTCTGACGACCAACAGCAGACAGCTTAGTGGTGTCAGGCAGCAGCACTGCGAAACAAAGCACGAGGACTTCATTCTGCACGGTGTGCCTTCAATGAAAGCCCACTGAAAACTTGACATTTTTCAGAACTAAAAAAAAAAGCAGTAAAGCACAAAGCTAGACAAACTAGACAGGCTAATGGGTTTCTTCAGAACCGTTGGTTTGATAACATTTGACAACACATCGGATTCTGATTCTAACGTTGCTTATCTTTAATTCGACGCACCAGATGGTTTGTTACACTGAACCATCTGGGAAGTTGTCATAGGAAAATGTTTGGAAAAGGGCACTTTCAATAAATACTTGGCAGGTGATAGGATGAACCATCTGTCACCAGCTAACTTAAACCAATCATATCATCTCATCCTTTGACGCAGTTGGAGAGAATGCGCCATAGCCAGTTGGGAGAAGAGCGAAAACATCTTCTCCATGGGGAAATGCCTTCAGTGCTGTTCTTTGCTCTTGTTTGAATGAAGAATACTCTCCAGTTCTGATGTAACAGCAACATTTGCTCTAACCACCTGGGGATCTGCCATCTCGCTTTTGTCACCAGCACACCTAAACCACGCCCGCAGCTGCCAGGTATCCTTATATAATGCAGATTGGTCTGAGCGACTGTTGTTCAGCTGCAAGCTTATCACTTGAAACCTGGCAAGATGGATCCCAACTCATGCAAGCTTGCAAATCCATCTTCCTGGTCAGGTAAGCTCATCTCTGATTGGTGCACAGAATTATGTGACGTCACATTTTTTTTTGCTCAGAGCCCTGCCCATTTAAAGCCAATGGGAAAAGGACAGACAAACACACAAATGCAGCAAACCTCTCACAAAAGGTAACCAACTGAAGTGTTCCAGGGTCTCTAAAACTGATGATTCTTCACATTCTTGTTCCAAGTTGAAATTGATATGAAACTGATATGAGATCACATCTGCAGTCGCATCTCATGTGAAAACATTTAACTACAACAGGGCCTTTTAGGCTCCCATACTGCTATTGAGAAGCCAGTGTCCTCTATCTGAGCTTATGAAGGTCTCAGAGTTTCATTTATTCTGTTCTGATTTCATCTGAGAAATGTAGTTTGACAAAGGTTTGCACCACAAGTAATTATTTGATTTACTTTACCCCATAGTTACTGAGCACTGGTACTGAGCTCAATGTAGTTGGTACTTGTAGTGTTGCTTTAACCACTTGTGGCCGCTAGATGTCCCCATAGAGTGCGAGTGTGTCAAGTCAAAAAGCACTGGTATGAATATTGTCTCCTCTTCACACACATGCCTGCTTGTTCTTCAGCATAATGTTTTTGAACACACAGGAGTCACATCATTTTTAGATAATATTTACTTTTCATATGCTCAGTCCAGCTGAATAAAGGAGATTCCCATACTGTATTCATCATGCCACAGAAATCATTATGTAACATCATAACTGGTGCCTGATGCACTGATTGGTTTGCAGGTCCTTGATAAAAGCAGTGTCCCACAGAGTGAGAGGCAGCAGCTCAGAGTCCATGTTCCAGCATCATCATCTCACTGGGTGGTGCACACAAACATCTGTTACCAAAACCACAACATGCAGATTTTCAAAGTGTCAATTCAGTTTCTTGTCCAATGCATTTTCAGAATCAACACTAGTCAACTCAGCTTTTACTGCATCAGGTGGTTCTTCACAGTCATGACGGACTGTTAAGGCTGTGACTGGCAGAACTGATCTATAGCATCTCAACAGTTTGGTTCCAACAATATTTACTATAAGGATTTAACTGATCAACACAATCTGTTTGCATGTGCGTTGAAACTTTATCTTAAGGTTGTGAGCTGTATTTAGAAAGAAAGTGCTGCTGCAGACCCTGAGCTCAGAGCTCATAGATATTTTATTAATTGTGCACTCAGTTTCCATCCCTCCATGCATTGTGTTTGTGGCGCTCCTAAATTCATAATCAGCTCCCCTGGTCGAGGCTCTTTTGCTGCTTTTTTAAGCTGAGACGTTGTGAGAGGCTAATACACTGAAATCTGTCAAGTAGTTACCGTCACTATAGGTATGACAAGTTGCAGTCTTGTGGCTATGCATTTTCATATATATTCACATATTATGCATAATGCACGTAAAAGAAAACGGTGGTTTAAACATTGTTTGTTTGGTTTGGGGTTTTTTTTTCTTTTTGGCATGTACATCTGCATATAAAATGTAATTATTAACTTTGCATAACAGAATAAGACATCTTATTGATTACATGCTGCATACTTCCTGGGAAAGCATCGACTTAAGGCATTTCTGTGCTACTCTCAGCGACCTTCCATACCGTTTCCCTGTCTGAACGGTGAGCTGCTCACAAGATGAAATCTGATACTGAAAACAAAATGTCAGACCAGCTACAGTTTGAGGCCAATCAGCGGCCAGTTCTACTGGTGTTTACTGTGGCTTTCCCTCCATGATCCAATCACAACCAAGTCACGAGCTGCAAGCTTCCGTCTTACTGACCTATGACTTCTCTCCAGTAGGCGGGATTTTACAGCTTCCTTTGATTCTGATTGGTCCGCCACAGTCCTCTATCCCCTCTCGCATCAGGATCTGCTCCACCTAACGGGAAGCAACGACGGCCGCTTAATCTTTCAGTGGGAGAAAAGGTTGAAAGGCGAGACGAAAACGTAAACATTTGTCTTCGGTAAGTAAGTCTGTTGCTATTTACGAATGTCTCAAACGTTAAATGGTAGTTTATCATTGAAAACGACGTCGGTATTGGAGTATTTTCATTCCCTGTACCGGCTGACGGGGCTTTTCCTCTGTCATGAGACTGTGTGAGGCAGGAGGAGGGACTGAAGGAGCATCTTGTCTGGAGACGGAGGCCTTCAACCACTCCTCTCAGATATACAGAGCTAGTTCCTGGGTTAACGTGTCGTTGCTGTACTAATTATTTGTAACCCAGATACAGTTTGTTCAGGTTCAGGTGGCACTGACTTATATCCGGCATGAACTCGATAGCGGTGTCGCATATTTAATGAACTCTCCGGTGTCGTGTTTCCCACGCACCAGAAGTTGACGCTAACGCAACAAGACTTAAATTAAGATTAAATTAAAGAACACCAGGCTCCTATAGTCTCACTGTCTGGGGACTGTGCCGCCCCAAACTCCTTCATTAAAAATAGAAATTTAATATACCACTCTTACATTGACCCATTTCTATCTTTAATCTTAGGAGCCAGTCACGTGCAACACTGGTAAATGGCACTAATGAATAATGCTAATATGTAAATTATGTTTTTATTTGAAATAGCTGTGGAGTTGTTTGTTGTGGAATATAGACCTTACGTATGGATTCAAAGAAAACTTCTCTACACATTAAAATGCAAGTGTTTACCTAAGATTGATCAGATGCCTATTCAGTCCTTTCACAGACTGTCAGACTTAATTCATACAGTTGTTAAAAGACTTCACATGCATATTCAAGTCCCCCTGGAATGAATAGATAACTGCATAAAAATCACTACTATGTAAAATACATTGACTGAAGAATAATTAAATTGTTTCTTTTCACTTTAATCACTTAATCAGGCTATAAAACACTTTGGTTTTCTGTTTTTATCGCTAGCCTCTCAGCCTGCAGCCAGGATGATCCACAGTCTGTTCTTAGTTAACGCCTCGGGGGACATTTTCCTGGAGAAGCACTGGAAGAGCGTGGTCAGCCGCTCCGTGTGCGACTACTTCTTTGAGGCTCAGGAGCGCGCCACTGAGCCGGAAAACGTCCCGCCGGTGATCCCCACGCCGCATCACTACCTTATCAGTGTGCTCAGGCATCGCATATACTTCGTCGCAGTCATCCAGAGTGAGGTGCCGCCGCTGTTTGTCATCGAGTTCCTGCACAGAGTCGTCGACACGTTCCAGGTTCCAGCTCCGTAGCTCTGTAACTTTAAGCTTACTCTAAATGACTTGTGTCTGACTTTAATTACTCATATCCTGCCTGTGCTTCTGTGTTCTCAGGACTATTTTGGAGTGTGTACAGAGGCTGCTATTAAGGACAATGTGGTAGTGGTCTATGAGCTGCTGGAGGAGATGCTGGACAACGGCTTCCCACTGGCCACAGAGTCCAACATCCTAAAAGAGCTCATTAAGCCTCCCACCATCCTCCGCACAATGGTCAACACCATCACAGGTACAGTCCATGCGCATGACACAGCCGAGAGCCCATTTAAATAAATTGCTAATGTAAAGTCAAGTGATGTGTGAGTCACAAATGCACCAAATAACACTCTGTCAAATCGGCCATTAGCATTTTGGTTCACGTCTGTGCTACAGGCAGCACCAATGTCGGTGAACAGCTGCCCACGGGCCAGCTGTCAGTGGTCCCGTGGAGGCGCACCGGAGTCAAATACACCAACAACGAAGCCTATTTTGACGTGGTGGAGGAGATCGACGCTATCATCGATAAATCAGGTAACGGCCGCTCAAACACTTCACTGTCAGTTACCTTCTCTGTTAGTTTTGAAAGTTTCACAGTTTATGTGATGAAAAAAAATGCTGATGACAGGTCTCGTTCTGTTAAAGAAAGAAAAATGCTCTCAACAGGAACGGCGCAGAATCAGCTCTGCTCTTTTGTAGCGCAGTGACTTTGACAGTTTGCCCTTTTGTACTTTTGTACTTGCTAACATTAGCCTCTCTACTTTGCTGCCACCTCTGAACCTGCACGCGTCATTTAGTACTAATTTAGCATCATCAGCACCATCCCAGCCCAGTCTTCTCTGATTCCTGTGCGTAGACATATAATGGTAAACAGACTCGGGACCGGCCTGACAGTATAAAACCTCTGTTGTCCGCAGCCTCACTCTGAAATCATCAGTATCTCCTTCACAGTCAGTTCTACTGTTGTTGTAACTATGTGGCTTTTGTTTTCTTTCAGGTTCCACTATTACAGCAGAAATTCAGGGAGTCATTGATGCCTGCGTGAAGCTGACTGGCATGCCTGACCTCACTCTCTCATTTATGGTGAGAATGCACTCAGCAGATACACACTAAATACTTTTTCACATGTTTCAACTGTAAGTAAAATCTAAACAGTATCTTTTATATATTAAAATGCCAAAGCCATCAGCTGAAGCTCTTTGCACCACAGGTTTTCACATTTTAGTACTGTCACACCCAAACAATCCTGGCACTCTGCCTCTGTCTCCCAGAATCCTCGGCTGTTAGATGACGTGAGCTTCCACCCGTGTGTTCGGTTCAAACGCTGGGAAGCTGAGCGCATCCTCTCCTTCATCCCCCCTGATGGAAACTTCCGGTTGCTCTCCTACCACGTCAGCTCTCAGAAGTCTGTATTATTCCATTCATGATCAGCTCATCAACACTCAAATGCACGTGATCCATGTGTTTCACCCATACGATGAACGTTTGCTCGTGTGACTCTGACTCCTGGTTTCCTGCTCTATCCTCAGCCTGGTGGCGATCCCCGTGTACGTTAAACACAACATCACCTTCCGGGAGGGAAGCTCCCAGGGCCGTTTTGACTTGACACTGGGACCCAAACAGACCATGGGCAAGGCTGTGGAGTCGGTTCTAGTCAGCAGCCAGCTGCCGCGGGGCGTCCTCAACGCCAACCTCAACCCCTCCCAGGGAACATACACCTTCGACCCAGTCACAAAGGTAGAGAAGTTGTCTTGGAGTGTGTTCACATGGCTAGAAGTTGAAAAAAGTGCAAGTATTAATTCTTCATCTTATTCTTCAAGATGTAATGGTCTAATACTGACATCTTAATGTTTTGACTAGATGTTGACATGGGATGTTGGTAAGATCAACCCACAGAAGCTTCCCAGCCTCAAAGGCAGCATGAGCCTGCAGGCCGGGGCCTCCAAACCTGACGAGAACCCCACCATCAACATCCAGTTCAAGATCCAACAGATGGCCATCTCAGGTACACACACACACACACACATTCTTACCATCATCACCACATAAACACATCTCCTTTCCTACTAAACTCTCACACACAACAGCCAGGCCGCCTCAGTGAGCTCCATTCATGTTTAAAGCATTAATAAATGAAAATCATTTCCACTTTACGGTTCGCTTTGTGACTACCTCAGCTCCTCACACACAAGAGAAGCTTTCATCACATACCCTGCTCAGCTGACAACCACCTGACTCTCTGTGTGCACAGTGATACAGCAACCACTAGATGGTGCCAAATACAATAAATACACCTCCTCACACGACACATTGAGGTACACTCACTGGCCTCTTTACCAGGCACTACTTACTGGCACCGGCTTGGGTCCCTTTAGACTTCAGTGCTGCTTTAAGTCTTCATGGCACAAATTAAACAAGATGCTGGAGCTGAGACGTGCTGACTGTGGAGGCAGGCTGAGTCCAGTGAGCTCACTGTCGCCTTAAAGAAACCAGTTTGAAGTGAGGTGAGCTTTGTGACGTTGAGTGTTACCTGAAGTATCCATTAGAGGCGAGGCGAAGAGGCGAAACTTGGGAAATCAGTTTTTGAAATGTTACCCTGCAGCACAGAGAATATATTTTTCTCTAAAAGGTTAAAAGAGTCTTTGAGGATTCTGGAAATACTTTCCAAACAGTGGTAGGTGCTAAAAGACCATCTGGGTTTTTCTAAGTTTATCTCATGAGGGAGATGTGACTTGAATATAATGGTAATACTGAGCCGAGAGTTAGCAGATTGAAGGGGGTGGTGTAGAAACCTAAAACTGTAGTTGTTGTTTGCGCATCAGACCACGTGTGTTGAACTGTTGTTGTTCTTGTCCTCCGACAGGGCTGAAAGTGAATCGGCTGGACATGTACGGCGAGAAGTATAAACCTTTCAAAGGCATCAAGTACATGACGAAGGCCGGCAAGTTCCAGGTGCGGACATAAAGACTACTGCACTGTGACTGCCGGACCAAACCACCACAAGACTGAGGGGTGATCTGACGGGGGAAGGGGAGTTGGTACATTCCCTGTGTATATGCATTTCAGGATTAACCTACAAATACGGGGGGCTCCTTGTAGCAGTTAAGAAAGGACCATTGCACATAGAAACCTCTGTTGAAGTAAACACGTCTAATGTCCAGTAAACTGGTTAGAGCTTTGACGGAGTCGGGAGACTTTGAGCCAGGTGTCATAAAACATTTCCATCTCAGTCCAACCTGAAGCCAGCTGATCCCAGTATAAATGTCACCCAATTACACTGTTTGTGTCACCTATGATTTGATTTCCGAGGCCAAATCCAAAGCCTTACTTTAGAAGTTTTGCCAGTTTCAGGCTCCTTCCAGTTCCGACATCAATCTCAAACAGACCGACAAACAGACCATAATACTGCTGCTGCACAGTTTCAGGTTTGAAAGTGACGTGTCCGCCACCGTCCTACACAGTATTTCATTGTCTATGGCGTGTTTGTCTGGATAGATGTGTGCTGGTGGCTGCTTCTCACAATCCAAACGAGAGCTATTGGATATTAGATCAAAGGTTTATCTAAATCAAACTTCCCTAATAATAATAGCATGAACTGTAAACACTTTCAGTGTTTTCTATCTGAAGGCGCCTCTGCCAGATAAAATAGCATTGTCCTACAGCACAGTAAGATGCCAAACTGATCTGGTGGGGGTGCTCTAACAGCTTTTTCCTCAGAACATGCTCTTAAACTTTATTCAACATGGTCCAATGTTAATTTCCTCAGACCTGCAGGAACGAGTCCTTGTTACAGCCCACCAGAGAACTTTATATCACTGTATTTCCTCTTCCTTCCTTCTCTCCTGTCCAGTTCTTCTTTGCCTTGTAAGCATTTTTCTGTTTGCATTTCTGTTTGCTCTCTTCTCATGCTCCTCCTCTCCTCTTTAAGTGATTTTAAGATTTTGTCTGCAGCACTGGAGTCAGCACACTGACTTATGAGAATGTGACACTGGAGCCGTTCTCAGTCATGCACTTTGACACCTGCTGGTACTAACATTTCCTTTTGATGTAAGTGAGATGGATGCAGAGCTACTGAAGCAGTTTGATGCTAGTTATTACAATGAAGGTTTCTGGGAACATTTCAGGTATATGTTCACCTGTTTTATTCAACTTTAATTATAATTTATTAAACAAGACAAAGGATCCGTTTGCTAATGTGATACCTTGTGTACAGTTTCTCCCAAATCTGCAAAGTGTCGTGACATTTTTAATTCTAGAGAAGCTTCATTTTAAACTTTATTATGACCAAACAGCATGACCTATGTCCTCATCACATTTTGGTTTTCAACTTTAAAAAAAAAAACGAAACACAACAGGTAGCCCAAAAAATTTTTTTGAACCCAGTCATTTTGATGCGAAACACCAAATTATCCCAAACAGTTTTGGCAGCGCATCACAGCCCTGACAGTCAGAGAAACTGTACAGCCTGCATCTATTTAACAAAACAAACTGAACTCATACAGCAGTGACGGTGTAATGGCCAGGTACCTCAGAAGAAATGTTGAAGGTTTGCTTTTTGTGTGTGTTTGTTAAACAGCCTCCAATGGAGTGTTATAATGGTGTAAAAATAAAGATTTGATGTGTTAGAACTGAGTGCTAAGGCTAATTCTTGAATGTGCTTTTTGCTGTGGAGTGATTCCTTAAAGCGCTAGCATGTGACTTTTGTCTCCTCCCTGTGTCGGTGAGAGTCATTACCAACAGGCTCCTGGTTGCTGTAGCAACAGTTGCTCCCCTTCACCTCCAGAAATCTGTCGTTGCTGGTTGAGGTAAAACGCATTTCTATCAGTACTCAGGTACAGGAATGTCACACCAGACACTGGCTTTAAACTGTATACTCTGAAATAGAGATTTACCTGGCAGCGTCTGTGTAAACTAATTCGGCTGGAATCTAACAGGTGTTTGTTTTTTGGGGAAAGTCGTGCACCATAGCTTTAATTAATTAAGTTCAGTTGTACAGAGTCAGCACCAAACAGGACGTGCAAGACTTGGTTTGTGCGAGTGAGCATACAATAGGCTTTGCTCTACCCTGTGTAAAGGATACGCACACCGATCGGGACAAAGGTCTCGGATACACCAGGTCAATACTGAGAAACTCAGGAAAAGCTTCTAGGCTCAGTCAGTAAGGGTCCTACATGAAGTCAGTGCCTGAAACGGCCTCCCGACACCACACATACATTAATTACTAATCCTGTTCTGTTTAAACTCTTTGTAATGCGCAAATGAACAGATCTGACATTATCACATTTCACTGAGTTTGAAAGTGATGACGTGACAAATAACTTGACTGACAAATGTTAGATGAGCCGCCCATAGAAGCACAGTAGACTACAAACCCCAGTTAGATAACACTGTGGTTGAGTGGCCTCATCTGAGAATTTAGATATTGCACAGCGATTTAAAACATGTCCGGTTTGTGCAGTTATGGTTGTGCGTGTGTGTGGGGTGGGGCGGGGTGGGGGTGGCGGGGTGAAACCACAACAGTTGTTTCTATATCGCTCTGACTCTTCATGTACAGTAAATTACAGCTGGTTCTCAGCTGAACCAGAATTAAATGTCACTGTGAACTCACTCCTCTAACTTCCTGTATCTGATTAGATTTACCATTTATATTGTTTACATCGATGACTGCAGCATATTGTATCTGTATTTTGTTTAATCAGAGGTGTGATGGGGGGCTCATACCCTTTTGATACAGTAAAGTTCTGTTAATGTAATTTTCACCATAGGTTGGTCTCAAATAGATGCATCAGTTATTTTTTTATTCATCTGTCCCTCCTTCTGGAATTTAAACCGTGTCTTTATCAAAGCCATCCTTTTCACACTCCACAGTCCCAAATAACTCCTTTTCTGCAGCTGAGGATGATGCGTGTCATAAGACTAACGCTTGTGATGAGAGGCAGCTGAGATACCAGAAGTCTGTCAGCTGGGGCCACTGCTGCTCTTCATCAGGAGACTGGAGCAAATTTGTCCTGGAGGGAGACAAAAGTCCTCGTCCTCATCCCCCGCTCTCCTGATGTCCCAACATCTGGTGTAAAAAAAAAAAAAAAAAACCCACTCATGACATCACAGGAATGTGAGTATGACCCACTCTTTGACATTTCAGTTACCAACTTTATCACAGCGCCACGAGGGAAGTTTAAAATCATCTTATGGCTTCATAAAAGAAACAAAACGCAGGGGCCAGTTTTAACCCCCACGTCCCCGTCGTGTGACGTCACCATCCCTCCTTGCTCCAGCTGGCAGGACTCCACTCCATAATTTACTGAGGACTTTAACCCCTCCAAAAGATACAACCTTTCCCTCTCCCTCTCTCTGTCCCCCCCCCCCTCTCTCTCTCGTTTTCACCCCCAGCACCATTACACCAGACAGCAACTTCAGCTCAGTTATGTCATCGCGCGCTAGAACTTTTTCTTCCAGCTCATCTTTGGTGCAAAAGTTTCTGCAGGCGCGTTTTTAGCTCTCCAGCTATTTTACCTGTGCTGTGCGAGTACTTTCATCAGACTTCACATTGTTTCCTCTCGCCTTTAAACTTAGAAGTGAGGAGGAATATCGAGCCATTTAAAGACCAATTCATAGCGGCTGGTAGGTTGTTTCTTTTTATTGTGATTAATATAAATGTTTTTTTTCCCCAGTGTGCACAGTTAGGTAAACATAAGTAAACCAATTTGTTTTTGTTTGCGAGAAACAAAAGTTTTTCATCTCAGGATTATATAGCGGGGAGTCATCATTTATGATTTAGTTATAATGATGGTGTTAAAACCTGTAATAACAATGATCCTTATGTATTTATTGCAATATAGTTTGGGATTGTATATCAACATGTGTATTGACTCCCGGGGAAAGTGCTGCTTTTGTCACCTAAAGCAATTAACCCAGTGTCCGCACTCACAGCCCCAGTGTGTGGTGTGTGTCCTGCCGCCAATAATCAGCATTATCTTAATGTAAATCTGAGGATGTCTGTTAGTTTTTATCTGATTGCTTTGATTGGTGTGGGCTGGCCGGGCTCCCCACAGGGATGTTTAGAATTCCCTGTCGGTGACCACGTGGACATACAGTGACAGTAATAACAGTAGCAGAGGGGCGCTCGTGCTCAGCGCCGCTCGTGGAAAAAAAGCGCCAATCAAACCGCGAGCGGAGTTGGCAGAGCCGCTGTTGCTACGCGGTGTTTGCGTTTAGGGGCTTCATTTGTACGGCGCCAATCACACACTACTTTAAATTAAACTCAGTAGCAACATTAACAGCTAACTACTGTCTATGCCTTATAGTTATGGAGCGAAATACAGGCCGCACATTTGTGTCATTAAAAGCTAGTCCCCAATCATATTTACTCTTCCCATTTAGGACGATAGTTATTGACCTGAAACAGTGACAAAACGTCCAGGAAAGTGTCTGCTTCACACCAAAAACAACAAAAAGTCAAAGTTTCATCATGGCTCCCCAAGTGGTGGGATGTTAGTCCCAAGCTCCAGCTGCTGAAACAGGGGCTGCGCATTAGCTGGTCACCAAAGCTGCAAACATGCTAAAAGTCAAAGGGAAACTTAAGTATTTCTTAAATGCAACTGTATTTACCAGGTTTTGGTGTTCGAACGTTTACTGGGTTCAACAGTTTTTGAAACTAGTCCAGTGTTGAGCGACCTATTAGCCAGATAATGCATTTACAACATAATATAGGGCAAGCACAGTCTGACTTTAGCTTCTATTTGTAGCCCAACTAGCCACAGCTTAAGCATGTCATGTAACTGTAGCTTGTTTTCAAGCTACAGTTGCAGGCCAGTTTCAAATTATCCCCATTAGTCATTTAGACGCCAAAACAATGGTGTCACACCCTAGTCTTAAGGAAAATGTTTTGTCATTGAATTAAGGCAGTTATTTGGTGTTTTTATTTATTTATTTATTTTTACAATGTTGCAGTTGGTGTTATGCTGCCAGAAAGCGAAACATTAAAAAAGATTAGGAACAATTAAATTCATTGCAGCGAAAGTCAATTGGTATTTTTCCCCCCTTAAAGGCATTTTCCAAAGCCATAAATGTTTCCTATACATATACATATTCATTCGTACATTAATTATACATCTTAAATCCATATTAATGCAGAAGCCCACATAATCAACATTTTTTTCTGGTGAATTGAATGTAGCTTGCGTTTACCCTCAGCTGCATTGCTGTTAACATCTAAAAACATGTTCAGTGCAGGCTGTGAAACCAGTCAATAGCAAGGAAACATTGGGTTTTCTCTGCACAATTCACTTTATTGACGGTTGACTGGAGCATGTGACCACAAGACAAAGAGGACTGTCCCCGGCATCAACTTATCAACCCCCAGCTTTCATTCAAGCAGACATAAGCCCACCCCCCCTCATCCATGTGGGGTCTGCCATTAAAACACAGTATCTTCTCAAACTGCTCACGTAGGCCTGCGTGGCTGTGAGCCAACTGGATGCACAGTGCTGACAGCTGTGTTTGGAAACCAGACAGTATGCAGACAGCAATCAGGGGTGTCAGACTGAGCTCTAATATGGAGTATAGAAACATCCAGTCTTGTCAAATGTTAAACAAACAGTCATACCAACTATTTAGGTATATGCAGACTTTATTTGGTTAACGTAATAGATTGTAATTGTAAAACAAACAATACAATTTTGTTTTACATTTTATTTCATCTTTGTTTCTTTCTTTAAAATTATTATCCTTGATGTAGCAGGGCACAGTGCAATGGCCTGTATGTGCAGGTTACATTCTGGGAGAACCTGTGATACTGGTGGTTCTGCCTGTCTTCCCACTTGTATTATCTGTTGATTTAAATAACACAGTTTTAGAAAATTATCCATATTAAAGCTCAAGATATCTACTGCACAGACACCAGCCATAATTATTTCAGTCTAAATTTTCAGATAATCTGGAAATACATTTCCACTTTTCCACAGACACATTTATATTTATAAATTTATGAACATACACATACAAGACACACCCCTGGTGTCCAGTCAAATAAGGATGTGGCACAGAAATATTCGTTTGCATGTCTTGACAAACGGTGCTGAAAACTTGTTGGCGTAGTGACTAGTTTAACTGGTTAATGTTGTTTCTGGCTATCAACCTCTCCTTGTTTCCTTAACAGTCAGCAGTACAAAGGTGTTTTGCACGTCAACTGAAATTTCTGCTATGTAAATCACTTGCCCAGTGTTCTGCTTTAAAATAACACCTAATACCAAAAGCAAGAATTTGACAAATATAATAACCAATGAAACTTTCACTGGAGAAAGCAGCATGGCTGACATCAGTGTGCAGGCTACACAGCTAATGGCTGCTCTGTTGCAGCACATTAGACAGCATGTAAACATATCTGTATATCTGGTCCAGTTTGATGCTCGGTGCTCCTTACTCCTTAGCACCGTGAACAACAGGACATGTGGGCTACAGCACAAGTGTGTTTATGTTGTTTTTCATTCTAAGGTGAGGTGTGATACTGACACTCACCGGTCCCTCCAGGCCCTCCATAGCTTTAGAGATATACTGTAGACATAAAACATAAGCATTTAAAGTTTTCTGTAGACCTAGAAAAGAGAAGTGTATGGATACTTACGCTTTATGATTTTTTTTCAATTAAGAATGTTTTGTCTTATCCCTCTTTGTCTCTGCTGTCTTTGCACACTTCCAGATTGTGCTCAGGCTGGGCAGACACTGCAATGACTCCCCAGGCTTCAGCTGCAATGCCCAGACTGTGGTGGACCGCCAACCATCCCTCTGGGTAGTTGGGGAAGATGGACTCCTTTCTGAAAGTTACCACCCAGATTTTCCAAGGCCACCTCCTGGGTGACCAGTAACACGATATCATAATTAAGTTGTCGCTGGAGGACTCAGACAAGATGAACATTACGCTAACTTTTTTGGCAAAAACATTTTAGGGGATTGAGTCTTTTTCCAGTGGGGTTTAATATCCAGATTGACAAAGCCAACAGCAAAGACTGATCCAAGACAAGTTGTCTACCTGCCAAACTGTTGTTAGGACCAGACAAACTTAGAGCAAGTGCAGCCAAGATATTTCGATGGTATCTGGTGCTGATTTTAAAATCTGCTTATTAGACACGACGTGTTTTTCAATTCTTCTAATTAAGAGATAGAATAGGCATAAAGAAGGTCCCTCACCATGCCCAGGCCAGGGCCAGGACCTGGTCCACCACCTGAGGACGTTTATGAATTCTCTGTGAACATGGAAGAGACTCAGTCTCTCCGCTTACACAGGAAACCCTTAGAGAAGATGTCACCTCTGAGCAAATACATCGAGGCTGAGCACCAGCAAGCGGGGCTCTTCTCTCTGTCTCCCTACGATGCCTCTGTGGATGCCACTCTTGACCTTCAGAAGAAGAGGAGGAAGAAATGTGGTGCCTGCACTCCCTGCCTCCGCAAAGAGAACTGCGGTACCTGCGCAAACTGTCTCAACCGCAAAACGGGCAAGCAGATCTGCAAGCTGCGTAAATGTGAACAGCTGAAGAAGAGACGGATTGAGTGGGAAGCAAACGAGGTACAGATATGTTTATTGTCTGTTACCATAACATTCTCTGTTTTTATGGGGAATACTGTATTTGTGTTAGCGCACAAGTGGTATTTCTCATTCATGTTTCAAGGTACAGTTTTGCATCTGCACGAATTCAAGAGGAAAATGTGATATATTTGGCAAAAAAACTGTCCAAAACACTGCAAATGCTGTTAATGGTAGGTCCAATTCAAAATTACCAGTAATCAAGGTCGATGGAAACAATCTCAGCATTCCTCCTCTTGTTCAAAAAAGTTTTCAGTCATCCATGAAGCCATTCTCAGTGCCTGATTACTACTGTCTCATTGGAGCATTAAGCAGAAGGTAATGAAACACCCTGGACGAGTGACTTATTACAGATTTCTAGTCAACAAAATGAGTTTTTTAGGCCTGTCTGATCATCAATGGCCAATAAAAATAGAGAAAAATCCCAAATGCTTGTGATTAGACAGCTAATGTTGGAACTTTACTGAGGTCACCAAGGGTTTCTGAAATTCTTGAGAGATTTTCTGCCAAAGTGAGATATTATTTCAACCTTTATTTACTGGCTTTAACACACCCACTTTATTCCATTACACACTCACACCAGGGGCTTTCTCAGTAGAAGCGTGTTCTGCTTTTAGCCAGAGTGGCTGCGGTACTGTCGTGCTATGCTACTTGAGCACAAGACTAGGGGAGAGCAGGAAGAGCATCCATCCACTCACTTGCTGCAGTACTTTCATTACACACATTACAACATGTTGTTTGAGGTGTCCACTTAGATGAATAGCTTTAAGCTTTGTAGCTGCTGGTTTTACCATTGGGATTCCTTTGCTGTCAAGCCTAGACCTGCTTCTCCTCAGGCTGGGTTTAAAGGGCTACTCAGCTGCACGTGCAATATATGCAAAGAGTGTAGATGTTACAGCACTCACCCAAATGCCAAATGACTCGCAATGTAGTGTTGACTGTTGGACCAGGAATTCAATTCCCAAACTCAAACTTAGAAATTTACAGTTCTACAGTTGAATAGTTTGCTCTTTGCCACCTCTGTATCATGTATTCGTTAACACTGGACTGGGTGTTACACATTACACATGACTATTGCAGACTGAATCTTGACTAGTTTGGTTATTAAATCAGTTTGAAGTTTAAATCATAGTTTGATGTGTTGTGGAAATGTTTGCATTTGTTGATGCAAATGCAGCTGACAAGTGGACAGTGTGTGATTGTTGTATGAGTGTGAGAAGTTTTAGTCTGTTTTAACAGACTGTGAGTGGACAGCGTGTGTGTGTGTGTGTGTGTGTGTGTGTTTGCATGGCTCAAAGGCTCTGACTGCTACCAAACAGCCAAACAGCAGCAATGGAGAATTCCTGCAGTTGCCTGGGCTTTGTCCTTTGACCTCTGAGGCCTCGAATAAGGGTGGGGGTTAACCTTAGGCATTTTGCATTTGTGTGTGTGTGTGGGCGTGTGAAGAAAGAGAAAGAGTGAATGTTTTTAAAGTGCGCTTGTGTGTTAATGGAAGTGCGCGCGCGGGTGTGTGTGTGTGGCTCCTTGTGTTTGTACGTGCATCAGCATCTTAAGCGGTGGGGGGAGGGGCCGTAAAGTCAAGAAGGAGGACAGGAAGATGCAGCTAACGGTCAGCAGTGTTGGAGGAGGAGAAGCAGGCTGCTAAAGCGTGACCAGGGAATGAACACTTACTGCTTGTCCAAGGGTTAGCCGCAAAACAAGCATCAACATCCCCATACACACAACTACCTTTTACCACAACATGATGCCTAAATACTGTTTAATGAAAGGGCAGGAGCTGTGATACATGTGATATATGTTCACTGTTGTACCTGATTTTCAATATTTTGACCAATATTTTTGGAATGAAACTTGTCATGTCCTTTGTAACAATCCCAAAATACACTTCCCTGCTGAAATTTTCAGATTTTTCAATTATTCATTGTCTTGTAATGGATTTGGATATTTTTAAATCAAGGTGAAACAGCTTTTAGACCAGGAGTGACCAAACTTTTTCACTTGGAGGGCCAAAAGTGAAACTTAATAGTTCTATGGGCCAAAAGCAATCACCTATTATCCTGAATTTAAAAAAAAATACAGTGCACGTGAGTAAGTAACATTGTGTTGTTGTTAAAATGTAAAAAGTTTATAAGATTCTTTAGTTTCTTTAATGAACTGATCTCCTGTGCAAATTGTCACTCTGCCCTCTGCGCTCAGACAATGAACATTAATTAATAATTAGGCACACTTAATAATCACAGAGGGGATTTTTACTTTACAAGATTAAAAAAGAAACTAATGATTGATTTACTCTTGTTTGTTATTCCTGGTGAGCTGAATCGAATGCTACGTTAGCCAACCAGTCGCACTGAAATTTGTGTGAAGTCCATTCAGTATTTTTCTTTGCAGGATCAATTCAGATGAAGGTCATCTCATATCAAAGTAGCATTGATCAAGTAAACACAAGCATCAGAATACAGGCATTAAACTGGATCTTGTCCATTAGTGTTTGGATCACAGCATCGTCTGGGCGATGGCCAAGTTTGTAATAAAAGGCCAGTAACTGCCGCTGTGATCAGTTTGCTAAATCACAAGTTGCTGTGAAATGATTTTCACAGACACATCCTTTGCCCACGTTTAATTCACTCTTTACATCCAAGATAATGAAACAAATGCAACATGGCCTCACCATCCAATCTGTCAGGGGTGTAGGTGAATCTCCAGACAAGGAAATGACAGCGTGGAGCTTAAGAAGAGAGCTTTATTGAGGTCTGTCCTGTCCAAGAGGTTACTAAAGTGGCAGAAACAACATGTAGAGGTCTCCTGAAAAATCAGGGTCAAAGGAACACAACATGAAACACAACACAAAATGACAAGATTATCTTAATGGTAACAATCATTACACATATTCATATACACTCTTCCAAACAGTGGACACCACAGTATTAATTGTCAGAATCGTGTCCTTTTCACGTGACTTCAGCAGCTGAGAAGCTTTGCATAAAGAGGATTCCTAATTGTTACCATTGTTGTTTCCACAGACTAACTAATTGTTGAGGACTAATAGAAGTTTACAGCCTCCATATTTCAAAAGCCCTGACCTCAGAGGGAACTCTGCCCCTATTCAACCAAACCCTTACTACCAGTTTCACTCTTCATCTGTCTGCACTGTCTCTCCTGAACTACTGGGGGACACAGACTGTACATTTCCTGCTGCCTTTCCTTAGTTCTTATTTTGGATCTATCCACTTAAACTCACTTAAACTAACTTTTAATAACCAAATTGTCCGTGTATACTGGGTATACCCCATAATAATTCATAAACAAAGGCTTTTGTCATAAGGACAAGGCAGTGTTAGTCTGTCGCTGGTCTGTAGTCAGTCCATTACTTTGCTCCAGACTGTAAGCAGCTATCAGATGGATTGACCTGTATAAATTTCCACAGAGGATTTACTCTGTGACTTGTCCTAAAGCACCACTATAGGATTGATGTTTTCACTCATAATCCATTTGATTCAAAAGTGGCACAAAATGTTGTTTTCATGGTGCCCAGGGGACGAATCTTACTCCCTTTGGTAATCCTGTGGCTTTTCTTCTTGTGCCATCATGAGGTTATCGTTCATGGATACGAGTGAAACTTAATACATTCATGCTCCCCTTAGGATGATTTGTGTAGTTCATGATCCCCTGACTTTTTCATCAGCACCAACATGAGGTCAAAGTTTCTATTTGTCAGACACTTTCAGTGACAAATCAGTGCGTGCTAAACTAAAGACAAGTCCACCAGCCTCAGCTGTGCTTTGTCTTTAGTGCTAATTAGCAAATGTTTACACCCTAACCTAACCCTCTAAACCAAGATGGTTAATGCTGTAAACATCATACCTGTCAATGATCAGCATGTAAGCACTGTTCTTGTTAGTATGTTAGCATGCTAACATTGGCTTTTAGCTCAAGCACAGCCATAAAGAGCCACAACTGCACTTTTAGACTCCGAGCTCAAGCTAGTGTGTTTCACTGAATCTGTTTAGCCATGCAGTCATGTTTCAGCATGTTTGATCTTAGATCCCAACAATCTGTGGTGGTGAACAGCAATGCACCAGCTAGTCGTGTTGTTTGGCTCTCATAATAGATATTGTCCTGACCACAACCATGCCAAGACTGCTTGTGACCTCCCCCTTAACTCGTACACTGTCAGTATTGTTGCAGAGCACACTGTTGCCCTTCAAAGGTCTTCATTTGTCCACTATTTCTACTGACAATGGTGAGTGTAGTGAGTTGGCACGCATGGAGATGTGCAGTAGGTGTAGCTGTTCTCCATAAACAGCTCTTAACCAAGCGTCTGTCCATCCATCAATCAATATCCCTCCCCCACAATCCCTCCATCTCTGCCCTCTGACCTCTGTACGGCTGTAACAGCTGAGTCCCTTATTGCCTGGCAACCACATCCTCCATCTACTCCTATGACAACTGCTCGGCAGCCCACTGCTGTACAGCAGGAATATGAGCAGCTGCTTTAACGTCAGGCTGTTCAGAATAAACACTACTATTCAGTTTCATACAATTTATCAAATTTACAGTTCAACAGATTAAATCTAATGACCCTCAGTGTTCACATAATGTTCTCTCACTTAATAGCCTGGTTACTCTCTGGTCAGTGATGTGCTTCCGGTGCCTCACAGGTCTCTTTCCAATGACACCCTTAACAGGTGACTGTAAATGTTCATGCGTATGATATAGAGGAGTGGGGTTAACAGAGGGATGTGCAGTGATTTGTCAGTATAAAGAATAGGACAGACAGGCTCAGTTAATACCATTAATAAGACTAATTAGTCCAATTGCTTCCTCGGTCCATGCTGCTGCAAACAATTGCATAGTTTTACCACACGCCATCAGAACAGCTGTAGTGAGCCTCCCTCCCCAGCGCCTGTGGGTAATGAGTGTGTTTAAAAATGAAGGTGAGCAGGAGGAAGTGTTGTTGGTCTGCAAGTCTGCACGTGCAGGGAGGCTCTGAGCTCTTATTAGACGTGAGCAGAAGACAGCAGCAGGCGGAGTGTTTGTGAATGAACTCAGGTCGTGCGACGGGGTGTTTGTGTGCCAGGATTACGATGCTTTCTCAGAATAGATGGGATTTGCATCTGTGTGTGATCACGCTCTGTCAGTGGTTGCCAGGTGTCCATTGAAGTCTGAAAGTGGAGGGAAGGTTTGATCGATCAGAGATTTGCCAGATTAGGTTTCTCTCTCCCGATACTCCATTACTTTGTCTCACAAAGGCTGTAGTTACTTCCCTCTGACAGACGGTGCCAAGCATTTAAGTCAGTGTAAGATAAAGACGTAGCCATCTCTACAGCTTTTACTTGTTATGCTACTACGCCTACTGCAGTTAGCGTTAGCCATGACTCAAACTGTTGTTATAATTCTACTTCCACTCGTAATGTCATAACTGTAGTCACTGTTGCTGCTGCGTTTACCGATGCGCTTGTTCTGCTAACGCGACTACTCCTTCAATACTACACCGACCTCGGCCACCTGTAACGAAGCGCGCTGAAGCAGCAGCTCTTTCGCTGTCCAGCCTTCCGCGCACGGGCCCGCGCTCACACATAAACGCACGCGCACGCGCACACACTTTCACTCACACACATTGAGACACACACGTGGCCTGTCTGACGTCAGCAGCGGGGATTTCCCATGCCATATGAGAGCGTCAGACAGACACTACAAATGCTGTGTCACTGTGTGGCTGCCTCGCCTCACCACGCCACACTTCAGCTCCCTCTCTCCTTTCGATTCTCCCCCTGTGTCTGTGCCTCTGTCTGCCTCTTGCTGTCTGTCTGTTTTCGCCTTGATCCACTGTGTCGTCGCCCGCCTGCCTGAACTTTCGCTGACTTTGTCTTGTCTTCCGCCGGTTACTAATTAAGCAGCCCTTTTCTCTCTTTGCTGTTTTTCATATCTCAACGGGCCACTTTGACACACTATTTTGTTCCTG